>JAPEIP010000011.1:170959826-171061379 GCA_026120095.1 Capsicum chinense | reverse complement strand
TAACAGATTGTCTAGGGGTAGTGTTGCTTATATAGAGGAAGGTAAGAAAGAGTTAGCTCGTTATGTGCATTGTTTGGATAAATTGGGTGTTAGGTTGCTTGATTCGGCAGAGGGGAGTACGTTGGTGCAGAGTGGTTCCGAATCCTCTTTAGTTTCGAAAGTGAAGGAGAAGCAATATAGGGATCCTACTTTGGTCAAACTGAAGAAGTCAGTTAAAGACCAGAAGGTAGAGGTTTTCTCCAAAGGGGAGATAGTGCATTGAGATTGCATAGTAGGTTGTGTGTCCCGTGTGTTGATGATTTGAGACTGAGGATTATGGATGAAGTACATGGTGCGCAGTATTCTATTCATCCCAGCACTTCCAATATGTACCGCGACTTGCGAGAAATCTATTGGTGGAATAGTATAAGAGGAATATAGCCAGGTTCGTAGAAAAGTGTGCAATGTGCCAACAGGTTAAGGTAGAGCACTAAAGAGCTGGTAGTGTGATACAAGAGTTTGGTATACCCACTTGGAAGTGGGAGGTGGCGAATATGGACTTTATGACTGGGTTGTCTCTTTTGTGTTGTCGTCATAATTCCATTTAGGTTGTTGTGGATAGGCTGACTAAGTCCACATATTTCTTGCCCGTGCATACATCTTATACGGCTGGTCTGGCTGCATAGAGTTCCCTTGTCTATTATTTCGTATAGTGGTACTCAATTTACTTCTCAGTTTTGGAGGGAGTTTCAGCAGGGTTTTGGTACCCAAGTTCTTTTGAGTTTTGCTTTCTATCCACAAATAGATGGTCAATTTGAGAGGACCATTCAGACATTAGTAGATATGTTGAGGGCGTGTGGTCTTGATATCAAAGGTAGTTGGGATAAGCATTTCCTATTAATAGAGTTTGCCTATAACAATAGTTTCCATGCTAGCATTAAGATGGCACCATTTGAGGCCTTGTATGGTATGAGGTATAGGTCACCCATAGGTTGGTTTAAGGTGGGTAAAGCTGTTGTTTTTGGTCCTGATGCAGTGTTTGAAGTTATAGAGAAATTTAAGTTGATTAGAGAGTGGTTGAAGATGGCTCAAAGTCGTCAAAAGTCATATGCTGATGTGAGGAGAAAAGATCTTGAGTTTGAGGTGGGTGATTTAGTGTACTTGAATATTTCCCCCATTAAAGGGATGAAAAGGTTTGGTAAGAAAGAAAAGCTGAGTCCTCGTTATGTTGGCCCGTACAGAGTCTTGAGCCGTGTTGTTAGAGTGGTTTAGGAGGTTGAGCTGCCTCCAGAGTTGTCTGCCGTTCATCCTGTTTTTTATGATTCCATGCTTAAGAAGAATATTGATGATTCTATTGTGATTTATCCTTCAGAGAATGTTGATATTTAAGATTGTCTTTCTTTCGATGAGGTTCCTGTTGAGATCCTCGATTTTTAGATCCGTAGACTAAGGAACAAAGAGGTTCCCTTGATCAGAGTTTTCTAGCGGAACCAGTCTATGGAGGGTGATACTTGGGAGACAGAAGCAGACATGCGAGCCAAGTACCCACAACTCTTTTCCGCGAGTTCAGATCAAGCCGACGGTATTATTCTTTCCCTAATTCAGCCTTTTTCTAAATCTTAAGTTCAACTATGCATCTATCCTTGTATGAGTTCTTGTAATATTCGGAGTATTCATGAGTTTAGAAAGATCTTGAACTGTTTAGTAATTGTTTCAGCTATGTGTGCTCTATTTTTCCTGTATTCCTAGCCTAACTAGCGACATTCGAGGACGAATGTTCCTAAGGGGGAGATATTGTAAGACCCCACAAAGTTTCCTCATAGTTTGAGCCTTAGAGTGTGTCGAATAAAGCGTAATTCTAGCCCTAAAAGATTGAGAAGAGACTTCCCAAGTGTTTAGTGTTTTCATCTTGTTGAATTCTCCTAAAAATGACTTTCTATAGTGTAGGGAATTGAATTAGCTTTTCAACGATACCAATTTCATCCAAATTCGACACGGGGTAAGAAGTTAGGACTATTTTACTAAGAAGTTGTTGGAACCGCCCAGGTTTGACGGACGATCCGATGGACCATCGATTCCTCGATGGACCATCGCTCGAACCGTTGAACCAAGGCAAAAACTCACTTTTATGGCCCAAGTGAGATGGCCAAGACGACGGACCGTCGGGTATGCAATGAACCATCATTGTGACCATCGTGTTATGGCAGTATGACCTCATCTTAGCCATCGTGCGATGGATGATCCGATGGACTGTTGTACTCTCGATGGACCATCAATCAAACCATCGCATAAAGGCAGTGTGACCATTTTCTATCCATCATACTACGGACGACCCGACGGACAGTGGGACTCATGATGGACCATCGCTCTGACTGTCGCAGACCCCGTTCAAAATTTTTTAAACCATTTTAAAAAGGGATTTTTGATCTTTTTCACTCTTTGAAGGACTAATATATATTATAGATGAAGCCGCTAGCTTCATTATTCATCTCTAACCTAAGAAGCTAGGGTTTCCTCTCTAAATCAAATCTAAATATTCTTCTCCAAGGAATCTAAGAGCTCACCGTAGATTGTGCAAGAGAGTTGAGAATTGAGTTTCCCATGTTTAAAGGCTTCAAGAACCCACTCCCAAGAGTAAGAAAAAGAGGTTTAGAGAAAGCTTGTCCATCCAATCTCATAGTCTAAGGTGTGTGGGGTTTGAACAAGGGTAACCCTTTCACCGTTGTGCCCAAAAGACTTATTTAAATCCTGATTTTCCTGAAATCTATGAGGTTTTACATGAACTTGAATTGGGGGTTTTCACCCATTATTATTGAATGCATTATTTTGATATTTCCCATGAATTCAGAGTCAAATGGCATCATTTCAACATGTTTTCTTAAGCAATTACAGCTGGGTCTATACCCCATGATTTTAATCCTTGAGAAGCTAATATTTGCAATGCTTGAGATATTGAAGTATATGAGTATATTGAGTTTTTGAGATACATTTCTTTACCTTCTAGATTCCTACATGAGTATGAATCTATATGCTATCTATTATGCTTTTGATAAGTTTTAACTTGCGATTGAATTATGGGATAGTAAGCCCTACTTGAGACTTGTAATTTTATGAACTCTTGTGCGATAAGCACCCATGATGTGAGTGTTTTTAGACTATTGAGAAATGATTTGACCTAATAGACATAGATCTTTGAAATCCACTTCCCTACTTGAGTTTTTATATTTGATTATTGGGTTAGTGGAGAACCAAGAGATTATTCTAAACGTAGATTTTTATGAGATGAGCACAGATAATCTAAAGGGAGTAGTGTTTAGCCCCGAGTGGGTAAGTTACTACAGTTTCTTACCCCAAAAATACATGCCACCGTAGGTTGGGCTTGAGTCTGAGTTTATGATTGGGCCTAAGGCCGAGTTGATATTAGGCCTGAGGTCGAGTTTTGTTTAGTGATCACTAGACCTAGGTTATACTCCCTGGCAAAGAGTATGACGCTCCTTCCCAACGTTGGGTCTCTTCCTTAGGAGGATAAAACATTGGAATCCATGTAGCTCGCATGGTTTATGTCGTTTAAGAGAACCTCCCTTGATATTTAAACTTTGAGATCAGCTAATTCCTTGTAAATTAAAGTATTTTCCCTTCCTATGAGCTATTTTCCTATTGGTAAAGTTGCAAGGTTGTTCCCTAATTAAAGTATTTCCTTGATATGAGTTATTTCCCTAAATGAAAGTATTCTCATTTGATATGGCATTTTCTATGAAGCTTTGAGATAAGTGATTTCTTTAAATTAGAGTATCTTTCCATTGAGATTGAATGATTTCCCTAAAGCTTGAAATGAGATATTTACTTAAAGTGAATAAAATGCCTTCAAGTGTGTTTCCAAGTTATGTAATTCTGAATCCAAAGTATTTGAGTTCAAAAGAGTTATGAATTATTGTGCATTAAAGAAGTTTTACTCTCCATGAGACATATTCATGAGTTGAAAGTATTGTTCAAACTTCCTTGCATGCATGATTTGATTGAAGAAGAATGATACTAGTTTATATATATGCATTCACCCCCGCATACTCAGTACATTCCAAGTGTTGATCCACATATATGTCTATGTGCTACATTGTCTTATAATATAGGTTCAGGTGCTCAGTCCCAGCCACGTCCGTGATTTCTCGAGTACCTCCATCTACATTCCCGCAGTGGTGAGTCCTCATTGTTCGAGGGCCTATATTCAGATTTTTCAGTTCTTGAGAGACTGTGTTTTATTTTTCAGTTCATTCCGAGTTAGTTGGGGGCCTTTCCCAATGGCTCTCTAGATTATGGATTTGTAGAGGCTTTGACAGACTAGTATCAGGCTTTGGTTGTGTTGAGGGTTTAGTATTGTAGTCTTGTTAGATTTTTTGTTTTATGGTTGTTTGGACCGAGTATCTTTTCCCCCCGTATTTCCTTTCATGTGATATAGCTATATAGTGTTTGAATTATGCCATCTTGAAATGAGTGTTATTAGTAGAAACCGGCTCAAAGGGTTATCTTGGGGCTACTTGTAGCCTCAAGCACCGTGTGGCATCCCAGGAGGCGATTTCAGGTCGTTACATAACCCAAATTCCTCCTCAAGTTCAACTTCTATCCAGAAACAAGCTAAGCCATCTAAGTCATGTCTTAGAGGTTTATCATTCCATAATATTTCTATGGTACAGTTCTTCCTCAAGTAATTCTCTTAATTCATCCAAAGATACTAGGGTAATTTCCACAACTACGCATAACTAAGGTCAACTTACTACTTAGTATGAGTGAGAAGGTCACTCCCATATAACTAGAGCAACTAGAGCATTATTATGCTATTAATACTATAGCAAGTCCAACTAACCAAGATTCTAGGCTGTAAGTAGAGTATCACACTTTATGAGTTCAATAGCCTAAGTGGCTCAACTAATTCCAAACATTACCATCTACCATTTATACACCTAAAACCCCGCCATATCTTATCAAGATATCGAAGTCATAGTAAAATAAAGTTCAATCTAACAAGGAGTAAGCCTAACCTACCTCGAATCTAAATATAACTCACGAACTGGTAACCTTCACTTTTCTTTTCCTCTAAGCTTCTTCAATGAACTAAGTGATCAAAAACACAATCAATGCATTATTATGAGAATATCAATACTCATATTGCACCATTGTGCTTTGGGACCCAAACTATACAAAAACCACCCCAAGTTGGTGCCACTTATGGAAAATAAGTTTTTTAGACCAACCCATTGTTCAAATATCATTAAGGAGCTATATCCCTCAAGAAATTGGTGCAAATTAATTATATTTGGGATAAAATTAAGCCTAAAGCCATTTGGGATTTTGGTTCAAATAATCAAGAATTCAATGCTAAAAATGAAGGATTCATACTTTACATTTGATGTTAATCATGATTATGCAAGTTATTCAAGGTTCTAACTAACACCAAAGACTCAATTTGGTGACTACACACTCTATTAGGGTTTATGAAACCCAAGGCAAGATATAAATTATCAATTCTAAACTAAAAATACCATTTAAATACCGCTTCCCAAGCCCTCATTCACGCAATTGCGTACATGCAGGCTGGGATTGCGGCATCACAATCATGATACAGCCTCCGCAATCATGGTACCTTTTATGCACCAGATGAAAGCTGAAACTTAGAATTCTGTCATCAATAATCCAATATTAGCAAATGAAAAATGAAACTATGCTAATTTCGATATTTCGGATGCGTTAAAAAAGTTAGATTTTCTATTTGAGGTTGTTTTAACCAAATGTTTGGCCCATACCAGAATTTCCAAGTTATCAACTTTTCGACCAATAGGTGTAAATGAGTTTGAGTGCAGTGGGATCCACACCAAAGGTCTACCCAACCTAAAATCAATATTCCAAAAATATTGGTGCAGTCATAATTTGCATCCGATATTGTTTTACTGTGGTTTTTGCTCAGTGGCCATTTGGAACCATTAAAGAATTCTAAATAGGGAAATGGTTCTAAAAATCAAATAAACTACCCAGTAACCAAACTATCAGTTCCATCAAGTCATATATGACTTAGGTAAGCTATGGAAAAGCTCTTACAACAAAAATAAGCAGAATCATAAGAAATGACTTAAAGGGTCACTATATTATGCATACTTGTGTCATATTGAACTTGCCCCATTAGTCTATTGAATCTAATCTTAATTACTTATGGTTAGAGAAATGATCTTAAACCTTCTTTGTAATCATGTAAAACTACTTTATCCTAAAAGAGACTACTTGTGCTAGCCTTCAAACCATTTCTTTCGCAACCTCATTACAAGCCTTGAACTATTTAAATTTTTTTTTCTTTTAACCCTACCCTCCTTCAACTTAAAAAGGGAACTTGAGGCTAAAAGCCTAAGTTGGGGTGGTAAATTTTGAAAGAGGTGATCCTGGATCACAATTTTACATGTGAGTGCCTAAAAGCTTAGTAATGAAGACAAGTGAATGTGTAAAGGAAATGAATCAACAAAAGAATTAAAAAGCATGAGATTACACAAAGGAAAGGAATGAAAAGAAAATACTTTCAAAATATAGGTAAACCAATCTGGTAAAGGAAGGTACATGTGTAAATTAGGAATGAATAATGTGGACCAAGACCCTAAGTTTGATTTAATTGTGTTTTATATGGAGTTCAAGGAGGTTTTAGATACTTTTATCCCAAATATTTATCCTACCCTTCCTCGAACCTATATTACAATCTTGAAAAATCCCTTCGAGATCTTCAACCAAGTGTGTTTAAGTTAGTAGCAATTAAAAATAATGGCAAGCATATGGTATGGAACTAGTGTGTGTATTGATAAATTCTTTGTAAGAGTGAGTCTTTGCATATTTGTCTCTTATTGCATAATAAAAATTATAGTGTGCTGGGATTTTCTTTCGTGAGGAGGCATGTACGCTAACCTAGCTTGGTGACATTATCATGATCTGAATTGAGAAAAAAGAGAGTAGTTGATCCACTCTTGATAGAGAATCACTTCTACAGAGTTAGTGGTTTTTACTTGATTGTTATTAAAAGTGTTATGCATATTTGAAAGTGTAATTAATTTTGAAGGGGGTTGTATGAAGTGCTCTTCCCATACATGTAGATAAATTAATAGTGAAGAATCAAGTCCAGAATCATGATGATCATTTGGTGGTACAAGTGGGATTACAAATTGATAGACCATTGGGTAAGAAGTAGTGTTGCTTGAGGGCAAGCAAAGTTGTAAGTTGGGGGTGTTGGTGAGTGGCAAATTTTCCAATCATCTATATCCTAATTCATTCACACTATGATGAAATGATTGTATATATAAGGCTAAATCTTTATTAAAATACACTAAATCCCATGGTTTAAATGGTTATAGGTAATCGATTGAGAAGGAGTTGAAGCAACGCTAAAAAGGAAAGGAAAATACCAAAGTGCTTGTATAAGCTGAAAATTTGGACAAGGGATCGACCCTCAGTTACCACGATCATAGCCTAAGGGTCGCGATCATGATCCAAAGCCAAGTCAAACTTCAAAAATAGTGAGTTGTCTACCTCAATTTCTGGAGTCGAGAACACAGTCAAGATAGGGCTATCGCGATGGAGTGGGATAGCTTTAAGGGAAGAAGTGGAAAATCATGGAGCTAGTTCCTAAAATCCAAATTGACTAAAACCTTTCATAAATGGACTATCTCGAGAAAATTTTGGGGGAGTTCTTATGAGAGAAAAATAATTGTATGACTAATTCCAAGGGAGATTTTTGTTGAGGATTCAAATTAAAGTTTGAGTATAATCTTTGTTTACTTTTCAATGGAGGATTTGAATGAAAATTTAGGTAACTCTTTTCTCTTTAAATCCATGAGCAACTGTATTCCTATCTTGGGGTTATGCATGAATAGGGTGTTAAGTTGTATGGTTGTTTATTGTTAGTCCAAATTGATAGTTAGTAATGTTGGGTTTTGCTATTACTCTATGCTTGAATTGAGAATTATGAGTGAAAATCTCAATTGGCTCTGATCCCATACCATCCTTGAAAAAGGGATGTAGGCAATAAGTAATTCTGAATAATTAATTAATTTTAGCTTCTTCCTTAACATTATCTTAGAAATAAGAATGTTATGTGAAATTTCTATGTTCTTAAGAATTATTCTTGAAGTAGGGGTGCTAAGTTAAGGTATTAGGCCGATAAACTTGGCACACCCATGAGGTATTCAAAAGAATCCATGGGTGAAATTTTGTTTTGTTGAAAGGATAACACTAAGACCCCAAACCTTGCCTTCTAAGTCTCTTAAACTAAGAATTGGACTAACTCTTATTACCCGTATATAAATTACCCTTAGGATGGCATAACCCCGAGACCTTTCTTAATTGGTCTTATTAATCAATTGTTTGCTCTCAAATTAGTGTTAGAGTGTGATTTTTTCCAATATAAGAACAAATCAAATCCCCTATTAATTTGATGTTTTATTTTAAGTTTACATTATGGGTTAACTCCTAGTTAACTCACACGAAAGGTGTTGAAAGCTAGCTTGCATCCCTTGTGGATACGACCCTGACTGTTGTTGGATTTATACTGACAATGAACACCTTGCATCAAAATGATGGTGTGAGTTGAGCGTTATCAATCCTTGGTCGGGAACACCCATAGATTTATCAAAATACAATACCTGAAAATCACTCAGATATCATTAAGAATGCCAATAATCATCCAATCTGTCTGAGTAAGGATATCAAAACTATTTCTAAAAGGGGATACTAAGCTATAACTGATCTGTAACCATATCGTAGCATCAACCATGAAATCATTCCCCTTTATGCTCTTTATTACTTTAGCCTAGCTCATCGTCTTATATGTAAGACATAATTTTGAAGCGATATAACTTTTTAAACTCTTGATCTTGTCTTGTATGGCCTCAAGAAAAGGGTTTGGGAGGCTATGGATGTATTTTTTTTGTTTCGATCAAAATTGTACTAACTTTCCCATATCATGAGATGGGGTTGTTGATGTTGGTATGCTTGAAATTTTCATAGAATTCTCACACCCATTTGTTACCCCAAAAGTAGCTAATATCATAACTCATACATAAAATTAATAGTTAGTTGGAAACCAAAAAAATTACTTACATAATGACCTAACACCATGAGTTTTGGTTAGTACAAATATCGTTAGATCATTCATTCAAGAACCAACCAAGAACCAACCTAAAAGTTCTAAAAGGTGGAATTTTTACCTTGTAACAATTGCCATTGATGATGACCTATTAAGAGATAAAATGGATCATCCTACCGTTTATCTTGATCAACCCAAGTTAAGTCCTGAAATTTAATTTTTCACCTTAGTGACCACAAGAGAAAACCACGACCCACAGAGAGATTCTACTAGTTGTGATATGTAGTTGCTGTCATAGGTTTTCTTAGCCCAGGAATGAATTCATAACATAGGATACCTCGTGGTGATAAATGATGAGTCATTCTATGTGGTTGTTAGGATAGATTTAAGATCCCAGCAAAAGGCCTCAATGACCACGAGTTGAACTAGTGACACATTGGTCCATAGGATGAGTCATCCTGTGGCTCTTTCATCATGTATAATAATGTTTAAAAATAATTTCCTACGGTTATTTTTTCACTTAACTTATCTACTAGATTATAATACATCATTTTAAGGATTATTGGGAAGGGGTTAAAGGGAATTAAATGCTTCTTTCCCTCATTACTTCTCCCAACATCTCAAAATAGAGAAACTAGGGTTCCTCACCAGAAGTTCAAAAGATTCAAATTCTTAGCAAAACCTCATATTATAGGCATGTAGGATTTCATCAATGGGTATACTTTCACCTATTGAGTTTAGAATAAATCTCCTATTTTTGAACCTTCTTGTAAATCAACATTTAGGGTTTTCATTTAGATTATGATTTCCCTATTACTTCAGTTCCGTTATGATTCATATAGTAAAATTATATATTTTTATATGATTTGATATATTGAAAGACTTAATAATTTATGAATTAATATTCAGTTTGATATTTTAGTAGTTTTGCATGAATTAGCCTTATTTTCAGAATACTTGATGTGTTATGAACACACGATCCCAATATTTGTTAATTTTATAATGAACAACATTACTAATTTTAGTTTATAGATTTATAATGTATTTTCAGTTATACGGACCTTCAGGATAATTTTAGAAAAAGTATATTCACATTTAATTTTAGAATATCAGTTTTTATGAGAAATTAGTATAAACTAGTATCGGAGTAGTAATTAGCACCGATTTAAAATTGGATTTAGTGCACCTAAACCCTAGAACTACGTATCATTATAGGTTGTTTATCCCTCCCAGTTGGTCATTAGTTTAGTGATCACTCTATAAAATACATTGGCATGATGACCTAAGTCATCATTACGTTTGGAAAGACCCCAAAATATTTTACAATAAATTATATGCTCAAAATATGCAAGAAAAATATTTAAATCAAGGATAAAATAGGAGACTAAGGAAATTGGTCCAAGAGGACAAATTATGGACTATGCTAGACTATTGACAACCATTTCCTCGGTTTAATAACCATTGTAGCAGTAAAAGAAAGTAGCCCAGTCGAAGTATTTTAAAAACCCAGCTGAGGGACTTTTAAAAACCCTTTTTCTTTTTATTTCCCTAGGTTTCCACCTTCCTCCAAAAACATTTCTAAAAACCTTATACCTTAACCATAAGATTTCAAGGACCAAATTTATTAGAGCCTTTTTCAGACATATCCATAGGAACCCAGTATGGGAATACGTCTAGAACGTCTGAGATAAATCACTCCTTTCAATAGAGAAAAATTTCACATAATATAGAAGATATGGTTTATTTTTATATCAATCAGACTTGGGCTAGATACACTTAATGTTAATATTAATATGATGAGCATTATACATTATGATTTCGAGAATAGAGTTGGATAGATGGACAAGTTTAAAATCTGAATTGGCTTGAATATGAAAAATTATGGTATCTTATGTTAATGTTTATAAGTGATAAATAAGATTATGAAGTTAGGTTTTGTAGTTTAATATTTCATAGGGTTCGAATATAAATATAGGTAGAACGAGATCATGTGAAATGATAAAAAAGAGGAATAAAGGTGACTTGAATAAAATATAAATTCTTAAATATGCAAAGTGCAATAGAGAAAATTATATAATTAATGTCTTATTGGTCATGCTTGATGCCTTTCAGAGCATAGAAGATAAGAGAGTGAGTAAAGGTCTTGTCGTTAGCTAATTTGTAGTATTGACATTGCTTTTATATTATTGTTATTATTGTTTTTAAAGTTTAGAAAGTTCATGTGAAAATCTCAAGGATGGGGTATGATTAGAGGGTAAGCACGTAATAATGTGAACTTGGATAATGACAACCTATAGGGGTGTTTGGTAAGTTATGATTGGGATATGTAAGTATGTAAAAATTAAGGGTAGTAATCAAGTAAGTATAACGGCCCGAGATTCCATCCTGAGATGTCACACGGTGCTTATGACCCCGAAGGACCACAAGCTAACCCTTTACTGATATATGTACCTGTACACTATATAATATTTGAAATAAATGCGGAAACTAGCCATAAGGTTCAACACATCTATGAATACTCATAATACAGAAAACTGAATACTAATACATCCATCTGAAAAGCCTCTAAACTTTCTGAACTATGGATTTGATGGGACAGGTCCCCAACTAACTCCGTCATTTGAAAATAAACAAAGTTTGAAGCAATAATAGTAAACTGAGAATCGTCTTTGAAAGAATAGGACTCACTGCTATTACTGCTGACTGGGACTGAACTACTGAGAATACTCTTGATCCTGTTCCTCAGAACCAATGGTGTCAAATAAAACACATAGCGCAAATGCGTCAGTACAGGAATGTACCAAGTATGTAGACGAGGTAGGCTATGCAAGGGCTTATACATGCACAATATCTAAACTGAATAATCATAAAGATGTCGCATGAGAACACATACATGATTATACAGAACATGAACACAATCATCTCAACTCTAGATACTGAAACTCAGATACCACTTTAATGCAGACTGAACTCACTATTGACACTGAGATACTGAATTCACTGACTCATCTGATACTGATAACTAAGAGTCTGGTTATACTTGCATTAAAGACTGAATTTTGATCTTACTTTTTTTGGTTGACATGATTAGAGATCAATTTTTCTAACAGATTATTCTAGAAGAAATTATCAATGATAAAAAGTATGATCATTTCTGAATCTGACAACAAGAATACTCAATAGACTCTGAGATAGAGATTAAGCCTATCTGACGGGAGATCTCAGGATCTAATAACAAGAATACTCAATTGAATCTGGGACTTAGATCAAGCCTATCTGACGGGAGATCTCTAGATATGATAATAAGTATCTGTATATGAGACCAATCCTATCTGATAGGATGGTCCATGAATCAATGGAACTATCTGAGTTCTTCACTGAGGTAGACGACTGTACCACACAGTCCTTATTATTGAAGATTGATACTAAAACTGTAACTGTGGGAAGTAGTTACTTAACCGACATGCCCTAACCTACCACAGGTGGGGTCTAACCTGTAACCCCAGCTGGAAGGGTGTCAATATCGTGCCATGGGTAAAGAACTCTCTGTTCAAGCCTCTCTGACGGGTGACCCTCGTAGAAAGTCGGCCTGAGGCAATATAACAGTCAATCCTCTCTGATGGTGACATCCTCTACTGATGGGGACTTCTGTATCCTACTCTGGCTACGCAGTTCTAGAGTTCAGGGATTGCTCCTAATGAATCGACCTCTCTGATGGGGAGCTGCCATCGCTTCCCTCACTCGATGCTAGTTTCTACTCCTAATTGAAAGACTCTGAAATGAAATCTTAACTGAACACAACTGAACTAAATCTGATACTGATCATGTTTCTCAAAAGATCTTACTGAGTTACGCTGAAATCACTTAGTTCTGTATTTGACGAAAAAAGTATCGAATTATGGTATCTGACTGACGATATAGAGCTTAAATAGATTACTCGAATCAGTTTTGAGATTAAAATTGAATCACTTCAATACTATTAGATCAGAGCTGATTACAGGACTAAGGCTAGATTACTAGTATACACAGATTGCAGAGATAACCGAGATTACTGAGCATTCTTAAGTTTTGTACTTGTCTGAGGATACAGAGTTCTATTGTTCACTAAGTTGTGAGAATCATAGCTCCACTGAAATTATTGAGAAATTGACACGGGCTCTAGACAATATCTCTATTGTCAGGTATAAGTACCCCTAGGACTCGATAGCACAAAAGTAAAGCATAATCATTAATTCATCATCACGGTCATTCATTCATCATCACAATCATTTGTTCATCATCAAAATCATTTGTTCATTATCACAATCATTCATTCATTCATCATCACAATCATTAAAGCATTACCTCAAGCATTTAAGGATCACAAACATCTATGCATCATCACATTTGCCAAGGGGTCACTTTAGGCATCTCGGAATCATAATCATATAATAACGTAGGGGAAACATGCTACTAGATCGCACTCCATTCAACAAGATTTTACCTCATCTATTTCATACCCATATCAGTCTTGACATGTTCTTGGATATCACATGACTTGGGGAAACTTCATACTATCATGTCATAACTTACTTGATAACCACTTGGAATGTATTAAAAGCTTAGCATATATCAAAGAACACATAATTGGGGAATTTACATCCATCATATCTTGACTTGTTTACTCGGGACTTTCAACAACCACTAGACATGATCGGTTTGACACCTACTTGGAAATTTTATACTATCTTGGCACATTTCACTCACTAAGGAATTTTATCAAAAACTAGGTATGCATGGACTAGCTCAGAATTTGGGGCTTCCTATTCAACATACTATAATGGTCCATATGCTTCTCCTAATCTCTTTATCAAACCTATAGGGAACATGCTTCACTTATTTAACCATTTATACAACCATTTGACATGAACACATCATATAGAAAGCAATATAAGGAAGATTCATCACAAATATCACATGGATTCAAACTACTAGGGTCAAAGCTCATGAATCTTGTAAACACACATGAATCAAAACTCAACAACATATTGAAAATCAATTTCAACTCTTATAAATCATTAAAAACTCATAAATATAAAAATATTTGAGTTTTGAAAAGGGTACTTGAGCTTCTTCGATGAAAGGTCTTCACGTTTGTGACAGCTTATCACAAATGTCGTCACTCAGTTTCCCAGCCTGACATGCTGGAGTAAAATGGACATAACTCTTTGCTCCGATATCTGTTTTTGACAAAATTCATATCATTGGAAAGATAATTCAAAGAAATTTAATTTGATATATAGTAGGTTCTCTAAATAGATTAATACAAGGAGTTATGGTCGATTGAAATAGACCCTAGTTTTGACGCTCACTAAAACTTGAACGATAGGAAAGCTTTCAACTCATCCTTGAGTTAGGGGACCTCTATGATCTTAATTCATGATAAAATAGATTCCAATACGATTCAAAGTATTTCATACTTGGGAAGATATTTTTTAAACATTTGGACTTAGATTTTTGCTTTAATAAATACGCTCTAAGGCTCAGAATGGAAGAGGATTTTGTGAGGCATTACATTATCTCCCTCTTGAGAAAATTCATCCTTGAATGTCACTTGATAGAATAAAAACACAGATCAACAGAACCTACTCAAGAAATGGAAATATTTCAAGGCATGCTTACGCAACTGAAATAACTTACATACTGAGTTCTCATTCTGGGCATGTTTCATATCTGGTGCATGTAATACTCGACTGATGATACTCATAGCTGAATTCTCATAATACACATGCATATCTCTATGCATGGACTCATAATTGGGATGATCTCATGAATACACGACTGAACATATGATGACAAGCTGAACTCTTTCTACTAAATGTGCATACCTACTGCATGAATGTACGACTAAGCTGACTTTTGAAAGCACGACTTGACAATGCAATAACGACTGATGCTAACTTCATAAAGAAAATCTGATCATGTATCAGGATAAATCTAGTGGCATACAACATCATAATACTACGGGGTATCTTCTCCTTGGGACTGTATGCTCCTCAAAACATACTTCGCTGAAATACTGGGTCGGTGTGCGAGGCACCTATAGATTGGGTCATGATTGACTGATCAAGATCTGAAACTCATGCATGACTCATGATAACATATAAGCTCAAAATGGGAGCAAAGGATCTATCAATGCAAGTCATAAAGCTAAAGGGCTCATAACATACCCGGGTCTATTTTAGGGAATCCTTCCCGATCAAGGCGAGACTAAAATGCATGAAGTTTACCCCTCTGAGTCAACACTCTACATTCTCGTATTTTATGGCCTGGATCACCAGACCTAAAACATGTATCACTACCAGCTCTAGACACACCTTGGTGGCGCCTGCCATACTTTCCACAACGCGGATGGGTACGAACACCACTAGCACTACTCTGGGCTTTGGAGCTTGGTGCTCCCTCAGATTTGACACCCCCAAACACAGGTGCGGGTACACTAGCTGAAAATAGAGCTGGAACTAAAAATCTCTGACTATGCTGGGAACGGTTGCCTCCCTGGGACCCTACCTGAGATAAACCATGACTATATGTCTTAGCTCTCTTACTCACACTCTCTCTTTCCTTTATCATATCTACCTCAATCTGCTATACATGCAACATCAGTTTAGCAATGTACATATCTCTATGAAGCATAGCAGTCCTACACTCTTTCAATACTAACCGAGATACACTAGTCACAAACTAACTCATACTCGCTCTAGGGTCAGCTATCAAGTCAGGAGCATACTTAGCTAATTTGTTAAACTTAAGACAATACTCTTTCATGGTCATGGATCCTTGCCTTAGGTTCATAAAATCTTCTACCTTAGCCTCTCTCATATCTAGTGGGAAAAACTAACTAGAAAGGCACTCTGAAACTCTAGCCAAGTTATGCAAGCTGCATTCTCCCCTCTACTCTTCTCCTACAGCACTACCCAATCATGAGCAATATTTTTCAGCCTATAAGATGCTAACTCAACACTTTCCTCCTCAAAAACATGCATAATATGGGTGATCTTCTTCATCACCTCAAGATAAAGCTGCGGGTCCTCACCTACTATTGACCCAAAGAATTTTGGTGGGTTCATATTTATTAAACTTCTGATTCTGGTTGTGGCTTAGTCCCTATCTTACCGAGGTAAGGCTACGACCTAACGATTTCCCTAAACATTAGTCACAGCTTGGGCTAGCACCTGGAAAGCTACCCAAAACTCTGTATATGACACACTCTCATCTCAGGATCTAATGGCTGAGGGGGCTGATCATCAATCCCACAGACAAAATCTCTGTGAAGAGGCATACTATGTAATTGAAAAAAAGAAGTGGATTAGATTGAGGATCAACTTGAGCTCATGCTCACTCGCACGAAATAATCACTAAAAGAAGAGGAACTGCTCCTAAGAATATACCATAGCCTCTTGTACAAAACTGTGGCGTGCTACACACCCATGAAGAAGACTCTACTAGATGCAGCTTTTCAGATTCCTTAGGACACTTTTGAACCTTAGGCTTTGATACAAAGTTTATAATGCCTCGAGATTCCATCCCGAGACATCACACGGTGCTTATGACCGTAAAGGACCACAGCTAACCCTTTACTGATATCTTTACCTGTACACTGCATAATATCTAAAATAAATATGGAAACTAGCCATAAGGTTCAAAATATCTATGAATACTCATAATACAAAAAAATGAATACTAATACATCCGTCTGAAAAGCCTCTAAACTGTGTGTACTATGGAGTTAATGGGAAAGGTCCCCAACTAACTCTGTCAATTGAAAATAAACAAAGTTTGAAGCAATAATAGTAAACTGAGATTTGTCCTCGAAAGAAGAGGACTCACTGCTACTGCTGCTGACTGGGACTAAACTGCTGAGGATACTCAGGATCCTATGCCTCTGAACCAATGGTGTCAAATAGAACACCATAGTACAAATGCATCAGTACAATAATGTACCAAGTATGTAAATGAGGTAGGATAATTCAAGGGCTCATGCATGCATAATATCTAAACTGAATAATCATGAAGATGTCGCATGTGAAAACATACATGATTGCACAGACCATGAACACAATTATCACAACTCTAGTTACTGAAACTCAGAACTACTTTACTGTAGACTAAACTCACTACTGACACTAAGATACCAAATTTACTGACTCATCTGATACTGATAACTGAGAGTCTAGATGCACTTACATCAAGGATTGAATTCTGAGCTTACAACTTTTGATTGACAGGATTAGAGATTAACTTTTCTAAAAGATTATTTCAAAAGTGATTATCAATGATAAGAAGTATGATCATGTCCGAATCTGACAACAAAAATACTCAACAGAATCTGAGATGGAGATCAAGCCTATCTAACAGGAGATCTCTGAATCTGATCACAAGAATACTCAACTGAATTTGAGACTGAGATCAAGCCTATCTGATAGGAGATCTCTAGATATTATAATAAGCATCTGTACATGAAACCAAACCTATCTGATGGGATGTTCCATGAATAAATGGAACTATCTAAGCTCCTCACTGAGATAGACAACTGTACCACAGAGTCCTGATTTTTAAAGATTGATACTAAAACTGCAACTGTGGGAAGTAGTTACTTAACCGATATGCCCCAACCTACCATAGGTGGGGTCCAACTTATAACCCCAGTTGGAAGGGTATCAATATCGTGCCACGGGTAAATACCTCTCTGATCAAGCTTCTCTGATGGGTGACCCTCGTAGGAAGTTGGCCTGAGGTAATATAATAGTCAAACCTCTCTGATGGTGACATCTTCTACTAACGGGGACTCCTGCATCCTACATTGGGTACGTAGTTTTGGAGTTCAAGGATTTCTCCTAATGACTCAACCTCTTTGATAGGGAGCCGCCATCCCTTTCCTCGCTCGATGCTAGTTTTAACTTCCAACTGAAAGACTCTGAATTGAAATATTAACTAAACATAACTGAACTAAATCTAATGCTGATTATGTTTCTCAAAAGATCTGACTGAGTTATGCTGAAATCACTTAGTTCCATATCTGACGAAAAAGGTATCGAATCATGGTATCTAACTGACGATATAGAGCTTATATAGATTACTCAAATCGCTTCTGAGATTAGAATTAAATAACTTGAATACTGTTAGATTTGAGCTAATTACAGGACTGACGCTAGATTACTAGCGATACAGAGATTACAAAGATAACTGAGATTACTGAGCTTTCTTAAGTTATACACTTGTCTGAGGATACAGAGTTCTATAGTTCACTAAGTTTTGAGAATCATAGCTCGACTGGAATTATCAAGAAACTAACAAGGGCTCTAGACAACAGCTGTATTGTCGGGTATAAATACCCCCAAGACTTGATAGCATAAAAGTAAATCATAATCATTCATTCATCATCATAATCATTTATTCATCATCACAATCATTCGTTTATCAGCATAATTATTCATTTATTATAACAATCATTCGTTCATTCATCATCACAATCATTAAAGTATCACCTCAAGCATTTAAGGATTATAAACATCTATTCATCATCACAGTCACCAAGAGGTCACTTTAGGCATCTCAAAATTATAATCATATAATAACGTAGGGGAAATATGCTACTAGATCGTACTTGTAATGCCCCAAAAAATCCTTTTCCAGTCTGAGCCTTAGAGCGTATTTGGTGAAGCAAAAATCCAAGCCAAAATGTTTCAAAAATATCCTTCCAAGTATGAAATACTTTTAATCATGTGGGAATCTATTTTAGCATGAATTGAGATCATAGAGGTCCCCTAACGTATGGACGAGTTTGAAGGTTTCCTATCGTTCAAGTTTTAGTGACCGTCAAGATTTGGGTTAATTTTAAACAACCATAACTCCTTTAATATATCTAATAAGCGAACTTACTATATATCAAATAAAATATCTTTGAATTATCTTTCCAACGATACTAATTTTATCAAAATTTGATATCAGAGTAAAGAGTTATGCCCATTTTACTCCAGCATGTCTGGCTGGGAAACTGGTGACGACATTCGTGATAAGCTATCATGCCCGTGATGGCCTATCACCAATATCATTAGACCTGGGAAGATTTTTGGCCCCAGTGAAGACATTTTTTGATAAGCTATCAAGCCCGTGATGGCTTATCACCAATGTCGTCAGACGTGGGCAGAAACTCAATATTTTACCTTTTTTTACGACATTCGTGACGGCCTATCACCAACTTGACGGCCTATTATGGATGTCGTCAAGAATATTTTTCCAGAAATTTAAGGACATTTTTATAAGGGTATTTTGGTCATTTTCCACTTTTTTGAGCCTCTCTAAATATGAGGAACCCTCATTCAAACCCTATTTTCTCCATTTCTCTTCCAATTCTCTAAAGAGAGAATATCTAGGGTTTTAATTCAAGAACCCTAATCTTCCAAAAATCATCCATAAATCTTCAAGTTTTCTTCAAGAACTAAGTTCCTCATAGTTGGGCTTCGAGAATCATTTATTACAGGTGCGGATAGAGTCTCAAGCATTAGAATTCATCTAACTTCAAAGGTTAAGGTATGTAGATGTTAATTCTTGGGTCGCTTTCATCCAAGAAGCTCAAGAACCCTTTTTAAAACTAAAACATTTTTATGTTTATGAGTTGTTAATGATTTGTATGGTTTGGAAATTGATGTTTAATTTGTTGTGGATTTTTGATTTATGTTTGCCTATAAAAATTATGAGCTTTGACCCTAGTATGTGGAATTCATGTGAGGTTTGTGATAGACCCTCTTGAAGTTATTTTCTATGTGATTTGTTCATGAATTTTGGGTGTAGAAATGGTTAAATAAGCAAAGCATGTGCCCCATAGGTTTGATAAAGAGCTTAGGTAAAACATAAGGGCCACTATAGTAAGTTGACTGAGGAAGCCCCAAATTGTGAGCTAGTCCATCTATGCCTAGTGTTGGATAAAATACCTTAGTAAGTAAAATGTACCAAGATAGCATGAAATCCCCATATAGGCATAAAATCGTTCATGTCTAGTGGTTGTTGAAGAACCCCATCGAATAAGTCGAGACATGATGGTTATAACTTCCCCGATTAAGTGCTCTTTGATATATGCTAAGCTTTTAATCCACGTTAAGTGGTTAGCAAGTAAGTTGTGACATGATAGTATGAAGTTCCCCAGGCCATGTGATATCCAAACAGGTGTCAAGACTGAAATAGGTATGAAATAGTTGAGGTAAGACCTTGTTGAATGGAGTACAATCTAGTAGCATATTTCCCCTATGTTATTATGTGATATGATTCTTGATTACTTGAAGATGCTTTAATGATTGTGATAATGCATGAATGATTATGATGAATGAATGATTGTGATAATGCATGAATGATTGTGATGAATGTGTGATTGTGATGATGAATGAATAATTATGCTTTACTTTTATGCTATCGAGTCTTGAGGGTATTTATACCCAACAATAGAGCTATTGTCTGGAGCCCGTGTTAGCTTTTTGATAATTCTAGTTGAGCCATGATTCTCAGAACTCTGTGAACTATAGAACTCTGTATCCTCAGACCAGTCAGAACTTAAGAAAGCTCAGTAATCTCAGTTATCTCTGTAATCTCTGTATCTCTAGTAATCTAGCTTCAATTCGATAATCAGATCAGATTGAATAGTATTTAAGTCTAATCTCAAATGTGATTTGAGTAATATATTCAAGCTTTGTATCATCAGTCATATACCATGATTTGATACCTTTTCCATCAGATACGAAACAAAGTAATCTCAGCGTAACTCAGTCAGATCTTTTAAGAAACATGATCAGTAACAGACTTAGTTTAGTTGTGTTCAATTGAGAATTTAGTTCAAAGTCTTTAAGTTGGGAGTAGAAGCTAGCATCGAGTAAGGGAAGGGATGGCGGTTCTCCCGTCAGAGAGGCCGAGTCGTTAGGAGCAATCCCTAAAATCTAGAACTGCATAGCCAGCACAGGATCTAGGAGTCTCTCATCAATAGAGGCTGTCACCGTCAGAGAGGTTTGACTATTATATTTCCATAGGACGACTTCCTGCGAGGGTCATCCCATTAGAGTGGCTTGACCAGAGAGGTTTTTACCCATGGCACGATATTGACACCCTTCCAGATGGGGTCACAGGTTGGACCGCACCTGTGGTAAGTTAGGGAATGTCGGTTAAGTAACTACTTCCTACAGTTGGAGTTTCAGTATCTATCTTCAGAAATTAGGACTATCAGATATAGTCATCCATCTCTAGAAAGAACTTAGATAGTTCCATTGATTCATGGACCATCCCGTTATATAGGCTTGGTATCATATACAAATGCTTATTATCATATCTAGAGATGTACCATCAGATAGGCTTGATCTCAGTCTAAGACTATATTGAGTATTCTTATTATCATATCTAGAGATCTTCTATCAGATAGGCTTGATCTCCATCTCAAACTCTATTGAGTATTCTTGTTGTCAGATTCAAACATGATCATACTTCTTATCATTGATATTTACTTACAGAATAATCTGTTAGCAAAGTTGATCTCTAATACTGTCAGTCGAAAGTAGTAAGCTCAGAGTTCAGTACTTGATGTAAGCACATCCAGATCCTTAGTTATTAGTATCAGATGAGTCAGTAATTCAGTATCTTAGTGTTAGTAGTGAGTTCAGTCTGCAGTAAATTGGTATTTGATTTTTAGTAGCTAGAGTTGCGATGATGGTGTTCATGTTTCTGTGCATTCATGTATGTGTTCTCATGCAGTATTTTCATGAATATTCAGTTTAGATATTGTGCATGCATAAGCCCTTGCATTAGCCTGCCCCATCTACATACTTAGTATATTCTTGTACTGACGCATTTGCACTATGGTGTTTTATTTGACACCATAGGTTCCGAGGCATAGGATCCAAAGTATCCTCAGCAGTTCAGTCCCAGTCAGCAGCAGTAGCAGTGAGTCCTCTTCTTTCGAGGATGAATCTAAGTTTACTATTATTGTTTTAGAATTGTTTATTTTTATTTGATAAAGTTAGTTGGGGACATGTCCCATCAAATCCATAGTTCAGATAGTTTAGAGGCTTTTCAGATGGACATATTAGTATTCAGTTTTCTATATTATGAGTATTCATAGATGTATTGAAACTTATGGCTAGTTTCTATATTTGTTTCCAATATTATGCAGTATATAGGTACAAATATCAGTAAAGGGATAGCTTGTGGTCCTTTAGGGTCATAAGCACTGTATGACGTCTCGGGATGGGTTTTTGGGGCGTTATAAGGTTGGTATCAGAGCCTAAGGTTCAAGAGTATCCTAAAGAGTCTGAAAAGCCGCATCTAGTAGAGTTTTGTGCATGGGTGTGTAGCATGCCACATTTATGTACCATAGGCTATAGGATGTTCTTAGAAGCAGTTCATTTTCTATCAATGATCATTTCATGCGAGTGAGCATGAGATCAAGTTGATCCTCTATCTAATCCACTTTTTTCTTCCAATTACAGAGTATGCCTCCTCATAAAGATTTTGTCTGTGGGATCGATGATCAACCCCCTCAGCCAGTAGATCCTGAGAATGAGAGTGTATTACATATAGAGTTTTAGGTAGCTTTCTAGGCGCTAGCCCAAGATGTGACTAATGTTCATGACAACCGTCAGGCTACAGTCCCACCTCAGTAAGATGGGAATTCTGCCGCAAGCAGAATTAGAAGCTTTAAGAAAATGAACCCGCTCAAATTCTTTGGGTCAGTAGTAGGTGAGGACCCGAAGTTATTTCTAGAGGAGGTGAAGAAGATCACCTAGATTATGCATATTTTTGAGGGGGAGAGTATTGAGTTAGCATCTTATAGGTTGAAAGATATTTCTCATGATTGGGTAGTGATATGGGAGAAAAGTAGAGAGGAGAATGCAGCTCTCGTGGCTTGGTTAGCATTTTAGAGTGCCTTTTTAGATAGGATTTTCCTGCTAGAGATGAGGGAGGCTAAAGTAGAAGAGTTCATGAACCTAAGGGAAGGTTCTATGACCGTGAAAGAGTATTGTCTTAAGTTTAACCAATTAGCTAAGTTTGCTCCTGACTTGGTAGTTGACCCTAGAGCGAGTATGAGCTGCCATGATCAATAGAGATATGGATCTTTCTAGGCTAATGATGCATGCATAATAAATTGAGGCAGATAAAATAAATGAGAGAGAGAGAGAGTGAATAAGAGAGCCAAGATAGGTAGTCATGGTTTCCTGCAGGTAGGGTATCAAGGTGGTAGTAGTTCTCAGTATAGTCAGAGATTTTTAGTTCCAGCTTCATCTTCAGCTAGTGTACTCGCACCTGTGTTTGGGGGTGTCAGATCTGAGGGAGCTCCAAGCTCCAAAGCCCAGAGTAGTACTAGTTGTGTTCGTACCTATCTGCGTTTTGGAGAGTATGGCTGGTGCCACCAAGGTGTGTCTAGAGCCGGTAGTGATGTGTGTTTTGGTTGTGGTGAGCTAGGACATAGAATGACATAATGTAGAGTGTTGACTCAAAAAGGTAGATTTCATGCGTTTCAGGCTCGCCTTAATCGGGAAGGATTCCCTAAAGTAGACCCGGGTAAGTTATGAGCCCTTCATCTTTATGACATGCATTGATAGATCCTTTTCTCCTATTTTGATCTTATATGTTATCATGAGTCATGGATGAGTTTCTGATCTTAATTGGTCAATTACGACCTAGTCTGTAGATGCCCCGCGCACCGCTCCAGTATTTCAGCGAAGTGTGTTTAGAGGGACATAGTGTCCCAACGGGTAGATACCCCATAGTATTATGATGTTGCATTCCATTAGATTCATCCTGATGCATGTTCAAATTTTCTTTATGAAGTTAGCATCAGTCATTGTCCCATTGTCAAGTCATACTTTCAAAAGTTGGCTTAGCCGGACATTCATGCATTAGATATGCATATTTAGTAGAAAGAGTTTAGCTTGTCAGCGTGTATTTAGTCGTGTATTCATGAGATCATCCCAGTTATGAGTCCATGAATCATATATCCATATTTATTATGAGAATTCATCTATAAGTATTATTTGTCGAGTATTCCATGCATCAGATATGCATGCCTAGTGTGAGAACTCTATATGTCAGTTGCTTCAGTTGTGTAGTCCTGATCTAAGATATTTCCATTTCTTGAGAAAGTTCTATTGATCTTTATTCTCATTCTATCAAGTGACATTCGAGGGTGAATGGTCTCAAGGGGGAGATAATGTAATGCCCTGCAAAATTCTTTTCCAGTCTGAGCCTTAGAGCGTATTTGGTAAAACGAAAATCCAAGTCAAAATTTTTTAAAAATATCCTCACAAGTATGAAATAATTTGAATCGTGTGGGAATCTATCTGAGCATGAATTGACATCATAGAGGTCCCCTAACTTATGGATGATTTGAAAGCTTTCCTATCATTCAAGTTTTAGTGACCGTCAAGATTTGGGTCAACTTTAATCAACCATAACTCCTTGTATATATCTAATTAGAGGACTTACTATATATCAAATGAAATCTCTTTAAATTATCTTTCCAATGATAGCAATTTAATCAAAAACCGATATCGGAGAAAAGAGTTATGCCTATTTTACTCTAGCATGTCTGGCTGGGAAACTGGTGACGACATTCGTGATAAGCTATCATGCCCATGATGGCCTATCACCAATGTCATCATAACTGGACAGATTTTTGACCCCAGTGACGACATTTTGTGATAAGCTATTACGCCCGTGACGTCCTATCACCAATGTCGTCAGAACTGGGTAGAAACTTAATATTTTACCTTTTTTTGACGACATTCGTGACGGCCTAACCCCAACTTGATGGCCTGTCACGGATGTCATCAAGAATATTTTCCAGCAATTTAAGAGCATTTTTGTAAGGTTATTTTGGTCATTTTCCACTTTTTTTGAGCCTCTATAAATATGAGGAGCCCTCATTCAAACCCTAATTTCTCCATTTCTCTTCCAATTGTCTAAAGAGAGAATATCTAGGGTTTCAATTCAAGAATCCTAATCTTCAAAAAATCATCCAAAAATCTTCAAGATTTCTTCAAGAACTAAGTTCCTCATAGTGTGGGATTCAATATTCATTTAATACAAATGCGGATAGATTCTCAAGTATTAGAATTCATTCGACTTCAAAGGTTAAGGTATGTAGATGTTGATTCTTGGGTCCCTTTTATCCAAGAAGCTCAAGAACCCTTTTTAAAACTAGAAGATTCTTATTTTTATGAGTTGTTAATAATTTGTATGAGTTGGAAATTGATGTTCAATGTGTTGTTGAGTTTTGATTTATGTTTGCCAATAAAAATTATGTGCTTTGACCCTAGTATGTGGAATTCATGTGAGGTTTGTGATAGACCCTCTTGAAGTTGTTTTCTATGTGATGTGTTCATGACTTTTGGGTGTAGAAATGGTTAAATAAGTGAAGCATGTCCCCCATAGGTTTGATATAGATCTTAGGTGAAGCATAAGGGACACTATAGCATGTTGAATAAGGAAGCCCCAAATTGTGAGCTAGTCCATGCATGCCTAGTGTTGGATAAAATGCGTTAGTGACTGAAATGTGCCAAGATAGCATGAAATCCCTATGTAGGTGTAAAATATGTCATGTCTAGTGGTTGTTGAAGAACCCTAGCGAACAAGTCAAGACGTGATGGTTGTAACTTCCCCGATTAAGTGCTCTTTGATATATCCTAAGCTTTTAATACTTGTCAAGTGGTTAGCAAGTAAGTTGTGACATGATAGTATGAAGTTCCCCAGGCCATGTGATATAGGTATGAAATAGCTGAGGTAAGACCTTGTTGAATGGAGTACAATCTAGTAGCATGTTTTTCCTACGTTATTATATGATATGATTCCTAATTACTTAGAGATGCTTTAATGATTATGATAATGCATGAATGATTGTGATGAATGGATGATTGTTATAATGTATGAATGATTGTGATGAATGAATGATTGTGATGATGAATGAATAATTATTCTTTACTTTTATGCTATCGAGTCCTGGGAGTATTTATACCTGACAATAGAGCTGTTGTCTAGAGCCCGTGTTAGTTTCTCAATAATTCCAGTCGAACCATGATTCTCAGAACTTAGTGAACTATAGAACTCTGTATCCTCAGACAATTTAGAACTTATGAAAGCTCAGTAATCTCAGTTATCTTTATAATCTCTATATCACTAGTAATCTAGCCTCAGTCCTATAATCAGCTCAGATCTAATAGTATTCAAGTATAATCTTAGAAGTGATTTGAGTAATCTATTCAAGATCTATATCATCAGTCAGATACCATGATTCGATATCTTTTCTGTCAGATACGGAACAAAGTAATCTCAACGTAACTCAGTCAGATTTTTTGAGAAACAAGATCAGTTACAGATTCAGTTCCTTTTTGTTCAGTTGAGAATTCAGTTTAGAGTCTTTCAGTTTTGGCACCTGAGTGATGGACGTCTTGGTGGACCGCCAGTCCCTCTGATGGACCATCAGGTCGATCATCACAGACCCCAATCAAAATTTTCTAGACAAATTTTAAAAGGGAATTTTGGCCTTTTACACATCCTCTGCCAGCTCTATAAATACTGAGCCAAGGGTCTTCAACTTTATTTTTTTCTCTTCCACCCAAAAAATTAGGGTTTTCAAAATCAAAATACTCTCTTCTCCTTTTATAAAATTCAAGAGGGATCAAGAAGGATCTAGAGAAATCAAGAACTCCTTTCAAGAGCCTTCAAGAAAAGAAATTCCCAGGTATGTAGATGTTGATTCTTAGGTCCCTTTCATCCAAGAAGCTCAATTACCCCTTTTTAAACTTAAGGATTTTATTTTTTGCGATATTCTATGATTTGTATGAGTTGAAGTTGATGTTACTTGTGTTGTTGAGTTTGGATTCATGATTGTTTGTAAGATTTATGGTCTTCGAACCTAGTATGTGGAATTTATGTAATGTTGTGATGAGCCGTTTTGGAGTTGGTGTCTATGTGAGGGGTTCATGACATGAGGGTGTAGAGATGGTTGAATGAGCAGAGTATGCACCCCATAGGTTGGACGAAAGGCTGAGGTGAAGCATAGAGGGGTATTGTAGTATGATAAAGAGGAAACCTAAAGTTGTGGGCTAGTCCATGCACACCTAGTATTTGATTAAATGCCTTAGTGAGCGGAATGAGGCATAATTATAGATGGAATCCCCAAGTAGGTGTAGAACCGGACATGTCTAGTGGTTATCGAAAGACCGTAGTGAGTAATTTGAGATGAAATAGCGATACATTTCCCAAGTGAGTGCTCTTTGATTTATTTTAAGTTTTGATACATGCTAAGTGGTTAGCAAGAGAGTAATGACATGATAGTGTGAAGTTTTCCTGAAATCTCATGATATCTTGATATATGTCGAGACCAATATAGGTGTAAAGTACTTGATGCAAGACTTCATTGAATGGGGTATAATTTAATAGAATGTCTTCCTTAAGGTAGTTTGTGATGATGAATTGCTATTTATGACCCCATAAATATTGGGAGCGATCCTTCGGTAATCATGATGGTGAATAGAGGTTTATTTTTCCTAAATGATAGATGCGATGCTGTAAGGTTTGTAAGGGGAAAAGTATGTTATGATTTTGAAATGGTTAGAGTGACCCCATGGTAGTTGTAATGATGAGTAGACATTTGTGAATCCTTGGAGGCTTGAGGTGATGCTCTAATTATTGTGAAATTGAATATATGACATGATTTTTGAGTTTCTTGTGAATATTCCTGAATAATGGTAATGATGCATGAATTCTTGTGATGCTTGAATGAATGATGATTGTTTAATTCTATGTTATCGAGTCCTGGGGGTATTTATACCCAAATATAGAGTTGTTCTCTAGAGCTCGTGTCAGTTTTTTGATAATTCTAACCGAGCCATGATTTTCAGAACTCAGTGAACTATAGAACTTTGTATCCTTGGGCAACTTTTCAGGCGCTATCCAACGTTGTGACAATGTTTCGGGCAACCTTCAGGCTGCATTCCCACCTCAGCAAGATGGGAATTTTGCCGCAGCCAGGATTAGAAGATTTGTGAGAATGAACCAGCCCAATTTCTTTAGATCAGTAGTAGGTGAGGATCCGTAGTTGTTTCTTGAGGAGGTGAAGAAGATCACCTAAATTATGCATGTGTCAGAGGAGGAGAGTATTGATTTAGCATCTTATAGATTGAAAGATATTACTCATGATTGGGTAGTAATGTAGGAGAAGAGTAGAGGGGAGAATGCAACTCCTGTGACTTGGTCAGAGTTTTAGAGTGCCTTTTTAAATATATTTTTCCCTCTAGAGATGAGAGAGGATAAGGTAAAGGAGTTCATAAACCTAAGGCAAGGTTCCATGACTGTGAAAGAGTATTGTCTTAAGTTTAACCAATTAGCTAAGTATGCTCTCGACTTGGTGGCTGACCCTAGATAGAGCATGAGTAAGTTTCTGTCTGGGGTTTTGAGTTATATGGTGAAAGAGTGTAGAGCTGCTATGCTAAATAGAGATATAGATCTTTCTAGGCTAATAATGCATGCACAGCAAATTAAGGCGGACAAGATGAAAGAAAGAGAGAGTGTGAGTAAGAAACCCAATACAAGTAGTCGTGGTTTCTCACAGTCAGGGTCCCAAGGTGGTAGTGGTTCTCAGCATGGTTGGAAATTTTTAGTTCCAGCTCCATCTTCGACTAGTGTACCCGTACATGTGTTTAGGGGTGTCAAGTCTGAAGGAGCGCAAAGCTCCTAGGCCCAGAGTAGTGCTAGTGGTGTTCGTACCTATCCATTGTGTGAAGAATGTGGTAAGAATCATAAGGGTATATGTAGAGCCAGTAGCGATGTGTGCTTTGGATGTGGCGAGACCGGTCATAAATTTTGAGACTTTCCCAAGCCAGGTCCCCGAAGTCAACGTAGTTATCCTTTAAGCTCTCCTTGATTGGGAAAGATCCCCTGAAATAGACCCGGGTAAGTTATGAGCCCTTCATCATTATATTATGCATTATTAGATATTTTGCTTTCATTTTGAGCTTATATGCTAGCATAGTCATACCCGAGTTTCAGGTCTCAGTCGCTCAATCATGACCCAGTCGTAGGTGCCTCGCGCACCGCTCCAGTATTTTAGTAAAGTGTGTTTAGAGGGACATAGAGTCCTAAGGAGGAGATACCCCATAGTATCATTATGTTACATGCCAATAGATTCATCCCAATTCATGATTAAATTTCCTTTATAAAGTTAGCATTAGTCATTATTGCATTGTCAAGTCGTGCTTTCAGAACTTAGCTTAGCCGGACATTCATGCATTAGTTATGCACATTTAGTAGAAAGAGTTCAGCTAGTCAGTATGTGTTCTATCGTGTATTCATGTTATCATTCCAGTTATGAGTCCATGCATCAGATATGCATATGTGTTACGATAATTCAGCTATGAGTAGATTCAGTCGAGTATTCCTTGCATCAGATATGCATGTGCAGTGTGAGAACTCCATATGTCAGTCGTTCCAGTTGCGTAGTCACGCCTTTATATATTTTTATTTCTTGAGTAAGTTCTATTGAGTATTATTCCCAGCCTATGAAGCGACATTCGAGGACGACTGTTCCCAAGGGGGATATAATGTAATACCCCACAAAGTTCTCTTCTAGTCTGAGCCTTAGAGCGTATCTAGCAAAGCAGTAAATCTGAGTCTAAAGATTCTAGAAGTATCTTCCCAAGTATGAAACACTTTTAATCGTGTGTAATTTCCCTAATTTATACTTTTACTCATGTAGATCATTGAACAAGCTTTCCATCGATATCAATTTCATCAAAATCTGACATCGGACGAAAACGTTATGGCCATTTTACTGAGTGTTGTCGGAATCACAAGTTTGACGGTCGATCTGACAGACCGCCAAGTCCTTGGTGGACCGTCAAGTTTCCCATCATACCAAGGCAGTGGCTTCCTTTTTTGGTCAACATGTGATGGCCAAAGTGGTGGACCGTCAAAAAGTTGACGGACCATTAAGGGACCCGTCAGACCGAGGCAGAATGTCCCATTCCTGGACCCCAAGTGACAGATGATCTGGTGGACCTTCAGATTTCTGATGGAATGTCACTTAGATCATCACTCCGAGGAAGAACATCCCAGTTTTGGCACTTGTGATGGACGAATTGGTGGACCATCAGGTCGACCGTCACAGGCCCCGATCAGAATTTTCTAGAAAAAATTTAAAGGGGCATTTTGGTCTTTTACACATCCTCCCCCAGCTCTATAAGTACCCGGCCAAGGGCCTTCAACTTTATTTTTTTCTCTTCCACCCAAAAAATTAGGGTTTCCAAAATCAAAATACTCTCTTCTCCTTTTATAAAATTCAAGATGGATCAAGAAGGATCTAGAGAAATCAAGAACTCTTTTTAAGAGACTTCAAGAAAAGAAATTCCCAGGTATGTAGATATTGATTCTTGGGTCCCTTTTATCCAAGAAGCTCAAGTACCCCTTTTTAAACTTAAGGATTTTATGTTTTGTGATATTCCATGATTTGTATGAGTTGAAGTTGATGTTATTTGTGTTATTGAGTTTGGATTCATGATTGTTTGCAAGATTTACGGTCTTTGACCCTAGTATGTGGAATTTATGTAATGTTGTGATGAGCCTTTTTGGAGTTGGTGTCTATGTGAGGTGTTCATGACATTAGGGTGTAGAGATAGTTGAATGAGCGGAGTATGCACCCCATAGGTTGGATGAAAGGCTGAAGTGAAGCATAGAGACGCATTGTAGTATGTTAAAGGAGAAACCCAAAGTTGTGGGTTAGTCCATACACACCTAGTGTTTGATAAAATGCCTTAGTGAGCGGAATGAGCCATAATAATAATATGGAATCCCCGAGTAGGTGTAGAACTGGACATGTCTAGTGGTTATCGAAAGACCGTAGTGAGTAAGTTGAGATGGAATAGCGGTAAATTTCCTAAGTGAGTTCTCTTTGATTTATTTTAAGTTTTGATACATGTTAAGTGGTTATCAAGGAAGTAATGACATGATTGTGTAAAGTTTTCCTAAAATCTCATGATTCTAGATATATGTCAAGACCAATATAGGTGTGAAGTACTTGATGCAAGACTTCGCTGAATGGGGTATAATTTAATAGCATGTCTTCCTTAAGGTAGTTTGTGACAATGAATTGATATTGATGACCCCCTAAATGTTGGGAACGATCCTTTGGTAATCATGATGGTGAATAGAGATTTATATTTCCTACATGATAGATGCGATGCCGTAAGGTTTGTGAGGGGGAAAGTATGTTATGAATCTGAAATGCTTAGAGTGACCCCTTGGTAGTTGTGATGATCAGTAGGCGTTTGTGAATTCTTGGAGGCTTGAGGTGATGTTCTAATGATTCTGAAATTGAATATATGGCATGATTTTTGAGTTTCTTGTGAATATGCCTGAATAATGGTAATGATGCATGAATGCTTGTGATGCTTAAATGAGTGATGATGCTTTACTTCTATGTTATCGAGTCTTGGGGGGATTTATACCCCAAAATAGAGCTGTTGTCTCAAGCCCGTATCAGTTTCTTGATAATTCCAAACGAGCCATGATTTTCAGAACTCAGTGAACTATATAAATTTGTATCCTCAGACAAGTGCGAAGACTAATAAAGCTCAGTAATCTAGGTTATCTCTGTAATCTCTGTATCGTTAGTAATCTAGCCTCCATCCTATAATCATCTCAGATCTAATAGTATTCAAGTGATTCAATTCTAATCTCAGAAGTGATTTGAATAATCTATTCAAGCTCTGCATCGTCAGTTAGATGCTATGATTCGATACCTTTCCGTTAGGTACAAAACTAAGTAATCTCAGAGTAACTCAGTCAGATCTTTTGAGAAATACAATCAGTATCAGATTTAGCTCAGTCTAAGTTCAGTTAAGAATCAAATCAGTGTCTTTTAATTGGGAGTAAAAACTAGCACCGAGCGAGCTTAAGGATGGGGACTCACCTACTATTGGAGGGTGTAATCCTTAGATGCAATCTTTGTGCTCCAGAACTATGTAGCCAACAAGGTTGAGACATCACACCTGGTAAATGAGGGTGGGTGAGAGACATCATACCTGCTAGATGAGGGTAGATGAGGTAGCTTGACCTGTTAGATGAGGGCTCCATTATTCTCGTATGAGGACCTGATAGATAGGGCCATATAAAGATAATATCTTTACCCATGGCACGGTATTGATACCCTCCCAACCGAGGTTAGAGGTTGGACCCCTAAGAGATAGTAGGGGCATGTCGGTTAAGTATATACTTCCCACAGTCTTAGTTTTAGAATCAATCCCAGACTTCAAGAAAGAGCTCAGTTCAGTGTACAGAATTCAAGGCTGTTAGATACAGGACATCATGTATGATTATCTATAAATTTGAAGATCAACTGCTAGATAGGCCGATCTCAAAATTAGTTATCAGATCTCAAAATCAGTTATCAAGTAGTATTATTATCCACAGATTCAGAGACTACCTGCTAGATAGGGTTGATCTCAGTTTTAGTCAATTATTCTTATTATTAGCAGATTCGGAGACAACTTGTTGGCTAGGGTTGCTTTCATTTTTAGAAGCTTCAGATACTCGTAGTCTCAATATGTCCAGAAATTTTAGAATTTCAGTATATTCAGTATCAGTTACCAGAGTTATTTCGAGTATTCTCAGTGAAAATATGCCCAGTATGTTAAGTAATTATAGATTCTTTATGTATGCTAATCCAGCTCTTGCATATTATTTAGTTAAGTTATGTTCATGCATAAGCCCTTGCATTTATCCTTACCTCGTCTACATACTCCATACATTTTTGTACTGATGCATTTGCGCTATGGTGTTTTATTTGACACCATAGGTTCAGAGGAACAGGATCCAGAGTATCCCATCAGTTCAATCCCAGTCAGTAACAGTAGCAGTGAGTCCTCTTCTTTCGAGGATGAATCTCAGTTTACTATTATTGCATAGGATTTTGTTTATATTTTTAGTTGACGGGGTTAGTTGGGGACATGTCCGATCAACTCCACAGTTCAGATAGTTTAGAGGCTTTTCAGATGGATGTTGATGTATTAGTATTCAATTTTCAATTTTGAGTATGTGCAGATGTATTGAACCTTATGTCTAGTTTTCGCATTTATTTCAGATATTATTTAGTGTACAGGTATAGATATCAGTAAAGGGTTAGCTTGCGGTCCTTTGGGTCCATAAGCACCATGTGATGTCTAGAGATGGGATATCAGGGTGTTACACTTATTCAACTATTTCTACACCCATTTGACATGAACACATCACATAGAAAACAACATAAGGGAGATCCATCACAAATATCATATGGATTACACCTAGTAGGGTCAAAGATCATGAATCTTGTAAAAAAACATGAACAAAAGCTCAACAACATATTGAAAATCAATTTCAACTCTTACAAATAATTAACAACTCATAAACATAAAAATCTTTGAGTTTTGAAAAGGGAACTTGAGCTTCTTGGATGAAAAGGACCCAAGAATCAACATCTACATACCTTAATCTTTGAAATTGGATGAATTCTAATGCTTGAGACTCTCTCTCCGCACTTGTAATAAATAATTCTTGAAGCCCACACTATGAGGAACTTAATTCTTAAAGAAATTCTGAAGAATTTATGGATGATTTTTGGAAGATTAGGGTTCTTGTATGAAACCCTAGATATTTTCTCTTCTTAAGAGAATTGCGAGAGAAGATGTAGAAATTAGGGTTTGAATGGGGTTTCTCATATTTATAGAGACCTCTAAAAGATGGGAAAAGACCAAAATAACCTTGCAAAAATGTCCTTAAATTGTTGGAAAAAAATAGCTGACGACATTCATGACAAGTCGTCAAGTTGGTGATAGGTCGTCACGAATTATTGTCATAAAAGGGTGAAATTTTGATTTTCTAGTTAAGGTTGACGACATTGGTGATAGACCTTCATGGGCATGACGGCTTGTCACAAAATATAGTCACTGGACGTAGAAATCTTCCCAGGGATGACGAAATTGGTGATAGGTCGTCACTCTCGTGGCAGCTTATCACGAATGTCGTCACTCAGTTTCCAAGCCTGACATGCTTGAGTAAAATGGGCATAAATCTTTGCTCCGATATCGGATTTTTACTAAATTGGTATCATTAGAAATATAATTCAAGGAGATTTCATTTGATATCTAGTAGGTCCTCTAATTAGATTTATACAAGGAGTTTTGGTCGATTAAATTTGACCCAAGTTTTGACGCTCACTAAAACTTGAAAGATAGAAAAGCTTTTAACTCATCCTTGAGTTAAGGAACCTCTATGATCTTAATTCATGATCAAATAGATTCCCATATGAGTCAAAGTATTTCATACTTGGGAAGATATTTCTGAAACATTTAGACTCAGATTTTTGCTTTACCAAATATGCTCTAAGGGTCAGACTGGAAGAGGATTTTGCGGGGCATTACATTAAGTCAAACAATTATTATAGTACTTAGACTTTCTTGGCCTTATTCTTGGTTTGTGGACTTAACATGTATGATTTTTTCGTTACATGTCTTATGACTCAGTGACTGTGTTGCATTTTATTTGGATTGTGCTGATATGTTTTGGACGATATAAGTCACGTATGTAAAATTATAATTATTGTGATATGGGTCAGGTACCATGTTGGTATAGATATGCTTGTTGTGATATGGATTGGATACCTCAGTGGTATGGATATGTTGAGGAAGTTGAGAAGGGTAAGAGATGATGCATGTATCTTGCATGAGTGCATATATTCATATGTTTGAATGTGTTTATATATTATATCTATGTTCTCATATATGCTCTTGGTTGTGGTAAATCATGGAAAAGAGTTTATGAATGTAAATTTGGTCCCTTGTGTAGACTTGGTTAGAGGTGAGACTTTATGGTCCCTTAAAGGGACCATTTATGGTATAATATGATGCGTAGAACTTATTATATTTATAGAATGTGGTATTATGATGTCTTTGATTGTGAGTATTGATAGGACTTGCTTGATTGTAGCTTAAAGAATTATAGGTTCCATAAGGATTGGCCAGAATGTGAGGAAAAGGTTCCAATTGGAATAGGTAGTCAAATGACAAAGATTTACGAAATGTTAATTCAAAATACAAAGTTGTACAAAAAATTTTAAATGACAGGTAGGTCATAAAGATTCTAAGATGATATAGTAAGGATTTCTTAATTAGGGTTAGAACCAAAGGTTTATGTGATGTTATGATTATTCCATAATTTTTATTGATATTATTTGCTACTAAGCCTAGTCAACTGACGAGTCTTACCAGTACGTGTGATTTTATTGATGCTACACTTACTATACCTCTACTCGAAGTATAGCCATGGTGGTGCAGTTAACTTGGAGTTTCTATAGAAGTGATGTCGGTCACTTAGCAACAACCCCTACCATTTCTATCTTTCATGTATGCTGCCTTATAAATTCCCTTTCTTCTTGTTTAGTACTTTTTTTAACCAATTTAGGCTAGGTTCTCGGGAGTATCTTATAGTTATTTTCCATATTTTCTTTTCACATTTGATGTATTTAAACATTCTTTGGAAAGAATTAAATGTGTACTGTTATTTCAACTTTATTGGACTTTTTGATGGTTGGTATTAAATTAACTATGTGTATATTATAGTAACTTCAACATTTAGTTAAATGGTAGGATATTCTGGGTTCTTCTATCGGGGGTAGGTGTAGGTAGGTTCCAAAGATAGTACCAGAGCCCAAGTTACTAGTCTCCTAGTACAAGAGCAACTATTGAGAAGAATCATATGGATTGGTGTGTTAAAATCCACATAAAATCTATAGGAAGCTACAAGCCATCTAGGAATCTATCTCACTTTTCTTCTTTTCTATCATGACATCTCAATGTGGTACCCCCGAGTTGAGTCCAATTAGTATATTTTCAATTCCAATTGGTATCTCAATTGTCATAATTAGGACTAGTTGGTCCAAAATGGCATCTCTTAACACTGAAAGTCCAATACCAAATGTCAATTAATAAAGATTTGTAAGGGCATAGAAAATGGGTTGTAATGCTTATTTGATATATAGGTCCTTATGCTAATACAATTATATGTTAAAAATATTCTATATGTACCATGTTGCCAATGGTGAAGTATATTAATTTGCCGCATGGTGCTTAAAATCTTGAAACATAATTTATTAATAGTGTGTATGTGTGGTGGTCTAATGTGTAGCAAGTAGGTCAGTGGATGTAAGGATCGGGTGTGATCCAGAGAGTGTCTTTATTTTGGTGGCTTGAGTTATATCTTATCTTTCCATGATTTGGAGTATCAATTGACTTTTATCCAATCCTTTACAAACTACACAGGTGCCTCGCTATTGGCAGAATTATTTAGAGGATAGTGAATTAAGTAAGAATGGAGACTAATGAAAGTCCAACCCTAATTAATTTAATAGATGAAAAATGGATTTGGTTGTGGTTCAAAGGCATCAATTTATATTAGGTGCACACAATAAGTTATCACGCTATGAAATCTTACATAAAAGGAATATGACGTAGAAAGGAACCGGAGACTGGTAAGAAAAAATTTAGGTGGAGCCGTTGGAGGCTACCGCTACAACGGTACCACTACAATGGCTCCAAGTAGTGTTCTGCTAGCCATTTTCCCCATCTTTTCAACTTTGAAAGGAAATCCTTTTGCTAAGATGATAAAATAACACAAATTCATCCAACATGCATTATAAGTAAAGATGTTTATTATTAAAAATCCGGGAAGGAGAAAACATCTTAAATGTGAAAGAAATAAAAAGAGTAATTATTTTTTATATGCCCTAAATGGGGACAACCCAAATCCACGCACATAAAACATATAAAAAGAGGGGGAGAGGGCTATCTAGTAGCACTATCTTTGAAACTTGAGGTATCTAAGCCCTCATCATCCATTCCATCGAGGAAGAAGAACTCCCGTTTATCCTTCCTGGACAGCTTAGACAGCTTATTCTAGGGATAGGTGCACCTTACTATTAACTTGATCACTTTCTATATTCTCACAAGTATGTGGTTACAGGGGAGATTCTTCCTTTTTTTCTTTATTAGACTCTACTCAAATCTATTCATAAGCTTGGGTTAGGTTTGATGGGTGCTCAAAATAGCACTCAACCCCTGGTCCCACCAGCTAGACTGCTCTCACCCTCCCCTCTTACCTTTCTCTTCTTCTTACTTCCTTTTAAAATGGCCTTACCCACATATGTTATATGCCACCTCATAGTTGTTCTTAATGTCTTGAATCTCCTAAGACACATTCACCTGATCAAAAAGTGTGGTAACCAAATAAGGTAGGAAAAGATCATATGCCAACCTCTCCTAAGCATAAAAGTACCGTTACTCATCTATAATATGTGCCTTTATATTCACTTGAACTCTCACAAGAACACAATGCACGACCATGGCATAGTTAAAGGATTCATTTGTAACATTTCTTGATGGAAATATCCTCTGGGAAAAACTTTATAACAACACCCGGTCCTCAATTAAGAAATAAGTGCTCTTTGTCCCTTTGATGCTGGACATTTCATCTCGACAGTTTTTCCTTCTAGTGGAAAAACCTCGATATCCCACTCCAATTTTGATGCCAAAATTCTTACCTCAAATATAGAATTGACATGGTTTGAGACATCTAAAGTTTCTTTAATAGTGGGCACATCTACCAGGATCCTTTTGCCTTGGACACAGGTAGTAGGGAGAGACACTGACTAGTCCTCAATTGGGAGGTTAGCATAAAACTTAGAAATGACCTCTATGTTGTACTGAGGTACTGACTCAGTCAACATATCCCACCTAAAAGCATTCAATAGGGTGTAAAACTTCAATAAATCTTCCTTCCCATTCCTCAATACCATTCCTCGCTCACAAAGGAAATTCTTAGAATATGATACCTCCTCATAACATTCTCGATATTTGGTGTTGGAATTTTTGTGATAAATAGGTTGTTGGGCCATGATGTTCTTGAAACTACCATAAAATAGTTACAACCATATTAGAACATAAATAAGGGAAAAAAATTGAGGACACACTACCCAATACCGCTACATCAGTACTGCAACAGCGGTACTTACTATCACTATAATGATAACGTTACTGCTACAATAATTTATCATATTCAGCCCAAAAACCTCCTCTTCCATGATGTATTTTCATATTTTCTCCATAATTTAAAAAATTTAGAATATATCAGGCTTGGGTAAGTTTGGGTGAACCTTTTTACACAAAAATAAGGGGTAGAACACCCAAAATCAATATCAAATTGGAGAAAATCATTGGCGAAGATGACTTTTCATCGATAACTCCTCCCTTAGATAATACCCAGTATGAAATACGTTAGTCTTATATATTGAATGCCAAAGGAGTATTAAAGATGTAAGAAAGCTCAGCATGCCAACCAATATACTCAAGAACACCATTACATATGAGTTCAAAAACTTACACACAACTACCATACTAATTCTCTCCATTATAACATAATTATATGATTCCATGAAAAAATACGTGAATTAAGTAGAAAAGATGAATAACTTACCTTCAATTCATTGATGGGGGAATATTTTTGTAGAGAGAGTTGAGAGAATTTGAGAATTAGGGATAAAAATAGTGGAAATGGAGTTTTTCCCTTACTTAACTTCCGCAAATTACTATTGTGGTTGGTTACTACTACAGTAGTAAACCTTTATAAAACCAACTTTGTCTTTATCCTTTGTACTTTTATATGACATATGATGATTAGTAAGTTATTGTAATAATCGATTGTATCCCCATTTAGGGAAAAACATAAGGATAACTGTATGGCCTAGATTGGATGTATAATGCGATAGCATATGTTATGTAATCCTCTTAGTGACTTATAACATTTGAATACCCATTGAGCATTTGTGCGAGTAATTTCCCTAGGGTTTTGTTGAGTTAAAATTATTTAAACACTCATGCAATTGTATATACCTCACCGTTATGGCCCTTTGGGGACAAACGGTGGGTAAATTACTATCTAATATAATAATCCAAACCATAGTGGGAACACCTCTAAAATAATTTACAATAAATAATAGGATTAAAATGGAACCAAAAAAATTTTAATCAAGGAGAAAATTGGGGCTTAAGGAAATTCAGCCTAGAGGCCTAATTATGGATTAGGCTGGATTGCCAATAGCCACTACTGCAGTTGGATAATCACTGTAGCGGTAAAATGAGATAGCTTAGCCGAGGGATTTTTGAAAACCCTCTTTATTTTAATTTTCCTAGGTCACCCTTTTCATCGAAAAATACTCTGAAAAAACCTATATCCCCAACCATTAGATTTCAAAGGCTAAGGTTTTTGAGAATAAGTTTGAGACATGCCTAGAGAGAACCTAATATGGGAATATATTTATCATGTACGGGACAACTCACTCCTCTCTATAACAACATGTTTTTCCTAAGAGGTAAGATAAGATTCATTTTTATAAGAACTAAACTTGTGCTAGATGAAATTGATGTTAATATTAATGTTGAGCATATTATTTATTAGGTCATCGGGCATAGAATTAGATGGATGGACAAATTTAAAATCCAGGTAGGATTGAATATATCAAATTATGGTATCTTATGTTAACGTATTATTTTGGATATGTGATGAATATGATTATGGGGCAAACAAATGTAGTTTATTATTTGATAGGGTTCGAGTATAGAGGAAGGTTGGAAGAGATATTGTAAAATGGTAAAAAGGAGGAATTAAGGTGACTTGACTTAAACATAATACTTAAATGTCTAAATTGTGTTAGGAAAACTCGTATATTTCTAATACCTTTTTGTCATAATTGATACCTTCCAGATCTTAGAATAAGAGATAGTGAGAAAAAAGATATTATGGTTTGCTAGTTTTACTATTTTTTTGTGTTATCATGATCAATGTTTTCCAGAGTTTAGAGGAGTCGTGTGAAAATCTTGAGGTTGGGCTAGATTAGAGGGTAAGAACATAATAATGTGAACTTGGGTAATGACAACCTCTAATGATGTTTGGTAAGTTATGATTCCAATATATGTATGTAAGAATAAAGGTTAATGATCAAATGAGTTAGACGATTGTTGCAGTACTTACACTTTGTTGGTATTGTGCTTGGTTTTTAGACTTAACATCTATGATTGCCTAATAGAATGTGTTGTGACTCATTAACTACATTGTATTTCATTTGCACTATGCTGACGTGTTGAGATGATATTGGTCGAGTACAATGCTGGTAGCAACATAATTATTGTGATATGGGTTGGGTACCACGCTAGTATGGATATGTTTGCTATGATATAGGTTTTTACCACACCGGTATAGATATGCTTATTGTGATATGGGTCAATTATAATGTCGGTACAAATGTGTTGATGGTGGTGATATATTTAAGAGATAATGCACGCATCTTGCATGTGTATATTCATTCATATATTTCAGTGTGATTCTATATAATGTAAATTTTCTCATATGTGTTCCTAATTGTGGTAAATGATGGAAGAGAGTTTATGAATGTAAATTAGGTCATCTTCTGGACCATGTTAGTGGTTAGATTCTATAGTCCCCCAAAAGGATCAATTATGGTATAATATGATAGGTGTAACTTATGATATTTATGAAAGGTGGTATTGTAATTTCTTTGATTATAATTATTGATAGGACTTGCTTGCTTGTATTTTAAATAATTATAGGTACCATAAGGATGGACTTGAATATGAGGAAAGGGTACTGGTTGGAAGAGGTAGACAAAGGACAAAGATTTACAAAATGTTAAGTCAAAGGAAAAACATATATACCAAAATTTTAAATGATAGGTAGGTCAAAGAAATGGTAAAATGATATGTCGAGGATTCCTTAATTGGGGTTAGAACCAAAAATTTATGTGATGTTATGATTTATCCATATTTATTATTGATATCATTTGTTTCTAACCCTGATCGAACAATGATTCTTACCAATACATGTGGTTGTAATAATGATATACTTACAATACCTCTACAAGGTGTAAAGCCATGGTGCAGGTCTATTGAAGCTTATATAGCAGTGATGTTGATCACTCAGCAGTAGCTCCTATTATTTCTATCATTTATGGATGCTACATAATGGATGTCACTACTTCTTATCTATTTCTCTTGTACCAATTTAAGCTAGGTTCTGAGAAGTCTTTTATAGTTATTTTCTACATTTACTTTCATATGTGATGTATTAAAATAGACTTTGGAAAGAATTAAATGAGGAATATTTTTTCAACTTGATTAGATTTTTGGATGGTCAACAATAAAACTAACTACGTGTATATCATAGTAACTTGTGCATTTGATTAAATAGTGGATATTCAGGGTTCTCCAATATTGGGTAGGTGTAGGTAGGTACTAGGTATGACTTGAAAGGTTAGGTCATGACAATTGAAATCTTTTGATGGGGTGTATACATCAAACCCCATGTTTAGCTCTCCTAGTTTATGTTTATTAATAGAATCTCCCACAATTTTAGATTTAGCATATGAACAATACCCTTAATATAGTACTATTAATTTTCATATTTATAATTCTATATAAGTTTATATGCATCCATAATAGGGTCATTGTACTATAGTTCAACATTTATGTAATACCCCGTATTTTCATGTTGGAATTCTAACCATTCTTTCTATACGTCTAAGCTCTAATACAAGTGATTCTCATGTGAATATAAGTTTCATGATCATTATCTTTGTATATGGAGTAGTTTAGAGGTTAAAAATGTTCAAAGCAATGACCTAGAACAAAGTTGAGCTAAGATCAATTGATTCGTTATAAGTTTGACATTCAATTCTATAAGGGTCTTCTTCAAATATATATATATCTCTTAATATACATGGAATTTTTCATCTCAAGACCTATCAAATTGTATATAATTTAATTAACTTTTCAACGATACCAATTTCGCAAAAATCCAATACCCGAGTGAAAAGTTATGGCCATTTTAGTGGCTGAGGCAGTAGCACCATGCGATAAGCGTGCAACGCACGCTTTATCGCATGCTAATAATTTTCAGATTCTGTTTCCGCATTTTTAAGGGAAAAAGTAGAATTTTCCAACCCCTATTCAGCTATAACATGAGATTAAACTCCCATAACAGAAATAAGTTTACTTTCTCTCAAAATCACAAAGAACATTCATTAGGGTTTCAACATAAAAATCTAAATATCTCAAGATTCAACCGTAGGTTTTCAATAATTTTTTAAGTTTCTGATTCCCCATTCCGAGGGCTATGAGAAGCACCCATTAATCTCAAGAATAGCAATCCAAAGTTAAGAGTTCATTCAAAGCTTAAATTTCAAGGTATGTGGGGTTTGAACAAGAACACCCTTTTGTTCTTATGCCCAAAACTTATTTTAGATTACAAATTACTGAATTTGTGATTAGTTTCCATGAAATTCAAGTTGGGGTTCATACTAATGGTTTTTAATTATAAGCTTATAAGGTTCCCAATGATTTTGACGTGTAATTGTATGACTAATTTAACATATTTATGCAAGTAATGTGATTTTCCAGATTTTTCGAAGTGAGTTTAAGAATTATAGTGTGATTCTTGATTTCTATATTTTGACATTGTTGAAGTATTTTCAAGCAGTATATTGAGTATGATGTTTTTCTATGATATTACATGAGTATGTTTATATTTTCATGCTTATTGCTGAAATTTTTAGATTTTGAGTTGATTCATCACTATTTACATTATCAAGCATGAATCTTTTGGTGTTTTAATACGAGTTTGATATATGGGTCATTAACCCCTATTTAAAGGTTGTTATTTTAAGAATCAGTTATTGAGGACTTTTAAAGAATTACAAGAAGTATGTTAATATTTCCATTATTATGAGATCTTTAAAGCTTTGATGATGAGTCTATTAAGATTTTAGGAAAGAGTTGGTTTTTGAACCCAAGTAAGAAAAGAAATCCACATTTGATTGATTTATGATAAAGGGGTAGCATATTGGATCCCGATGTAAATTGTTGAATTGTTTATTGTGGATTTTCTTTAAAGTTCTGAGCTAAGTTCGGGAGTAGTATTTAGCACCGAGCGGGAAGTTTGGTACTTCCCTAGAACTATATGCCCCCGTAGGATGTGAGCCTGAGGCTGATATAGTGATGACTAATGAATTAAAATTTAGATCCTAGTCCGATGGCAAGGATAGGACAGCTCTCCCCAACGTGGGTTGGACGTTGGACTCCATGTAGCTTACATGGTTTATGTCGGTTAAGAGAAACTCCCAAAGTAGTCCCTCACTCTATCTAAGATAAAGGTATATGTTTTTCGAAATCTATGATTCAAAGATTTTGAAGGTTTTCAAGTGTCAAAAACTTTAAGTTTTCAAAGAAGTTTTTTGTTTTCATGAGATTAACGTATATGTTGGGAAAGATGTTGTTTTTAGACATTATCTATACTACAAGTTTGAGAACAAAGAAAGAATGCATATTTCAAATGAAGTGAAATGACTCATGAGATTTATACTAAATGTTTCATTATTCATGATTTATGAGATTTATATTTCATATATTATTCAAGCTATGTGAGTCATTTATGTCAGCATGCATAATTTTATAAACTGTGACGATATTGAGATATTATTTTATATATGCATTGCACCCCTATATACTCACTACATCCTCAAAGTACAGATCCACATACACGTCTATGTGCTACATTGTCTTATAATGTAGGTACAAGATTTAGTATTCACATCAGACTCATACAGTTGCATATTTCATCCAGCAAATGATATGTCCTCCTACTTCAAGGATTTAAGTTAGATATCATTATATATTTTCTTTCTTTATTTTTCTTATATATGTATTAGTGATAGTTGGGGTCGCGTCCTAGCTATCTATAGTCAGTATTAGTAGAGTCTTCATAGACAGTTAGTAGAGTTAATGTATTCAGTTTTAGTTTTATTTTGTAAAAGCAAACTTTTAATCATGTGAATTCACTTTTGTATTGATCATATTTAGAAAAGATGTATCTTACGCTTACTTTGTTCAAATTTATCTATCTTACTCATTTGCTTATGAGTTATGCCAGTAGAAGGGTTAGCTTGGGGTCACTTGTGACCCTAGGCACCGTGTGACGTCTCGGGACCTGATTTCGGGGCGTTACATTTTACATTCAGTATTGCATACAGTACATCATATCAGTATCTCGTAGCACGTTAAGTTTATTTTAAAATTGCATTTCTCACAATTTCAATACTTTCAAAGTATTAATCATGTTTTTTTTGTTGCACTATATCATCTTATGATATAGGTTTAGATACTCAGCCTCAACATCGCGTTTAGTATATTTCAATGTCATTTCAACTGCTATTATTAGTGAGTCCTCATATTCCAAAGACAAGGTTTATAATTATTATTTTAAATAATTTAGTTCTAAATTCTTAGAATTAGTTAGGGACATATCCAGTAGCTCATCAACTAATAGAGGATTTCAGACATAGAGTTAGATATTCAACTTGTTCATTTTTAGTAATTCCTTATAATCTTGTGTTTCCATTATCAGTTTTGTGTTTTACCCATACTTAACATTATTATGGACTTACATATATCTAAAATCTATTAGATTCAGTACGAGTTATTCAATAGTTTCTACTGTTATTAATGCCATTCCATGCTATGGGTTAGCTTGGGGTCACTTGTGGCTCTAAGCACCACGTTACATCCACGGTGTAGGATTGAATCGCGACACCATTCATCATTATCTATGCATAAGTTAGCTATAATATATGTCCACCCTTGGGACTCCATTCTCCTATTGAAATTTGGGAGAGTTATAGCCAATTGATCCTTCATTAGCCCCTTTTTTAGCTTCGGCTTTTTGCCAAGAAGATTATTTTAGTATCACATTTGGAAATTGTGGCACACTTATGTATATCATACTACTGATGTCCAACTTAAACCATAATTTTATTTCCCAAACCTATATTTTGTCAAGGTTTTGTGCCATTTTCATGGTTTGAACTACCTAAAACTACGAAACAATGTTAGGAGGAGAATGAATTAATGTTAAACAATTCAAAACACTTTATTTAATCCAAAGAATAAAAAACGATTGGGAAACATCAGTTTCAAAATAACTATTTCCTAAAAATTCTGCCAATGGTCACTAAGGTGATGGAATGATTGCTTAGGCGACCTTGCCTTTGCAGATAGAGTGTTACCTTAGCAACTATGACACTGTACAAGTAACATCATCGGAGTCAAAAAAATCATCACTCAGGAGGCATTGCTTTAGCGATAGAAGCTCTCATTCATATGAAAGTCAACAGAGATCAAGCTTTACTTAAGCGAACTTTACCCGCTCAAGCGACATTTCTTAGACGGGCAAACGTTCCACTTTTGCAAGATCAACAAAATATAAAAGACCTAATTTTATCCAATTTTGACATATAAAAAGTCAACCCTAACCAAAAAAAAATTAACTCTGAGATGGAAACAATTTACCTCAAATTTTCAAGCAAAGAGTGGAGAATCATAGAAATCATACCTTAATTTGGAGAAAAATACAATGGTTTTTTTTCTTTTTCACTCATTTGAAAAATATTTTTGTAGAGATGGTGGTGATGTGACTCTTTTTAGTACTTGATTATTTGCAGTGTGTCAGCAGTAAAGAGGTTGAGATTTTAGAGAATGAAAAGTCGTGTATGGGGAGATGAAAAGGTGAGAGTTAAAGTGAAAGAGTGAATGCAATTTAACCTTTTGGTTCTAAAAATTCATATAGACATTTGTGTAGTGATAATCTTACTGCCATTAGATCATTACTCAAGATAAGATCATACCACTTTACTGGTCATTTAGTCCTCTTCCAATTCTGCAATAGCAATTTGTTTTAACTCTTAAGCAATCCCATTTAGCAACATGAGTACCACTAAGGCGGTTCCACTCTAGTAATCAAAGTGTCCCTTTAGTGGCATCACTGTACATTTTCCTAGCAACTATCTGTTAACTCTGTGATGCTCACTTCCACTTTTGTGATTCAAAAGGTAATTTGGTGATCCAAAAACTCCAACGCACCCAGTTTATTTTGGGTCAACCCCAAATTATTTCAATTAAATTTTTGCATCCAAGCCTGTCCAAATCACATCCAAAAGCTCTAAAATTTTGCAGATTAATCAAAAAATCCTAAGCTATTAAAAATTAAAATTTTAAAACCTAACTTCAATTTTTTTTAAAATAATGGGTTGCCTCCCATCAAGCGGTTAATTTAACATCGTGGTAAGATGCACACAACCTTACAATTTATCTCTCCCCTTTGAAGATTTGAATCTTCGATCTAGCTATAGATTAAAATTCCATTTAGGTTCTTTCGGAAATAGTTATAAAATCAATATGCCACTTCTTGAACATCGTATCTTGCACTTCTTAACCTTTAAGTGACGTATGCCATTTTTTCTCCTCATTTTGACAAGCTCTAAAATATAAGGACTGCGTGCCTCATCTCTAAAAATTTTCATTTTCTTGGTGATTTTAATTTCAATCATATCTACCAATCATAATATAAAAAAAATAGTTGGAATGCCAAGAAGCCTCTCTACTTCCAAATTTGCATCTATCTTCAAATTCTTACCTTGAAATAAACTAAAGTCCTAAAAGGTGGTTTGATTAACTTTTTCTAGCATCATTTTATTAACTTTGGCTTCTTGCGTTATTTTTGGTTGGTTGGTTGGCAAATCACCATGAAATCTTCAACATCAATCTTGTCTAATTCTTTATTGAAAACAATCACATTATAATTATTTACAACCGTTTGACATTGAACACCTTATGCCCTAATTTTGTATTCTATTTGGTTTCAAATTTTTGGGTAGCTATTTTAATTTGAATAACTACTTGACACCTCTCAATGTTGTGTCCAAATGCACAAGCAAGTGTATGTGATTGTATAAGTAATATAGGATTATTAACTCCGAATATCTTACCCATAGGAACTTGTCAATCAACTCTTTTAATAAATTAGACTAATATTAATTATTATTCAAGCGGTAGATTCTAATACATGTTTTTAAATTAAATAGATTAAGAGTAAAAAGAAAATAACTAGTGAACAATTAACCAGGAGAAGAGTGTATTTTAATTTATTCATAAATCAATCAATCTATGATTATAAATTCACTAACAAACATGTTGAGTATCAATTTCTTCAACTTATTTGATTATCTAGTTGTTGATTTATGAGGTTGATGATATGATCATGCTCTTTTTAACCTCTAATAATCTAGTTTGAATTACTCATAACTAAATCATTGAGTGGTGATGTTATAACCCAATTTGAATGCATTTATATATCTTTCTGTCATGTAACCAAGTAAGGTGATCTAGGTATATTCCTATCCTATCCATAAATCAATTCTATATTATACTATAGTAAAGATCATACTCACTATATTCTTCATTCTATCTCGTTGATTCTTCTTCTGAGTTCACAATAGGACTATAAATTTATTTTAGTGATAGCTAAGCAATAAAATTGTAAGCACAAAAAGATAAGAACAACTATTATGATAATCAAGCAAATTGAATATAAAGTCTACTAAACAATAAGGTAGTTAGCTACAATAATTGTAGAATCAAAATTTTAAGTCCACATAGATGTGGAGCATATACAACAAATCATCCAAATAAATAACATAAAAATCAATAATAAAGGATGAAACAAAGATGTAATCAATATTCTCTAGCCTCAATGGTGGATTCTAGCTCTCTCTATGTTAAAATTTATAGAAATACTAATTTTATAAATATTTATAAGTGTATAAAAAGCCACGAATAAAATAACAAAGTCCCAAATGAACTAGAAAAAATTAAATTTGAAAAATTCCTTATCCGTACCATAGACACAAATTTGGAGTTCCTTTGTTTATTGACACATACATAGAGCAATTTAATAATGTCAAGTAAAGTCCACAGGTCATATTTCATTATTTTAATAAATTTAATCCATTCAGATTTCTTCCTTATTTTCTTCTATGATCTTTCATTTTTAATTTATTTTGGCTTCGACTCTTTTTATCTTTACAATATGTTAATCCTACACATCCAAATATAATACTAGGAATAATTCATAAAATCAATGCTCAAAAAGAGAAAATAAAGTTACAATTGTGAGAAAAATAATGACTAAAAATATATATTTTTGAACTTACATCATCACACTAAACTTAGACTGTTGCTCATCCTCAAGCAGGCATTAAAGCTCATCTAAATAAATCAAGTGCTGAAATTTGAGCAAGTATTAAAGCTCATCTCAATAAATCAACCGTAGGAATTCCACCACTTTGATTTATGCAAACAATTAGATCATATTTTAATTCACAACATCAAGTACACTATCCGGTGATCATACTACAAGATATACACACTAACAACAACCCTCTAACCTTCTAACTTTAAAGATGGGCTCTAACTCATCAAATTTAAGATCGTCCACTTACACTTATCAAAGAAAGATAATAAAATCACCTATCTATCATGAAAAAGTGACCTCACAAGAAGAAATAGTCCACACACTGAATTCTAAAGACTGAATATGATTTAAGGACTTTGAATCAAAGAACAACTCTCATACTCAGAAGAGAATTCACAAATATGCTTAAAGAACCATAGGCTTTCCTATTATTTACATCTCCACTAATTAAACATTCTTGAATAGAATTAAATAGGACTTTAACGGTAGGCTAGGGGATGGGTAGAAAAAGTATGTAATAGTGACCTACACTTCCCTAAGTACTTTGCATTTTCAGATTTATCACCCATTATCTTCTTCTATTTTTTAGTCCTCTCTTTATCAATTATCTTCACTAGTAATCTCATCACATAAATAATGCTTCAATTATTATGTTTCTCAAATAATTTTTTTCTTCCATGACACATTCTCTTAAATAGAGCCTTTTTATCATTTTTTAGCTTTCATTAATAACCTTTTACATTTAACCATCTTTTTTTTAGATTTAACAATTATAACCTATTGATGCTACAGTACTCAAGAAAGTAAGATGAAAAACTAGGGATTCAATAAAAGAGTCAAGGTAATAATAAGGCTACCAACAAACGGCTACTGTCTAAAGGGGATAACTTGTGGTAATAATATTTGAAAAGGCTAAAGTTCCATGAGAAAAATTAAAGAAATCCTATATCATCTTCTAAAAAGAGTAACACACTTTATTTCACTTCAATAACAAGAAGGGCAAGTTCTAAATTAAGATGCAAAATATGAAATATATGTAAAATCTTACCTCACATGGAATAAACATCAATAAAGATGAATCAATTCAAATTTTAGGATAAATAGGGTCATAGTAAACTACAAATAAGAATAAACTATATACAGAGTTTCAATCATAAGGGTAAGTGTAGCAACTTAATTTTTGGTGATTTTTTTGAAAACTTTACTTTTGTGTGATTTAACCATTTTACCTCTCCTTATGGTCTCTTTGTGGTATTTTTAGGGTGTGGGAATGTTCGACATAGTTTCTAATGTTCGCTTAAGTGACCCAATTGTGCAGCAAAATGTCACTTGTGAGACTTCTATGTTGTGTACGTGACTATTATATAAGAAAAATACAGTAGCTTATGCAATACCTTCTTACAGGAAAGGTATCACATACGCGAGACCTGGTCGTTTAAGTTATAGTTACTTAAGCGATCCCGTGATTGCGTATGCGGTCCTATTCTATTTAAGTACCCATTTTTGCCTTTTTAAAATCATTTTTGAGACTTGGAGCTTGGGTTTTTGAGCTTTTGGGCGATTTCTTCCATTTCTAAGATTGGGTAAGCTCCAACACACTTCTTTCAACTATTTTTCCTCAATTTTATTATTTAAATCTTGATTAAATGTAGATTTATGATTAGAATTCGGGGATTTTGGCTTGGAAGGCCTAAAAATTATATTTCTTCAATTTAAACCCCAACTTTAACCTATTTTCACTTGAATTTTATTTTATGAGTTCCTTTAATCATGAAAAATATAATTTTGAACTAAATTTTTTATTTTACCTTTTTTTTGGAAAACCCATTTTTGGGGTCTTTTTTTATCTCGACTCTAAGTTAGGCAATATAGTTATCATTGCCTTTTTTATATATAGTTTCGTATTTGTATGTTTTAGTTGATTTTGGGTCTATTCGTTAGGGGAAAAGTTCAGGTTGAAGGCTTTTTGGACCAATTTTTGAAATTCAAGGTAGGTTTTGGCTTAACTTTCTTCAGATTTGGTTGGGTAGTTAATAATAATATAAAAGTATGTTATGGGTATGAGATTGTATCATGAAAAATGTGTATAGGTGCTTTATGTGCCCATGTGGGGGCCTATGCGAATAATATTTTATAGTTTGTGATTTTTTTGTTTATGTGTGATCGTATGGAGCCTTATATAATGTTTTTGGACTGGTATTGATATGTGATTGATTGATTTCACTCTTTTTGGTGGGTAAAATCCTAGATTTTGGGATTTATGTGGTATACTAATGCCCTTTTCTTATATATTTCACTTGATAGTTTTTCTGGATTAATTGGGATCATCGATGGTTGGTTCATTTGAGTGGATTTTTGGCTTACATGGCTGGTATATTAGTTGGATATTGCATATTATTATTTTGGTTGGTAGTGAGCATTACATCCTCATATTATATTTATTCATGAAATATTGGTACCACCGTAAAAATATTGGAAATACTGCTTTTTTGACACTTTACTATGTATGTGTCAAAGAGGAGTTATAGTTATTGATTGCATATGGGTTAGTGAACCCCTATAGGTCCTATGTTGGGAAGTTTTAGCTCCATAGGTGTATACGGAGGTTGTGTGATGACCTCGTGCATCATTGTCATCATCATTGTCATCTTTATTGCTCTTCATATATTGTACTTATGGTGTTATTGTATCTCTATCTGTGACTTGATATCTATCTATATGTTCTACCTTTCTATATTTGTATTTGATGTATGTGTATATTTGTGCTTCTTTACTCTACATGTATTGTTATATGTGATTACATTAGAATTATTAGTGAAGATGGTTTGGTTTACCATTTGGGACATTTTCATATTTTAGGTAAAATGCCTATAGTTCATGTTTTTATGCTTTATTTTCTACTTTACTCAATGGACCTATGATACCTATTGAGTACAAGCAGACCAAACTCATAACTAATGTTTCCTTTCAGTGCATATCCAGGTATGAGTGCACTATATAGATAATTAATTCACGAACTTGGAGCCCATTCGAGGTAGCAGTTGATCCATGCATCTGGTGTTGACTTCTACCTTTTTCTTATCTAGATTATGTCTTACTTGTGTTCAGAGATAGTGTTTTGCTCCTGTTTGATATCTTATATTTTTATGACCTCGAGTTGTAATAGTTAGTTCTTACACTATTACACTAGGGTTTGGGTTGTGGTTTGGTATCTTTGATTATATTTCTTCTATTATCATATTTTTGTGTCTTGGCTTTGCTCTAGAAGCCTTGTCTTGGGTTTTTGTATCAATTTCCCATATTATATCAGTTTGGGTGATAAGCTTACTTGTAAAAGCTTGTCCCAACAAGTACTATCATGAACCTTGTTTTTTGGGTCATGACAAATTAGTATCAGAGTAGCTAGGTTCATTGGTCTAAAAAATGTAAGACTGGGGTGCCTAATAGAGTCTCATAGATTGGTACATAGACGTCCATATTTATCTTTAAGAGGCTATAAGATATCTCTAGGAACTTTCTCTTATTTAATCATATATCATGCAAATCTTTCATACTATGTGTTCTAAGTCATATTTCACTCCTTTATACATAGACGATGAGGACTAGATCTAGTGAGGCTAGAGATTTAAATCCTTTATCTGATGAGAGAGCCCATTCCAGTCTTGATGAAAAGTTTACAGTTGTGGTTATCCTTGATGTGGAGGATGGAAACAAGGATCTTTCTCATCCAGAGATAGCACTATGGGATCTCCCCTTAGTCTCGAGATGAGCATATTGGAGATATAGGTTCTACTCCAGTTTCACTGAGTTCTTCTACCCTATTCTTAAAGGGGTTACTAGTTTGCTTTCTGACCCAGCTGGAGGGAGCTCCTTTGAGTGTTCCTGGTGTTCCTCCATTTGAGCGTTATACCCCTATATATGCTAAAGTCAACTTATGGTATTTCTCTAGGTATGAGTATGTCTCCTCCTATTGTACCAACATTTGCTTATGGTATTCCACTGACTTTGAGTGTAGTTCCTCCTTCAATACCTATATCTGAGTATGGTGTTATGAGATCTAGAGTTAATTAATCTTCTATTCTGCCTCCTCAAATGGGTTCTCAGCCAGCTAGATATACTATGCCATTTTTATTATTAGTATAAATGCCTTCTGAGAATCAGAAGAAGTTTTAGAGATTTACTCATTTGGGTCCTCCTAAGTTCAGTGGTGGTGTAGGCGAGGATGCTTATGAGTTCTTGATGGATTATTGTGCTAATTTTCATAACCTTGTTTTGCTCGAGCTGCATGGGTTGCTTATACTATTTACCAATTGGGAAATGCAACTAAAAATTCATGGAGAACACTTATTATTGGCCTACCTCTGGGTTTGCCAAAGTTGACTTAGGATCAGTTTATAGGGTGTTTTTAGGATAGTTTTGTGCCTTTAATTTGATGAATTAGATTAGAGATTAGTTTAATTGATTGGATCTGGGCTCCATAACTATTGCAGAGTATGATGAATGATTTTATGGCTTGTCTAGATATTCTTATACCAGTATTACTACTAATTCTGAAAAGATTTAGAAGTTTATAAAAGGATTGGATATTTCTCTTTAGATTGATACAACTCATATGGTAGTGTATAGAGCCTCATTTCAAAGTATCGTGGATCATGCTAAGATGACTTAGTCAATTCTTTAAGCATTTTAGGAAGGTAACAAGAAGGTGTACCATTTGGATGAGTTTAGAGGTCTCATCCATTAAAGAGATTCTAGAGAATTTTCTGGGTATCATGGTAGATTGATACATGTAATATTTCATAGTTCAAGTAGTAGGGCTTTCAATCCAGCAACTTCAGATGGTCATCCTAGTTGAGTATTACCCCTTCCTTTGAGCTGGGTTGCATAGTTTTCTTTGTAGGTGATGATACTAGCCATGTGGCCAAGGATTATTCCCCATATGTTTTCAGAGATACTCTTATATCAATCGTGAGAGGTAGAGGTTCTTCTAGTAGTGCGAGAGGTAGAGGTAGTGGTGCCTATAGTGTTGGTCATAAGGCTACTTAACTAGGTGGGGGATGCATCTACCGCTATGCTTTACCTTCTAAGCTATAGATAGAGGACTTTGATACCGTCATCACAGGTATTATCCCTATATATTTTAGATCTATATTAGTGTTATTTAATTTGGGGTCTACTTTCTCCAATGTGTCTGCATACTTTTCTTTAGGTTTTGATTCTACTTGTAAGCCTCTTGATGTGCCTATTCATGTATCCAACTCTTATGAGACTCTTTAGTGGTGGATTAGGTGTACTGATCTTCTACTATAATTTTTACTGTGTATGTGACCTAGGTAAATCTAATTGTATTAGATATGGTGGATTCTTAGGTATGAACTAGTTAGATCCTTATCACGCTATCCTAAATTATTATGCTAAGTTTATTAAATTAGCTTAATCGAGTGTGCCAAGGATAGCTTGGAAGGGTGTGCTTTATTTTGAATGCAAGAGAGTTGTATCTTTCCTTCAAGCTCGTCACTTGGTTTAAAGGGGATATCTATCTTATTTGGCCCATATTCATGATGCTAGTGTTGTTTTACCTTTTTCTTTGGATTCTGTCGTGTTGTTTCTGACTTCAAAGATATTTTCCCAAGGGATTAGCTTGGTATGCCTCCAGATCATGATACTGACTTTTACTATTAATGTTAAGTGAAGCACCAAGACCATTTCTATTCCTTATTATAGGATGGCCCTAGTTGAGTTGATAGAATTGAAGGATCATTTGTAGGAGTAGTTGAATAAGGGATTTATCCAACCTAGTGTATCACCTTGGGGTGTGCCTTTCTTATTTGTGAAGAAAATAGATGGATTTATGTGTATGTGCATTGATTATCGACAGTTGAACAAGGTGCTGGTTAAGATTAACTATCATCTTTCTCATATTAATGATTTGTTCAATCAACTTTAGGGTATTCAGTGTTTTTAAAGATTAATTTAAGATTTGGGTATCACCAGTTGGGGAATAGATCTTTGGATATTTCAAAGATGGCTTTTCAGACTTGATATAGTCATTATGAGTTCTTATTAATGTCCTTTGGATTGACCAATGCCCTAGTCATTTTCATAGAGTTGATGAACTGAGTAGATCGACCATATCTCCACTCCTTTTTTATTATTTTTTTAGATGATTTCTTGGCTTATTATAAGAGTAAGGTCGATCATGAAGAGCATTTATGGATTGTTCTCCGAAGATTGAGGAATGATGAGTTATATGCTAAATTCTCTAAGCATGAGTTTTGGTTGGATTATGTCTCTTTCTTGGGTCATGTGTTGACCAAGGATGATATTATAGTCGATCTAGCCAAGATTGTAGCGGTTCACAATTAGGATAGACCTACTTTTCCTATTGAGATTGAGAGTTCCATTGGTTTAGTAGGTTATATCGATTTTTTTTAGGGTTTTTCATGTATAGAATCTTCATTGACCAAGTTGATTCGAAAGAAAATTTCCTTTTAGTGGTCTGATACTTATGAGGAGAGCTTTTAAAAGCTCAAGGGTTTGTTGACTTTAGCTCCTATCTTGGCTTTTTCCAAGAAAAGCATGGGTTTGGCTATCTTATATAATGCTTTTGGTGTTGGGTTAGGGGTTGTGTTGATGCAAGAGAGTAAGATGATTGCTTATGCTTCTCGTCAGTTGAAGCCCCATAAGAGGAATAACCCTATCCATGATTTGGAGTTGTGTATGGTTGTTTTTTCTTTGAAGTTTCGGAGACACTATTTCTATGGAGTTCATTGTGAGATTTCCTTGGATCATCATAGTCTTTAGTATTTCATCACCTACTGACATTTAAATATGAAGAAGCGTCTTTGGCATGAGTTGATAAAGGATTTTGAATTGACTATTCTCAATTATCTAGGAAATGCTAATATAGCTATAGGTACCTTGAGTCGGATATCGACTAACATGGGTAGTTTGGTGCATCTTTTTACCCAGGATAGGTCTTTGGACTTAGTGGTCCAATCTTTGGCTAAACAAATAGTTAGGCTTGATGATTTTACACCTGAGTGTGTTTTGGAATTTGTGAAAGCTAGGTCTGCTTTAATAGAGTAGATTCAGGCTCATCAGTTTGATGATTTTGGGTTGAGAATGATTTTAGATAAGGTGCTGAGTGACAAGGAAAAAAGGCTTTACTTGATCCATATTCTGCTTTGAGGATTAGTAGTCGAATTTGTGTACTGAGAGTGGGTGATTGGATTAGATTGATTTTGGGAAAGGCTCATTTCTCCAGATATTCTATCCATCCAGGGGTGACTAGGATGTATCATGATTTGAGGAAGTATTATAGGTGGGTGGTATGATGAAGGATGTAACAAATTTTATAGTTTGTTGCATATGTTACTAGTAGGTGAAGGCCGAGTATTTGAGACCTAGTAGGTTGCTCCAAAGGATCCCCATTCCCGAATGAAAAAGGGAATGGATCAATATGGACTTTGTGATTGAGTTGCCTTATACTTCTCATTGTTTTGATAGTGTTTGGGTTATCATTGATTGATTGACCAAATATTCCCATTTCATTCTAGTGTAGGTCTCTTTTAGTGCTGAGAGGTTGGCCCATTTCTATATTTGCGAGATAGTTTATCTTCATGGGGTGTTAGTGTCTAACATCTCAAATTGAGGTTCAGTGTTCACGTCTCACCTTTGGAAGACTTTTTACAAAAAGTTAGGTATCCGAGTGGATCTTAGCATAATATTTTACCCCAAACTGACGGCCAGTCAGAGCAGACTATGCAGATTTTGGAGGATATGTTCTTTGCTTGTGCGTTAGATATTAATGCTAGTGGAAGTAGCATTTAGCCTTAGCAGAGATTGCATATAATAATAGTTATCATTGAAGTATTGAGATGGCTCCTTTCAAGGATTTGTATGGAAGGCATTATCGCTCTCCAGCTGGTTGTTTTGTTGTTTTTAAGATATGATCTTGAGGTACGGACATACTTCGTGAGTCCATGGATTGAGTTTAGGTCATTCAAGATAGACCTTGAGCGGCTCAAAGTAGGCAAAAGTGCTATGTGGATCGTAGGCTTTGAAACTTGAGATTCTTTGTTAGTTATTGTCTTTTCCTTCGCATGTCGCCCATGAAGTGCGTATTGAGGTTTGTGAAGATGGTCAAGCTTAACCCTAGGTATGTTGGACATTTTGAGATCTTTCAGACTATTGGTTATGTGGATTATGAGTTGTCTTTGCCCCTAGATTTATCAGTTGTTAACCTAATTTTTCATGTTTCTAAGCTTTAGCATTACATTCTAGATGAGTCTCACGTTATTCGGTGGGATTTAGTTCAGCTAGATACGAGGTTGTCTTTTGTTCAAGAGCCCATCCCCATTTTATCTAGGGATGTTGGAGAGTTGTGTTCTAGAGATTTTCCAATAGTTAAGGTCTAGTTGAGTCATCGACCTGTAGATGATGCTACTTAGGAGGTCTAGTCTAATATGTGTAGCAGTTACCTAATATTTTCTATGGTTCAGGTATTTGCGTTACCTTTAGTTCGAGGATAAACTTGATTTTTAGTGGTGAATGATGTAATGACTTGATTTTTGGTAATTTTTTTTTGAAAAAGTCATTTCTATGTTATTTGACAATTTTACATCTCCCCGTGGTTGCTTTGTGGTATTTTTGGGGTGTGGGGATGTTTGATATGGTTCCTAATGCATTTCAGTGTAAAATAAGTAAAATTGTGGTGTTTGATGGCTTAAAAAGCCTTATAGTTGATTTCGGTCAATAATTATTAATTTGTGCATTGGATGGCAAAATGGACTGCACCAGCAGGTCCAAAACATCGATTTTAGGTTGGTAACATGGTTAATTTGGTTTTACGGTTTTTATATCTCATTTTGATCCTTGTCTTGGAAAGTTGTGAAATTGGGTTTCAGGGGTCAACTTTATGAAAACAAAGGCTTTTCAAAAAACTGATATCTCTATTGAGTCTGAAGCATCATTTTTGGTAGGGTAGCACAATTCATTTTCATTCTTGGGTTCGAATGGATCCCCAAGGTTTGTGGTGACTTGGAATTCTCCATGGCTCCAACTAGTGCACCACTCAACTGGTGCACTCGGTTAAGCTACATTTTTGTTAATTAAGTGAACCAGTCATGTAGCAAAATATTATTTACGTGACTTTTGCATCACGTATGCAACCATCATAGATGCGACAATAGGGTCGCTAATGAGATACCTGCTCACATTAAAGGTATCGCGTACACAACTTAATGACCCTTATGATTAATTTTTAAATTTTTGGTTATTTTCACTGATAGGGCTTCTCCATGGCTACCCCATGTAAATTATGACTTACTGGGACTGACGGTTCAGTTATCGGGAAGTTCATTTGGTTAGTAGAACCGATTCCTAGTTTTGAAGTCTTCTCTGTTTCCAAATTGCCACAGGAGAAAACCATAGTAAAATAATTTTAGATGAAAATTCTAACTGCACTAGAACATCTGGAATATCAATTTTAGCCTAGGTAGACCTTTGATTCGGGTCCCAATACACCCGAATTCATTTCGACCTATTAGTCAGAAAGTTGAAAATTTAGAAATATAGATATGAGACCCATATTTGGTCTAAACAACCCCAAATTGAAAATCTAAATTTTCCAACGCGCCCGGAACATCAAATTTGATAAGCTTGCATAGTTCATTTCAAATATCTAATTCTGAATTAGTCTTGAGGCATTGGCTGAAACTTGGAAAAAATCCAGGTTTCAGCTATCATCCGTGATGGCAAAAGGTAGCACAATCGTGATGTATGCCTTATGGTTGTTGCCATTTGTGCTACCATGGCCCATAGAGGGCGATCACTGCATCTCCTTGCCTATACGTCTATAAATAAACCCCAATGTCACGAGTTTAGCCATTTTCCCTTCATCTTTGAGAGCTTAAAACCCTAAATAGGTATCGTTACTCAAAATTGTGTATGGTGTGTGACTTGAGAGCTTGCTAAACATCTTTTATCATGAATATCTTCGAATCTAAGGTAAGAATATTTCGAATTCATGGTTAAATTTCATAGTTTGGACCCAAAACCCCAATTTAGCTTTGGTCTTGATTTTATCCCCAAATTAGCTTTGTTTTTACTCTTTTCTTGAGGGTTATAATTCCTTATTCATATATGGACATTGGGTTGACCTCACAAATATGATTTCTGTACATGGGACCCTCCTGGGATTTTTGGTTTCATTTTTAGCCCCAAAGTACAACAGTGCAATATGGGTATCATTAGACTCATGTTGATGAAAGATTGCTATTTTGATAGTGTGATTGCCTTTTGAGGATTGTGAAGTGAAGATGGACGTTGGTGAATGATGTGAGGTTTTGTTGTTTGTCTTTGAGATAGGCTGCAACCTACTCTTCTTCTAAGATGATGTGTGTTATATATGGCATACGAATATGAATGGTAGGCTTGATTATGAGTAGAATAACTTAGTCTTGATTATTTATGTTTGGGAATGTAGTTTGGATTCTAGTCTGGGGTTGGGATGAAGAATAGTAGGGATAGGTGGGATAAGGGTGCTTCTAGGTTAAGAGTTGGGGCCTGGAACATAGGGATGCTTCAAGGTAATTCTATAGAGATAGTAATGATTCTTAGAAAGAGGAGGGTTAGTATTGTGTGTATCCAGGAAACTAAATGGGTAGGCACTAAGGCAAGAGATACAGATAGATATAAGTTATGGTACTTGGGTAGCATGAGACATAGAAATGGGGTAGGTATCTTAGTAGATGAAGAACTTAGGGACTAGGTGGTAGAGGTTAAAAGAATCAGTAATAGATTGATGTAAATTAAGTTGGTCGTGGTAGGATCTACGATGAACATTATTAGTGCTTATGGTCTTCAAGTATGTTTGAACGAGGAGGATAAGATAGGTGTTTAGGAGGTTATGGAAGAGGTGGTGAGAGGTATTCCAAGAACTGAGAAGCTTTTCATAGGAGTAGACTTCAATGGGCATATTGGGTCTTTATCGAGAGGTTATAATGGTGTGCATAGCAGTTTCAGTTTTGGGGAGAGGAGTAAAGGAGGAGCTTCTCTCTTGGATTTTTCTAGGGCTTTTGGATTGTGGATAGCGAATTTGAGTTTTCCAAAGAAGGAGGATCACCTTATTATGTTTTATAGCTCACTATCCAAAACTTAGGTAGACTTTTTGTTTCTTAGGAAGGGTGATAGAGCTCTATGTAAAGACTGTAAAGTCATACAGAATGAAAATCTTTCAACTCAGCATAGGTTATTAATAATGGACTTGGTAATCAATAAGGGAAGAAATAAAAAAGTATGGAGGTTCGGCATAGGATTAAGTGGGGTAGATTAACTTTGGGTAGTCCTTTGGAGATTGAGGAGAAGTTGAATAGTAAGGGGCTTGGGAGAAAAGAGGGGATATGGATAGTATATGGGTAACGACTATCAGTTTCATTAGGGAGACCTCTAGAGATGTGTTGGGTGTCTTGAGAGGCTGATCTAGCAAGCATTGAGGGGAATGGTGGTAGAGCAAAGAGGTTAAGAGGAAGGTGTAGTCTAAGATAGTGGCTTATGATAAGATGGTTGAGATCAAGGATGATGAGGAGAGGCACATAAATAAAGAAGAGTATAAGGTAGCTAGGAGAGAGGCTAAGCTTGTGATTATGGCGGCTAAGACAAAAGCTTTCAAGAGCTTATATGCGGATTTAGAGGAGAAAAGCAAGGATAAGAAACTGTATAGGCTTGCCAAGGCTAAGGAGCATACGGCTCATGACGTTGACCAAGTAAAGTGCATCAAGGGCGAGGATAGTACTATGTTGGTTGAGGATGCCCTCACCGGGAAGAAGTGGCAGTCCTATTTTCATAAACTTTTGAATGACAAGGGGGAAAAGGTTTCATGTTGGGTTACTTGGAGAAATTTGAGGAGTGTCACAACTATGGTTATTGTAGGCAGATTGAGTTTAAGGAGGTCAAGGGGCTTATTTGTAGGATGCGTCGGGGTAGGGCGACGGGGCCAAATAATAATCTAGTATATTTTTGGAAGAGTACTGGCAGAGCAGGTTTGGAGTGGTTGACAAGGTTGTTTAACATCATTTTTAGGTAAGCGAATATGCCTGAAGCATGGAGATAGAGTGCAATGGTTCCATTGTATAAGAACAAGGGAGACATCCAAAGTTGCAACAACTATAGAGACATTAAGTAGTTGAGTTATACCATGAAGGTTTGGGAAAAGATGGTAGAGTTGAGGTTAACAAAAAGCGTGACTATCTCTGAGAATCATTTCAGTTTTATGCCAGGTCGTTCACTACTAAGGCCATTCACCTTGTGAAGAGATTAGTGGAGTAGTTTCGAGAGAGGAAGAAGGACTTGTACATGGTGTTTATTAATCTTGAGAATGCTTATAACAGAGTTTCTAGGGAGATTTTGTGGAGGTTCTTAGAGGCTAGAGGGGTGCTCGTACCATATACTATGGCAATTAGGACATGTATGATGGTGCAAAGACTTGGGTGAGTACGGTAGATGGAAATTTGGAGTACATTTTAGTTTTGATAAGATCGCATCAGGGATCGACTCTTAGCCCTTTTTTTATTTGCCTTAGTGATGGATATTTTGATGCAACATATTCAAAGGAAGTTTCCTTGGATCACGTTATTAGCTGATGATATGGTACTGATTGACGAAACTTGGGGAGAAATTAATGATTAGTTAGAGATTTGGATACAGAACCTTGAGTCTAAAGGATTTAGGTTATGCATGACCAAGATGGAGTACTTGGAGTATAATTTTAGTGATGTGTGACAGAAGGCTGATGTAGTTGTGAAGTTGGATTCTCGAGCCATTCAGAAGAAGAAGAGTTTCAAGTATTTAGGGTCTATGATTCAGGGCAATAGTGAGATTGATAGGATGTCACGCATCATATTAAGGCTGGGTGGTTGAAGTAGAGGCTCTCTTTGGGAGTTTTATGTGATAAGAAGGTGCCCCCGAAGCTTAAAACAAAGTTCTACAGAGTGGTAGTCTAGCTGGCTATGTTGTATGAAGTGGAGTGTTTTCCAATTAAGAACTCCCATATCCAAAAGTTGAAGGTGGTGGGGATAAAAATATTGCGATAGATGTGTGGCCATACTAGGAAAGATAAGATAATAAATAAGATTATTTAGGAGAAGGTAGGAGTGGCCTCAGTGGAAGACAAGATGCAAGAAGTAAGTTTACATTGGTTCGGGCATGTGATGAGGAAGGGTGAGGTTACATTGGTTCAGGCATGTGGTGAGGAAGGGCTCCAATGCTCCAATGCAGAGGTATGAGACACTGGATATGGATGGTTTTAGGTGGGGCAGAGGTAGGCCAAAGAAATATTGGAGGGAGGTGATTAGGCAGGATATGGATCAGTTACAATTTACAAAGGAAATCACCCTTGACAAGAAAGTGTGGAGAATGCAGATTAAGTTAGAAGGTTAGTGCGTGAGAGTGCATCGATAACCATATGGGAGTGTTCTTTATTTGTGTATGAAGTTTCTTGTTTGTGGTGTTGAGTAATGTCTATGATTTCAGATAGATAGTTTTTAGTATTATATTATGGTTGTAGTATTATTTTGTAGACTGTACTAGATTATATGCATTTATGGTTTGTGTTTTTTTACTACTATCAGTCCTAAGCGGGGGTTTATCAAAAATAGCCTCTCTACTTCATTTGAGGTAGTGGTATGGTCTGCGTATACTTTACACTCCCCAGACCCCACATGGGGAAATACATTGAGTATGCTATTGTTGTTGTTGTTGGGAATTAGATGAGGGTTTGGGACTCATAAGGTGAAGTGTTTATACCCTTTTTAGAATCCTATTGCCTCCTACATAGATTGAACTAACTCGTAAAATGAATGTGATATGATCCTAGGTTTGAGATATGGTTTAAACTTTGGAATTATGATTAGTATGCTTCGCCTTGTTATGGATATACTTGTGATCTTGAAATCATAGTTTAGGTAAAGTTGGCTTAAATGCCCTTATTCCTAAATAAAGTCCCAATTTTAGACTTGGTTATGGCTTCCTTGACAACTAGAAATTGAAATAGCTACCTTAGCCTAGTTTTGTGTGTAGATTGCCTAAGTATGGAAATTAAGGATTAGAAGTGGGAACGTCTGGCCAACTTTAGGCCAAGACTTATGTTAGCCTCTGTGGACTTAATTACGGCTATTAGGAATAGTTAGGACTAATGAACCTTAGTATAAGGTTACATGGTGGTTTGACGAACAGTAATGGTATTTTCCCTTGGATAATGACTAATGGCTCATATCCATGATATTTGTTATAGATATAATATTAGGCCTTTAGAGATGCTATTTCCTCTTAGATGTGATATTGGTCCTTCAGAGATGCTATTTGCTCATAGATGTGATATTGGGCCTTTAGTGATGTTATTCCTCCTAGATATGATAATTGGCCTATAGAGATGATATTCCTCATAATTATTATTTATGGAGTAGTGAGATGTTATAAATACTAGATGAGAGGTGCCTTTCTTATCATATGCCTCCTAGATGTGAGGCGATTACAAAAATACTTTATGGCCTATAACTATGTTATGCCTCATAGTTAGGATATGACTTGTGATTATGAGATATCTTACTAATATGAGTATTGATATGAGTTTTCGATACATATGTGGGCCTATGGCTGTGATTCTGAAGTAATGATCATTCCGGACACATTATTGGGCCAAAGTCCATTTATGATATAAGTTGGATATCCGGGAAGTGATTATCCTTGTAAAAGATATAGTTATAGTTCATGAATATTTATACATATGTATGTATGGATGCATATTTATTTACCATTCTCTATGACATAGGACGGAGGAAGATGTGGTCTAATACTTATGGTTTTATTGAGTTGGATATTGGTGATGGTATGCATAGATTCGGCACATTCATGGTTGTTGCGCCAATGATTGAAACAATTCCAATTAGATTATAATCGTATTATAGTTGTCACTAACTAAGGGTTGAAGCCTACTTTCCACCTTAAAATGAGTTTCTTCTCGGTAATAACTTCCTAACTTAATGAGTAAATTATATGTTTAAAAAAGGGTAATAGTGACATTATACAAATTTGACCATGATATATTTTGGTCCTTGATTTGACACTACTATTTACTTTGATCTTGAGATATTTTGACCCTTTCAATACTTTTATAGAGACTTAGCCTTGAAGTTCACACCGGGCAACTAACTTCTAGATTTACACTCTTTTAACCACAGCTTAAGTCTATGCACCTATTATATATATACTTACTAAGGATGTGATATTGACAATGAACGATGAATTATGGAAATATATTATACCTTGCTTATCTTTTCATATCTATTTACTTTAGCCCACGTGGGGCATGCCATTTACTTTAGCCCTTGTAGGGCTTGCACTTTACTTTATCCCTTATGGGGATTTCTCTCTATTATGTGACATTGGTTTGGATATTATGATGATGATATTGATACTCGAAAAGGCCAGAGGATATTATGATGATGTGATGATTCTCAGAAATGCCAGAGAATATTTTGATAAAGTGATGATTCCCGATAAGGTCAGAGGATATTATGTGATAATATTGATACCCGAAAAGGCTAGAAGATGTTGTGATGATTATATACATAACAAGACTGAAGGTTGATTCTGATGATGATGGTTATGATGATGATTATGGTATTGTGGTTTACGTTGCATTCATTCTTGCATGTGCATCGCCTATAACTAGTATGCACCAGTGTCTATTAGTCAGTATGAGATGGTTGCATAGATATGAGTGATGACTATGCCTTGTATTGTTGTATAGTGATTGAACCTTCCAAGCGTATGGTGGTGGGGGTACACATTGGGTAGACAAGGTATTAGTTGTTCGAAATAGCCAGTTACTCGCATTGTTGTTGCTATTGTTATTACCATTCTTTTTATCATTATTATGGATAGTTTATGACAGATTGGTCATTGATTTGGCATCGATATTTGAGGTATGTTTTCGTCCTCTTCTATCTTAGGATTGCATTATTATGCATGTTTATCTCACGTTTTGACATATGGATTAGAAACCCTAAGTACGATAGTACTAGATCCTTATTAGATTATAATACGACCTTAATAGTGAAGACATGATGATTTAGGTTATTCTTTGAGTTGACTTTATATCTATGTGTATATATATATACACATACCTAGCTTTATGTAGCTATAGAGCTACCATATGTCTCTTTATTCAACTATTCATATTGTGTATCATTTTTTGGCCTTTTATATTTATATGTATATTCTTTCCTTTTCTACTTTGCATATTAGCCAGTGATATATGGTATAGTATTGAGATTCACGAATATGACTGGAATAGGATAGTTTATCCTTGTCACTTTCTTAGTCTATATATGTTAGTCTATTGGACATGAATATGATGGTTTATCCTTATTACCTTAGTGGTTGTTTTATATAGATGTTGGACACTTGAGGGTAGTTTTCATTTAGTTTTTATGTTATATATATATCTACTTTATCATTGGATCCCAGTTGGTAGTCTCCTACTGAGTATTATTAGTTTGGTACTCATTCTACACTTCTGCAACCTGCAGATCATAGTATGATTTATCATCATAAATATGTGTGTCGTGTGGAATAGTCGTGGCCCAGAGACTTAGAGTGAGCTACTGAGATTAGGAGTATTACTCTCCCTTATGTAGTAGACTAGTCTATGTTGTATTCAAAGATAAGTTGTATTAGTGTAATTTATTTCATCTTTTCCACTTTTGTACTCCTATATTATTAAAAGCTCTTGTACTGATACCACAATATTTTAGGACTTTATTATCTAATTGCTTTTTTATTTTATCTATTCCACAATTTTTTCTTTATATGTGTTTGGTAGCCCATTACTAGCCTTTTCAAACTATGAGGATTGGCTTGCCTACCGATAAGTTATGATAGGCACTATCAGTACTTAAGAAATTGGGTCATGACAAGTTAGTATCACATCCTAGGTTTCACTAGTGTATTAGTACAAGAGCTAAGTGTTAATAGAGTCTTGCGGATTGGTGCGGAGATGTCAGTAACCTATTCCGGGAGGCTACAGTGACATTCTTCAGAAATTCACTTCTTGACTCTTTATAGTGTGTATGCATTACTATGAACCTTAAACACATTCTTTGACTCTATTATGTCCCTAATGAACAATGAAAGATGGGCGATATTATCGATAGATGCGAATGAGACTTCTACATGCATTTCCAAAGAGTTAGCATAGCGCCAGATTAGAGAGTCGGAGATAGATATCAAAGATCTTCAGAATTAGCAAAAAGGATTGGGGCCAGCTTAGGATCCTATTGAGCTCATGGATACTTCATTCTTTAAGGATTAGTACTAGGGATTCGAGTCATGTTCCAAATCCTTCTTAGCCATGGATAGCATTTGATTCATCGAGTACTTCTCAAACCAGAGTTTAGTCTATTGGTGTTCATCTAGGTTCTTGACCTGTTTCTAAGTTAGTGATCAGATTTCCTAGTTAGGCCAGGAATATTTATATACTATATCCTTTTGAGTCAGACATTTGTGCATGGATGTGTTAGAGGATAAGTATTGTCACTTTATTTGGCATTAGAGCACTTGATGGCAGCTGAGTCTTCCTTGCCTCATGACATTGATTATGAGAGGTCCATAGAGAGCACGTGTATTGAGACTTATGAAAGTGGAAGCAAGAGGCCCTGCCATTAGTATACTGTTGTTGGTATTTTATCCGAGAGTGAGGATCCTTCTGATAGAGTTCAGCTTCACTTGTAGCGTATTATCTCTACGTAGGTAGTATTTCAAACCTTGAGTGATTCGCATATTAGCCATGATATCATAGTGGTGAAAGCTCCTATCAAACCTTTTGGAGTTTGGTATAAGTTTTCAAGCCATGATGACCATTCTGTATCATGAGGGGAAGTATCTTAGAGTATTCTAGGATCTTGTGTTGGTGGTGTCGTGATGAGACACTAATTCTGAGAGTGCCCCATTTATGAGTTAGTTGATCAGGTAAAGTTATCATTCATTCTCTGCTGGCCTAGAGTTTCTGAGATAGGCTACGATTGTGGGAAGATTGGATATGCTATTAGACTTTTCTCTCTACATTAATTGACCAGTTATTTGGACTCAATTTGTACTCTTACCATGATTGGTGCTTTAGGATTTTGCTACAACAACAAAGAGATCGACTATTGGTTTAGAGAGTGTCCCTGATGTGGGATTGCTAGTTTTCAGCCCAGTCAGACTAGCCTCATGAAGATTGTGGCACCTTCAATTAGAGATAGTGTGCTTGGCACCTTAGTTGATCGGTCTGAGTTTGGACTCATTTAGATTTATTCTCTCTATGACTGTCACGGATATGATTATGGATTTCACCGTGATAGGTTTGCTTCTATTTCCTACATTTATCTTTCATTATGTGCATTAGGGTTTTCATACCCATTGATAATTATATCCCATGAGGAGTTGATATTGGTTATTATATGCCTTATTGTTAGATCTACAATAAAATTACTACTCTATAATTTATTTTTATTAGTAGTGGGTGGAGTGGATCTGCATTGATATTTTTCATTATGAGTATAGCATATGGGTTCGAGTCCTATTTACCTTGGCACATTTGCCTTATTGTGGCCATAAGTGGTATATAATATTGATGTTTATTTTAGTACCGCCTATTCATTATATTGATATTGATTTTGTTGCTGCTATTGCTACCACTGCTTGAGGTTATTGATATTATTACTTGATGTAATTTATCCTTATTGTGTAGTTGTATAGACTAGTGTTATCTAGTTAGAATTTCATTTTATTTGTGATCTTATTTGGAGGCTTGAGTAGATATAGCCGAATTTGATAATTTCTTTACCCTAGCACGGTGAGGTTAACTGTGCTCCCTTTTTGCTAGCTGTGTTAGATTGATTTGGAAGTGTATTGGGATATCGAAGGTAGGTTGACCTTCTTTTGTTCTGTTATGATTCTGAAGTCAGTGATTTAGTTGTATTACCCATTTTTGAGTTTGGGATCCTTAGAAGTACCTTTTGGGTTGCATAGGCCTTTATTACGGCTATCCCTATCTATATAGCCCATTTTTGGAGCTTGACTAATTTTGGATCTATTCTTCATTTCATCGCCCAATAGTGGGTTTGGTATTGATAATGAGATATCCTAAGTTCATATCTTTGACTTATTGAATCTGTTCCCTTGTGATGGTTTGCCCTTGTTACTAGTGTGGAGATTAGATACTCTTTCCTTGTCGTGATATGTTCTGTCTTAAGTTGAGTTGTGGAGTTAGAGGCAGGTGACCTTTCCTGTGATCACTTCTTGAGTTGGCAAATTGAAAGTTCTCCATCTTGTGTTGTTGGTTTTTTGGTGGTGGTTTTAACTTTGACCATGGTTTTGAGATTGGTTTTTTTCTTCTTCGATGATGTGATTCTTAGGTGGATTCTAGAAATCCCCATTTTAGGGTTTTTTGGCCTAGTAAGACTGGTCATTCTCCTCAATGATATGTGCTTATGGCTACTCTTTGTCGAGACAGAGTGTTGAATTGATTAGTTCCCGGCTTAGGATGCATTTCTCTGAGTTTCTAGAGATTTTGCCTTTACTAGTGTGGTTTGCAGCCTTTGGGAGTTTTTGAATATGATTGGATAGTTCATGCCCTTCAGCGATTATGGAGTGGTTTTAATTGCATTTCCAGTCGGTGATTTATCCTTTGGCATGATTTCTATTTTGTGGCTATACTCTATGCCCTTTAGCTATTATAGAGTTGGTTGCTTGCGTTTTCAATCGATTGTTATCCCTACGGTAATTTTTGCTCTTTAGACATGTCTCACTGGGCTTGGTATGATTTATCTCGGATATGTTAGACTTGGATAATAAAGTCGATTTAAAATAGTTGTCATTGATATAGACTTATTTGCTTGGCTATTGATTTGAAGCCTTGGAATGGCAATTTAGAAGTTATGATTGATTTAGAGTATGAATTCCTAACTATTCATAGGTTCTGTTTGGGTAGTTGAGATCGAGAAACTCCTTAGTGTTGATATTTCAGCTTGGAGTTATAAAGCTTGCGTGCGGCGTTCATTTTAGACTTTTTCAGTTTGGATTTCATTTATAGTCTAGTTAAGCCTACTCTGTTATTTCCTATATGGTCTTCTTGACTTTGGATGGATTATAGTTGATAAGTGCTCAGATGATAGCCTTGTACCCGGGACTGGTTCTTTTAGCTATGACCTTCAGTTTTTAGTTTTATTTGGGAATTTTTGATGACATACTTAGTGGGAGTAATATACGTGAGTGGGATTCAGTATGGCTTCTTTCTGATTGATGGGACATCCTAACGCAGAATGTTTAGAGATGAATATTTATGCCTTGTTCCCTTGAATTATAGTTTGATTACTATTCGTACTAGTTATAGCATGGGCATGGATTGCGTTCCTTGATTATCTCCATTTGTGTGCCCAAATAACACCTTATAGTCTTATTCTCATGTCTGTCATATTGACTTTCAGCGAATCAACTTCAGTGTTTGAGTTCTGTATGATAAGATTATGCAGAGAAGACTCAGGTAATTTTTCTCCAAGTTCAAAGTAGATATCAAGTATGGTTTGCTAAGGGAACTGTATATTTGGACTTGGAGTTAGTTGCATGACTCATGTCTTGGTTTGTTTTTGGATTAGATGAGCCTTTATTGATTTGTGCGAGTATAGAGATGGTATCAGTTTGTTGTGGTTCAGATTTACATGCATCAGCCTTTTCAGTTTAGTTGGATGCTAGTTGTTGGTTGAAATTGAGTTTTGCCTAGTTTGAGGTGGAGTAAAAGATTCTAGTTAGAAAAGGGATACCTATGGAAAAATCCCTTAGAAGCATTTTCTCTTCATTGAGGTCATCTGGGAAGTCATGCTCGTTGCATGCGGCCTAGTACCTTATCTATTTGAGCTTTCAAGGTTCCTTCTACCCATTGACTTTTGAGGATGAAAGTCCTTTTAGTATCTGATATTGCAATGACCTTTATGGTTATTTTTTATATGTCCACTTATTAATATCATTAGGGCTTCTTCATAGCTGCCTCGAGTCATTTATGACTTGCTGGGATTTAACAGTCCAGTTATTGGGTATTTTGTTTGATTAATAGAACCACTTCCCTATTTGGAAATCTTTGCTAGTTCCAAATGGTCATCGGGCAAAACTTTTAGTAAAACGATCTCAGATGCAAATTTCGACTAGCTAGCAGATCCAAAATATTGATTTTAGGATAGGTAGACCTTTGGTTGGCGTCCCAATACACTAGAACTCATTTCGGCTTACTGGTTGGAAAGTTGAAAATTTGGAAATATAGGTGTGGGACCGATATTTGGTCTAAACGACCTCGGATTGAAAATACAACTTTGCCAATGCATCTGAAATATCTAATTTGGTGGGGTTACATAGTTTATTTGCAAAAATTGGATTCACAACGAGTACCTAGGCATTGGCCAAAACTTGGAAAAATTCCAAGTTTCAGCTGTCATCTGTAATGGCGAGATATAGCACGATCACGGTGCACGCCCGATAGATATCGCAGCCCATAGAGGGCCATTACTGAATCTCCTTAACTAGGGGTCTATAAATAGACCCCAACATTGCAAACTTGGCCATTTTCCCTTTATCTTTGAGAGTTTAAAACCTTAAATGGGTATGATAACTTAAGATTGAGTATGGTGGATGACTTGGGCACTTTCTAAACATCTTTTATCATGAATATCTTCGAATATAAGGTAAGAATAATTCGAATTTATGGTTGAATTTCTTCGTTTTGACCTAGAACCCTAATTTAGCTCAGGGCTAGGTTTTAGTCCCAAATTAACTTTGTTTTTACCTATTTCTTTAGGGTTATGATTCCTTATTCATGTATGGATGTTAGGTTAATCTCGAAAATGAGATTTCCATAAGTGGGACCAACTTGGGGTTTTTGGTATCGTTTTTTTACCCAAAGCACAATAGTGCAATATGGGTATTATTAGACTCTTATTGATGAGTAGAGTACTATTTTGACAATATTATGACATTTTTGGGATTTTGAAGTGAAGATGGACGTTGGTGAATGATGTGAGTTTTTGCATGCGACTTTGTGGTAGGCTTCTACCTACTCTTTTTTGAAGGTGATGCATGTTATATATGGCATATGAATATTAGGCTTGATTATGAGTAGAATAACTTAGTCTTGATTATTTGTATTTGGGAATTAGATGAGGGTTTTGGACCCATAAAGTGATGTTTATACCTTTTTAGAATCCTATTGCCTCCTACCTAGATTGAACTTATTCGTAGAATGAATGTGATATGATGTTAGGTTTGTGTAACACCCTAAAAACTCAAACCAATATTAGAACCATGATTCAATCTCATGCAAAATCAAATATAGTGCTCTGGGAGTTTGATGAGTGATTTGGATATATATTAAGGCCTCAAATAACTCCTAGCTTTTATACAAGTTAAAATATCCCTTATCGATTGATTTCTTAGGAAGAATATTGTACTAGTCAACTTTTAATGAGCATATATTTTGTATTACTAAGGTTTATTGATAGCAACACCCTCCAATATATAGATAATTAAATTATCTTTCCAACTCCACCGGTTACGACTTAATCTGATATCAGAGTAAAAAGTTATGCCTGTTTAACCAAAGGGGTGTCTGTCTGCCAAGGCACGACGGCCAGGGTGATGGACCGTCGCACCCGGTGATGGACTATCGCACCAGTGACATCCCATTGTGAAACCATCACCCTTAAGTATAAAGACCAAAATTTGGTTATTTTTAGATGGTTGGAGTGACGATCTGTCACCCAAACCGTTGACCGGGACAGTTCTGCACTTTCATAACATTTTTAAAGGGGTATTTTTTGGTATTTTACCACTGTTTTAAGAAAAAAATGTTCACATTTAAGATATAGTAAGTCTGGAATATAAGATTAAATCACCCTAAATTCTCCATTACATTTAAATTCAATCAACACATAGAGAGAAAATAGAGAAAAGAGCGATTCTCTCTTCTCTAAAAGCAAGTAAGGCTCTTCAATCCCCAACTCCGATTTCCAAGAGTTTTTAAATGCTTCAATCTCTAGGTATGTGGAATTTGATCAATGGGTTCCTTCCACCCATTGAGTCCCAGGGATCTTTTCAACTCCCTAAATTAATTTACCTTTTTTACTTAAGGTTCCAGGGCAATTCTGAAATTTTCTTAGAATTTCAGTCTATCTTTGTAGTTAAACCACCATGTGTACATGATTTTCTCACAAGTATAGAATCTTTCATACTCAGAACGAAGAATCCCTCTCCATATTGAAAAAAATTGAATTTGGCTTAAATTATGAAATTCCTTATTGTCAAATTTTAATAAAATCATGTTTAGCAGTATTATTCAGTGCTAGAGGGCTATGAACACCCGATACCTATATGTTTGCACATGTTTTAGATTCTTAACTTCCAAGTCACTCAGACCATGATTTTTTTATCATATTCGGATTATCATATCCATGTTGAGAAATTATAAGTTATGAGTTCAATTAACTTTAATCAGTACCAGTGTTAGCTCAGTTGGGAGTAAGACTTATCACCGAGTGAATAAAGGAGTGAGGACTCACCCACTAGTGTAGGACTGAGACCTTAGTAGCAGTCCCTAAGTTCTAGAACTATGTAGCCAGTGTACATTATGAGAGTTCACCCGACAATTTAGGACTGACACTCTCTCAAGGGTCACCCATCAGTATACGATTGACACCCTAATCGTTTGGGACATCAGTTTAGTGGATCAACACAACCAGGGTTAGTACTCATGGCAAGGTATTGGCACTCTTCCAATAGGGATTATGAATTGGATCTCGATTAGCTCATATTGGGGTATGCCAGTTAAATATTATCTCCCATAGTCTCTCTAAGTAATCAGATTATGTTAGTTTGGGTTTGCATGACTAAGTGTTCAGCTTATCAGTTATTCGGTTATTCAGTTTTATGGATTATTTCAGCACATGCTTTACTTGGTCTTGCATTTGATTTATATGTTCTAGCATTCATGATCACTACCATTATATATATATATATATACCAGCTAGCCATTATCTCGCATGCCAGTACATTCAAAGTACTAATCGCATACTCTCTTTGCATTATATTGTCTTATAACATAGGTTCGAACACTCAGTTTCTCGATCATACCTAGATAACTTGTGTGCCATTCAATGATAGTTGTGGTGAGTCCTCATCCTTAGCTGAAACGTTATCCGTAGTTACTTTTAGTACTTTTCATTACAGTCAGTCAGAGTTAGTTGGGGGTTTGTCCCATCAACTCCTTATTTTAGAGGCTTTTGGATAGTCAAACATGATTTCAGTTTTAACAGATGTTTCGGTGCATTAAGTATTACTTTGTGCATTATTTATTATTCAGATTATTTAGCTTAGCTTCCGAATATTATTTTGCAATTTTCTCTTCAGTACTCACAGCAAATACTAGACCATGGGTTAGCTTGGGGTCATATATGACTCTAAGCACCATGTCACGATTAAGGGGTAGACACTGGTGGTGAAAAACTTACGTAACACCCCAACTTAGGATAGGTAGTCCCACATCGGCAAAACACATAAGAGATATAGGGTATATAAGTAAGCAAACCTTAATCCCTAGTGATTTTTTTAAAGTCGTACGGACCTGGGCCCAAAGAGGATAATATCACTAGTGGGTTGGGCCATTTCAAATGATATCAGAGCAACTCTTATGTCAGCCTTGTCGATGTGGGCCAAAGATCAAACTGGGTTTAGGAAAATCCCTATAAGGTGAGGCAAACCTTAGTCCTGAGTCTAGGCAAATCTTATTTAGTGGAGCAAATCTCAGTGAGGATGCTGAGTCAATAAGAGGGGGTGTATGTAACACCCCAACTTAGGATAGGGAGTCCCACATCAGCAAAACATAGGAGAGATGTTGGGTATATAAGTAAGTACAACTTACTCTTTAGTAAAGCAATTTAAAGTCATGTAGGTCTGGGTCCAAAGAGGATAATATCACTAGTGGGCTGGGCCGTTATAGTTTGAGATGTGGTTTTAGCATTGGAAGTATGATTAGTATGTTTCACCTTGTTTGGGATATGGTTGTGATCCTGAAATCTTAGTTTAGGTGAAGTTGACTTAAATGCCCTTGTTCCTAGTTGTAGTCCCTATCTTAGACTTGGTTATTGCTTTCTTGATATCTATAAGTTGAACTAGATACCTTAGCCTAGTTTGGGGCATAGATTGCCTAAGTATGAAAATTACAGATTAGTAGTGGGATCGTCCGGCCCACCTTAGTCCAAGACTTGTGTTAGCCTTCATGGACTTATTGATGGATGTTAGGTATAGTTGAGACTAGTGAATCTTAGTGTAAGGTTAGTTGGTGGTTTGATGAATCATGATGGTATTTTTCCCTCGGATAATGACTAATGGTTCATAGCCATGATATTTGTTATAGAAATGATATTAGGTATTTTGAGATGCTATTTCCTCTTAGATGTGATATTGGGATTTTAAAGATGCTATTTCCTCCTAGATGTTATATTGGGCCTTTAGCGATGTTATTCCTCTTAGATATGATAATTGGCCTATAGAGATGATATTCCTGATAGTTATTATTTTTTACCAAGTGAGATGTTATATCTCCTAGATGTGAGGTACCTTACTTATTATATGCCTCCTAGATGTGAAATAATTACAAATATGTTTTAATGTCTATAAATATGCTATGCCTCATAGTTAGGCTGTGACTTATAAATACGAGATGGTTTAGTAATATGAGTATCGATATGAGTTACAGATAGGTATGTGGGCCTAAGGACGTGATTCTAAAGTAATAATCTTTAAGGACACATTATTGGTCCAAAGGCTGGGTTATGATATGGGTTAGATATCAGGGAAGTGATTATCCTTGTAAAGGATATGATTCTATTACATGAATATATATATATATATATATATATATGTATGAATGTGTATTTATATACCCATTTATCCGATATGGGATAGAGGAAGATGTGGTATGATGCTTATGATTTCATTGAGTTGGATACTGGTGACGGCATGCATAGATTTTGTTCATTTATGGTTGTTGCATCGATGAATGATACGATTTCAATTAGATTATAATCTTATTATTATTATTACTAACTAAGAGATAAAGCCCACTTTCCACCTTAAAATGGATTTCTTCATGGTAATAACAGCCTAACCTAATGAGTAAATTACATGTGTAAAAGAGGTTAATAGTGACGTTTTACAAATTTATCCAAGGTATATTTTGGTTCGTGATTTACACTACTATTTACTCTAGTTGTGTGATATTCCAACCCTTTCTACACTATTATAGATATTTCTCCCGAAAGTTCACTTTGGGCAACAAACTTAAAGATTTACACTATTTGAGCCTCGACTTGAGTTCGTGCACCTATTATATATAAACTTACTAAGTATATGTTATTGATGATGAACGATAAATTATGGAAATATACTCTACCTTGCTTATCTTTTCAAATCTATTTACTTTAGCCCTCGTGGGGCTTGTCATTTACTTTAGCCCCTGTGAGACTGTAATGCCCCGAATCTGGTACCCAAAATGCTAAACGGTTCTCATGACCCCAAAGGATCACAAGAAACCCATGACTGATATCTATACCTATATACTGCATAATATACTGTATAATGCGGAAACATGAACTAAAAGGCCAAAAGGTTCAAAACTGAGACATAATATCTGATAAAAATATAACATCTAGGTGGGGTATGAAATACGCAAAACAAAATTGAAATAACTATTTGAACATATTATAGTCTGAAAAGCCTCTAAAACATGAATTAATTAATGACATAAATAAGTAATGATCATGCCCTCAAAAGATGAGTACTCACTTCTAACTTTGACTGTTGAGAGTGGAATGCTACTGGTGCTCTGAAGCTCGTGTTTCTGAACCTATGGTATAAAACACCATAGCACGAATGCGTCAGTACAATTGGATGTACTGGTATGTATATGAGGTAGGATAAATGCATGGGGTTCATATGCATGAACAATGCTAATAACAGACTAACTATCATGAGCGTGAGAATACATGCATGAGGTATAATAACCGATACTGATACCGTGATAACATCATTACTGAATCTAAATACTGATAACATGAGTGACTGTATCTCACAGTCCAAATTCTGATAGAACTATCTGAGTTTTATACTAAGCTGAGTTGACTATATCTGAAAGTCTTGAAATCTGAAGAATTGTCTGAGTTCTTGACTGATACTGATACTGAAACTATGGGAAGTAGTTATCTAATTGACATGCCCTATATGACGTATTATAGTTGAACTGGGGTCCAATCTGTGCCCTGATTGGAAAGGTGTTGATACCGCACCACTGGTAAGGACAACATGTGAGTGACCCTCGACTAGCAAGTTACTCTAATGAGAACGGTGGGAACCCTCAACTAGCAGGTTAAGCCACCTCATCTACCCTCAACTAGTAGGTATGATGTCTTAACCTATGTTGTCTAGGTAGTTCTAGAATGCAAGGATTGCTCCTAAGAATCTCACCCTCTACTAGCAGGTGAGTTCCCATCCTTGGGTTCACTCGGTGCTAATTTCTACTCCTATCTAAATAGACACTGAACATGGATTACTGAACTGAACTGGATTGAGTTAACTGAGTTTCGTTGACTGACGGAATATTACTGAGATTACTGAGCTTTCTTGAGTTATGGGACTGACTGAATTCTACTGAACATGGCTTGACTAAGAGTATCTTGAAAACATGACATTGGCTATGGGCATACAGTTAAATTTTTGGGTACAAGTACCCCCAAGACTCGATGGAAGGAAACTGACAAAGGCTGACTTTCTTAAATACATGACCAACATCAACAATCCATAATATAATAAGTGGAGATATTGCATGAGTATTTGATTATCATAGTTTGGTACGTGAATAAGATAAAATGTATACATAGGATAATTTCATAAGGCTAACTCATGAGCAATTCAATAACAATTTCAATACATAAGAATAACATAGAAGTCATTTTGAACATAAAGTTTAATGTATACATTGTTATTTGGATCACAATTTAGCTATAGTGTATAATTCTGGTTCTTCTAGGAATTTTATCAAACACCCTTAGGGCATAGGCATAGTCATCAAATTGACAGATTATAAATAACTCAATTTATGGATTTCACTCACTCGCTAATGTAATTTCATGAAAAGAACATAAATATTCCAACTTGGAAATCATATAAAAACATAAACATGGTTACAACCAACTCACATTACAAATATCATGATTTATAATTTGAAATACGGTTCTTGAGCTTTATGGATTGAAGGGATCCATAAATCAACACTATGCATACCTTAGTTCTTAATTCTATGGAGATTTACGGGGAGACTCTTGAATTTTAGTATTGAATTGAATCCCTAATTGAAAAACTTAGCTTGTTCTTGAGAGAAACTTGAGAGAAACACTATATTTTGAGTGAAAATGGTTGAATCATGTGTTATTGAGTTTAAATAGGGGTGGAAAATTGACCCTTTTACCCCTGGACACATCTTTTAAATTTGTGAAAATTTCCTGACCTGGACCCTGGCGCGATACGTCACTATCACGCCATGTCACTAGAATTTAACAACTTGGGAACTGAGGGATGGCACAATGTGGATCCATCACTTTGCCACTTTCTTTGTGACCTGGAAGTTTGGCGGGACGTGCCACTATCACGGACCCTTACTTGAATTTGACAAATGTCATTTTCTCTTGTGGCGCTGCGTGCCACTGACTAATATGGCGTTGTTTTGCGATAAAAATTTGAAATAGTCATAACTTTTACCTGGTTATCGAATTTGGGCAAATCTCATATCGATGGAAAGATTATTGAATTTTCCACATGACAAACAGTGAAAATCTTAAAAAATTTTCCATGGAATAAACATAATTCAATTTAGAAGCTACTACTAGAATTCTTGGGACGAAATTAGCTTGGAAACTTTAGGTATTACAGATGCTTGCAGTTTACTTTGGCCCTTGTGGGGAGTGCTCTCTATTACTTAATATTGGTTTGGATATTATGTAGATGATATTAATACTCGGCAAGACCGAAGGATATTATGATGATGTGATAATTCCTGATAAGGCTGTAGGATATTATGATGATGTGATGACTCCAACAAGGTTGGAGGATATTTTGAGGATAATATTGATACTCGGTAAGGTCTAAGGATGTTGTGATGATTATTTACCCAGCAAGGTCGGATATTGACTATAATGATGACCATTATGATAATGATGATTATGGTATTGTGGATTATATTTCACTCATTCTTGCATGCGCATCACCTATCATCAGTATGCCCCTATGTTTATAAGTTGTATGGTATGGTTGCATAGATATGGGTGATGACTATGCCTTGGGTTGTTGTATGTTGATTGAAGCTTTTGAGCCTGGGCGGTTGGGGTACGCATAGGCTCGACTAGGCATTTAGTTTTCCAAAATAGTTAGTTACTCATATTATTATTGATATTGTTATTTTCATTATTATAATTATTATTATGGCTAGTTTATATAGCTTGCTCATTGATTCGGTATTGAGATTTAAGGTATGTTTCCTGCCTCTTCCATCATACAATTTTATTATTATGCATGTTTATCTTATATTTAGACATATGAATTAGAAACCTTGAGTATGATAGTACTAGATCTTGATAGGATTATAATGAGGCCTTAAAAGTGAAGACATGATGATTTAGGTAATGATGCTAGTTGACTTCATATCCATATGTATATATAGATATACCATACTATATATAGCTATGGAACTTTCATATATCCGTTCTTTCAATTGTTCATATTGTATACTCATTCCCTTGCGTTGTATATTAATTTGTATCTTTCTTGCACTTATAGTTTGCATATTGGTTAGTGATATATGGAATAGTATTGAGATTCATGAATATGGCTGGAATAGGACAGTTCATCCTTATTACTTCTTTAGTTTCAATATGTTAGTCTCTTGGACATGGATAGAATCGTTTATCCTTATTACCTTATTGGTTGTCTTATATGGATGTTGGGCATTTGAGTGTAATTTTTATTCTATTTATATTCTATATATATCTACTTTATCTTTGGAGTTTTGTTGGCAGTTGCCTACTGAGTACCACTTATTTGTACTTATACAACACTTCCTCGGTCTGTAGATAATAGTATGGGTTATTGTTGTTGTTGTGTGCATCATGCGGAGCAACCATGGTCCGAAGACTTAGAGTGATCTCTTGACATTCAGAGTATTACTCATCTCTACCTTATGTATTAGACTAGTCTCTATGTTGTATTCGGAGATAAATTGTATTAGTGTAATTTATTTTATTTGTTCCACTTTTGCACTCTTATTATACTATTAGAAGCTCTTGTACTGATAGCACCAGGTCATGGGACTTTATTATGTAATTGTGTATTTATTTCATCTATTCTGCAATTCTCTACTTTATATATAGTTAGTAGTCCGTTACTGGCCGTTATGGACTGCGCGGATTGACTTGCCTACTAATGGGTTATGCCAGGCACCCTCATGACTTGATAAATTGGGTCGTGATAGCGACACCTAGTCACTTAAGCGATAGTCACTTAAGATACCAAGTGATCGCGTATGTGATGCCTGTGCCATTTAAATAACAACTTTTTGCCTGTTTCACCATTTTTAAGATTTGGAGCTTAGAATTTCGAGCTTTTGAGCAAGTTTTTCCAATTCTAAGCTTTGGTAATCTCCAAAACACCTATTCCAGCTATTTTTCTTCAACCTTATCATTTAAATCTTGTTTAAAAGGAAATTTAAAAGTGGAATTTGAGGAGTTTGGCCTGAAAGGACTAAAAATAGTATTTCTTTGATTTGAACCGCAACTTCTAACCGTTTTTACTTAGATTTTCTTCTATGGGTCTTTTAATCATGGGAAATATATTTTTGAACTAAACTTCTAATTTTACCTTTCTTTTTTGAAACACGTTTTGAGGGTCCTTTTTGACCCTGACTCAAACTTAGGCAATATGGGTATCGTTGGCTTTGTTTTGAAGCATAGATTTTGTATTTGTATGTTTTAGTTGATTTTGGGTCCATTTGTATGGGAAAAGCTTCAGATTAAAGGCTTTTTGGATATATTTGTGGCATTTGAGGTAGGTTATATCTTAACTTTCTTAAGAATAAGTTGGGTAATTAATAATAATATAAAATTATGCTATGGGTATGGGATTGTAACATGGAAATGTGTTTAGGTGATTTATATGCCCATGTGGGGGCCTATATAGATATTTTTTTGTTAGACACCATAAAATTTCAATGATTTTATTTTTGACCCTCCAGTATGTGTATCGTTGATTTTTGGCTTGAAAAATATTTAGGTATGTGAAAAGGGTATTTTGGAAAAGTTTTAGAATTTTTTAAACGGGTTCAGGGCTATTTTGAAACTCCGAGGAAGTGTGCCTCGCGATAGTGGCATATCAAGCCACTAGAGTTCCACATTAGTAGCATGGTAGGGAGTCTAGCCTCTGCGATATTGGCATGCCATACTGCTGTCTTAAAATCACTCAGTTTTTTTTCACTTGGGGTGAGGGGCTTTTGGTCTTTTCACATTTTCTATGGCTTTTAAATATCAAATAACCCTTTCCCATCAGCTTTCAAAGATCAAATCATTCTCTTTCTCTCTTAAACTAAAAATCCAAGAAAATTCAAGGGTTTTACAAAGAATTAATATTCTGGGCTCCAAACGTTGAATTGTTTTCAATTTCTTATGTACTTCAGGTATGTATCTCATTTCCTAACTTTAATTTTACATTATGTCACTTACTCATTATCTATATGGTTTGAGTTAATGGGTTTGAAATTTGGTTGAGCTATTTTGATTGGTATTACTTGAATTACTTTTCCCATGATTTAAATTGACAATATATGCTTTAAAATTATTATTTTTGGACTGAATGGGTGCATTGTTATGTGAATTGGAGTGGGGAATATGGGTTTCCCCAAATTGAGGACTTTTTGGCTTGGTAATGGTATTAACCTCAACCCACATTGTAAATTTGGTTTTTGAACATGGATAATAGCATAATTCAACTTATTTATGAACCCATTGCATTGCACTAATGGATAATTGGTTAAAAAAATAAAATTTGAAAGGCCCTTTATGGACATTGTTTTTTATTTTAAATAGAACTTGGGAGTCAAATGCTACATGGATTGGCTTGGCATGATTATATGAGCTTGCAAGCATAATTGGTATGACGATACCAAGTGGTAAATGCCTTAATATAAAACTCCTAAGGTAATGCTTGGGTTTATGTGCAAACTATTTTAATTTGAGCTTAACGAGAATTATGTAGCTCACCGTAAAGGTGTGGTCCCAAGGGGGACTAATACTTGAAACCACGTTTTTCGGTGTGGGAGTCTATATGACTATGTGCTTGGTTCACACATTATATTTTGGAAAGGCTAGAGCCTTGGTGTCTTTAGAATTTACTTCGAATTTCTCAATTCGTACAGCTAATATGCACTGCGGTCCTTTCAGCAGGGGGACTGAACCCATATAGCCCATGGGTGCCTTTAGTATGGAGAAAACTATACTGTTCAGGATAATGGTTTAAACTCTCATGTTTATGACCCTTGTCCTTATCCTAGTATCCTATATATGTATATATAATGGTTGTGAATATGGTTTTTCCTGGTTTATGGCGTTGGCATTATTTTATCACTTCCCTTGACTCACATGCCAGTGCTTATCCCACTGACCATCCCATAATGCCTACATTATTTCATGATGTAGGTTTTGTCGGTTTTTCTATTACTCTTGTGCAACATTAGGTGGTTTGGTACATCTGTTGAGTGTTTGTGAAGTTGTGAGCTTCCATTCTTTTGAAGGCCCGGTCATTTTATCTATTTTCTTTATGTCTTTGTATTTTTCTTGGATTTTCTTTTCGTTCATGTCCTGAACTATTTGGCATTTTTGGTTTTAGAGACTTTTGGGGACAAGCGTAGGTTAGATGTTGGTTTTGTTTCATAGAGTTTACATTTGATTATCTATCCTTCTTATTATTATTTGGTTAGATTTCACTGTATTATTTCATTATGTTCTAGATGCTAGGCTAAGAGGGTGGTCTACGGCTCATGGTGGTCTTTAGATACCAGTCATAAGTAGGCCCTATTTGGGATCGTGACATATTGGTAGGTTGTGACGTTATTTATTTATGTGGGACCATGTGGGACCTTAAATGATGTTTTGGCCTGTTATTGATACGTTATTCTTTGGTTACACTCTTTTTGGTTGGATAAATACTATATTTTGGGGTTCATGTTACTGACGTTGTTTGAAGTTGATTACATCATGTCACGATTGTTTGGTCCCTAAAACCGCCATATCAGTAATACCAAATAATCATGACATGATGCAATCAACATCTAAAATAATAATTATAATAATAATAATAAAAACAATAATAATAGTAATAGTAGTAGTAGTAATAATAATAATAGTAAATAAAATCCTATCCCATACTTCACCCTAAACAGATATTGAAAGATATACCACCCCACACTTCAAATCATGCTTTGTCCCACAAAAATAAAAAAAGTAAAATGAGGGTTAAAGATACTCCTAGAGGCCCTTTAGGGCCAAACTAGAAGCATTTTTCTTCACTTTCATGAAGGTTCATATGTACCCCACACTTACGCTCAAACCTAATCCTTAGATTCAAATATTTGGTGCTCAGATATCTCCTAAGTCTGCAAAAACAAAAACATAAAAAAAATTGACATTGTAAGAATAAATAAAAATAATAAAACAAGAAACTACACTTTTAATTAGGTTGTCTCCCAACAAGACTTTTATTTAACATCATGACATGATAAATCAACTTCAGCAATTTTTCTTCCATTTTGAGGATAGAAATTGTACCCTTAACATTGCATCAATTTTCTACTCCACTCTAGTGGCGGTGGTATGTATATATATATATATATATATATATATATATAGAGAGAGAGAGAGAGAGAGAGAGAGAGAGGAGGGGGGGAGAGAGAGAGATAAATATATAAACATACCAAATAATAGATTTCACATTTTGCACTTCTTAGACCTTAATTTAGGAATATAATTCTCTAAGTTTGGCATAATAAATTCAAGAATATAAACACATTATCCTCCTCCTTATACTCTTCTATAGGCTCAGATGGTTTGATTAGTATCTCATTATCTAAGAACAACATGGAAAAATAATAGGAATGTAATGACCCTCTAGGTCATTTCATTAATTTCAAGAATTTTCACCCTTTTGTTCCTCTATATAGAAGCAACATGTCATTTATGAGTTACCAAAATTATCAGTTCGATTTTTGGATAGTTCATTTTAGGCTTATTTCTCTATTTTGGATATTCCATTTCTAGGAATTGGTCTTCAAAAAATTATCATAGTAAACAATATTGTATGAGAATTCCAACAACGTTGTTATCTCCAGAGCATTGATTTAGGTTAGGGGACCCTAGGTCTGATTCCCAACGCTTCTGGACTTATTTTGGGCTATTGTGTAGATTTGATAAAAATGGAACAAAGGGTATGGGGTCCATATTTAATCACAAAAACCTTGTATGGAAATTTAAATGGTTTTAATGAGTTTCGAATGTTGAATTTGGTATAGTATTATAGTTCATCTATGCAAATGGGGTTCCAAATGAATCTCGAACACCTGCTCAAAGTCCATTGCGACTTAGCTATTTTTTTTGTATTTAGCCTCTGGTGTAGGACACCTTTACTTTTTGCATCTGTGAGGAGTAGGCTGCATTTGAAAAGGGTCAAGATGCTAACCTTCATGTTCACAAGCCTTCTATCACATTCATGGTGAAAAGTTAGCCCGACCGTCCATCTTCTTTTTTTTCATATTTGTGAAGGATTTATTGCATTCGCGATGGCCTTCCCTAATTTGTTATCGTGTACACAATAAATTAATTTCCTGTTCTTTATAATCGTGACCCTAGGACCTCACATTTGCAAAGAGTAATTCCCTGACAGTATATAAGTACCTCTTTCCCAACATTTCATTCATTTTCAACCCTCAGAGGCCCTTGGAGCTTAGAATTTTATTTGGATTTCATCCCATTTAGTATAGGTACGTTAGCTAATCATTCCTTGGTCAATCCATTTACTTTTTTTCTTGGGATAAATTAGGCTCCATTTTATGCTCTGTTCATACTCAATCTTTGAAATAACATTCTTTGTACTTTGAGGGACCTGTGATGGATTCAATTTTATAATTTTATTTGCGGACCCCATGGGCCTATTTTTTATTCAATTTTAGGTTCAAAGTTTTATATTGAAATAAAAGCATTGTTTTACTCATTCTAATACATATATTAATTTTTAGTAGTGCGACATCTATTTGGGGTCAAGGAGCAAGGACAAACAGTTCATACACGATTTGAGGTTGTGGTTCGGCATCGAGGTAGGCTTTGATCTAATTTTCTCTATGTGATTGTGTATTATATATATTATATTCTATGTAGACATTATATTATAGGTTTATATTTGATAATATCATGACTTGACCTATCTAGGGAATTTAAATAGAAATGTGACCCAAACCTTAGCCTAGGATACTCCTTACAATTGTAGGATTCTATTATGCCAAATTATGATCTTTTTGACCATATATTGACATGAAGTACACCTTGAGTATGAGAATTACCATATTATTTAGTGAGTTGGATTGTATACCCTGGTTAGATACCTTTAGTAGCTTTAGGTCCTTGTTAACCTTAGCTTTTGAATTATAGTGTTGGCAGACATTAATTTTAGTATATTGTTAGGATCGAGGCTGTGGCTATGATACTTGTTGGACACTAGATTACTATTCTATCCTTAGAAAGTATGTGATTACAATTATGGATGCCTAGACACTTACGGTTGCATTATTGAATACTGGTAATTACATGTATACATTTAGACCCATTTGCACTATTTAGTAATAGGATTCTAGTTTAAACATTAATTTTACTACTATTTTCTAAAAAGTGATTTATTCCCACTTTTCATCACTTTAAAATTGATTCTTTGAATATATAAGTTGTACCACTCTTATTATGGAATTATGATATTTAAAACTAAATAATTATTTATGAAATTAGACCGAGATTTATTCTTGTCATTTATTGATCCACTCATTTTACAACTACTGTTCATTTCGGTCTAGGGAGATTTCAACCCTTTCTACATCATTATACCATTTTAGTCCCAAATTCGATCTCGGGATATGGATTTATATATATTCATGTATTTAGTTTTGGTTCCAGTCTGACATTTATTATACTTGATATATATGTCCTCAATAGGGTAATTTTTTATGATGGATTATGAAAGTGCTAGTTTGAGACTAGGCAATGTATAAGGATATTATAAATCCTTTATGGGTCTCTTCTTTTGATTCAGTACAGGAGAAGGATAGTCATCGTTGGTCCTTTCTTTGCAAGCTATTGAGATAGGGGAGGCGTATACACATGGTACATCATAGAACTTAATTGGATAGTACTTGGATCATCTTGCATCACCTAGTTTTCATGACTTGCATTCAGTCGTATGCATCGTCTATTACCAGTATAATTGTTTAGTACTTATATCTATCAGTTTTATAGGGCTATAAAAGTATAGGTTATGGTTTTTGTTTGATGAGTGTTTGGCAATACCTTTTAGGCTTATAAGGTCTCGATTAGGTAACTGTTTGTCTGGACTAGCCGATTAGGATATCATTGCTGGGTATTACTATGTGATGCCTGACAGACTAGTTATGGAATGGTTTCTGAGGTTGTTAGTATGTTTCTGATCCATTACTCCTTTTATGGTAAAGTTAAATATTGTTAGGCTACTTAATGATTATTCACTAGGTTGGAGGCCCTTATTATACTAGAGTTATTCCCTTGTCAATACTTTAATCCTTGTGAGATTTAGGCAATTAGGGCAACAAATCCAAGTTATCACTTTTAGTTTTAGTTATCCTTATGATATATGATCGATTCCTTTTGTAATTATTGTTTCTATGTATATATATATATTATTTCTTCATATCGTTACTATATATATCTTGTATATCTCTTCCTTCATAATTTTATTATACATTGTATGTTCCTTCTTTCATTATACTATCGTATATTAGATGGATACTTATGGAACTATGTCTCGCCCTTAGTTATTGGTAGTACCTGATAGTTTACCAATGTTTTTCTATTAGCATTATTATGTTTCATTTCTTGAGTAGTTGCCCATAATATACATTTCTACTTTATATTTTTTTTATTCTTGTATTATTTTTAGAGTGTAATTATTCTATGCCTATTGAGTACCACGTGTTGGTACTCATACTATACTTTTAGAACTTGCAGATCATAGTATGAGTTCTTATCATTGATGTGTACATCATGTAGAGAAACCATGGATTGGAGACTTGAGGTAAGTACTGCAGATCGGTATGGAGACGTTTGTATCCTATCTTTAGGAAGATATGGGGCTTTCTTTGGAAATTCTTTTCTTTATTGCATGTCATGTGTTCATATTAATATGAACCACTAGAACTTTTTGTAAAGCCACTTTTTCTCAGATGGATAGACCGAGGTTGTCGGTAGATGCAAATAAGACTTTTATGAGTGTCGCTAGAGTTTCTACATAGCGTCAGACTAGGAATCAGAGACTTATATCGAGGATCTTTAACGTCAACTAGAGGGTTTGGTTCTAGCCCATATCCGAATAGAGTTTGTGACTACCTCAGCTTTTCAGGATTCAGTGTTAGGAATTTTGTATTTTTTACATCATAGTTTGGGTGGTGTTTGGTACATCGAGTGGTTCTCAAGCTAGAGATGGATTTATTGGTGTTAAGATAGGCTCCTTATTAATTTTAGAGTATGAGATTAGGTTTCTCTAGTGGGCAGACATAGTCTTATGTTATTTCCTATAGAGCTTAAGATGCTTATGGGTTTATTAAGGGATTGACTTTACCTCTCCAATTAGAGTTGAAGAATTTGATAGAAATTAGGTCTACTTTTATTCAGGTTGTTGGTAATGCGAGTGCTATAGAGAGTTCATGTGGTGTTAATAGGCTATGTCTGCAGTGTAACCTTAGTGTTATTCCATCTAGGGGTAGTGATCCTCCCATCAGAGTTCAACGTCACTTGTAGTGTATCAGATCCATATAGGTAGAACCTTAGGCTCTAGGTAGCTCTCAAATAGGTCATAATGGTTGCAGTGGACAATGCTTTTATCATATATTATGAGGTTCTCAACCTAGGTCTTTAGGCCATGGCAACAATTCTAGGTTAGAATGTACAGTACATCGGAGAATTCTAGGGGTATGGTTTTATTATGACGAGATGGGTCATCAATTTAGAGAGTTCCCCAGGCATGAGTTGGTCAGCTAATTGATGTCAGCTCATTTTTCTCACTAGGTTAGTTCTTTAGGGGTTTTCTATGACTATAGATTTATAAGACATTGGTCTAGAGAGTGCCCCTGATATGGGGTTATCAACCAATCAACATAGTCAAATCAGCCTCAAATGAATAGGGAACCTTCACCTAGAGGTAGTGTACTTAGTGTTTCAGTTGGTAATACAAATGTTCAGTCTGGGTTTGGATGTATTAAGATCAATACCCCTTAAATCAGTTAAGGACCATGACTTCGTATTCCAACATTATAGGTGAGCTTTGGGTTTTATCTATTATTTTCCATTTGAGTTGAATTGAGGTATTTATACTCTTTGGTGTTTTCATGCGTTACTATATATATGGTCGTATGTCTTCGTATAGATTTATGCATACTTGGCTACGATTGTAGATAATATTATTTAGTACTAGATTGAGTGGATTGGTATGGTAATATCCTAGGGGTATAGCCTTTGGGTTAAAGTCCCTATACATTGTCATCTTGACCTTTGTGTCTTATATGAGTGGTACTTGTTGTGTTTTTCATTTTCTTGTGCCACCTACATTTTATATAACACCCCGCACTATCAGGATAAAGTTGAACCATCTTTCCTATATTTATAGACCTGAACCCAATGGTTTCTACTTAGATATGTGTGAATAATATTTCCTTAGTGTGAGAACATCTTTGGTGATGATTATACCCCACAAAATCTCCTAGCTCAAAGGCTAAGTTGAGAACTTTCTTATTGTTTGACTTTTAGCTGACGAATTTGTTTGGTTCAATTTCCAGCGATAATTTCTCCTAGTATATAAAGAGTTGTGTGTCCTAGTGCATATCATATTAAATCCCTTCGAGTCTTCTTTCCAACGCCACCAACCATATGTCAATTCGAGTCCGAAGTCAAAAGTTATGAGTGTTTGAATGAGGCAAAGTCAAGGGTGTGTAATGGGCATACGTCACACACCAATTGACAAAGCATACTTCCTCAGCTATGCCTTGTCCATATGACACACACCCTGAGGTATGCGATGGCTATGCGACGCAAAGCCACTCCTGGGCATCAAAAAATGTTTCGTTTGATTTATATTAAGGGCATAAAGGTATTTTATTATCCCATAACCATTCCTAACCCTCTTTGGACGAAATTAAGGCCTATTAAATGTTATATTGCCTCTGTAAAATTCCTAATCATCCCTCCATAAGAAAGAGAGGAGAAACTAAGGGTTTGAGGAATTCAAGCTTCGAGGGTCCAATTTCTCTATGTTCTCTTCAGTTTCTCTTTGTCAAAAGGTTTGTGGGACTGTACTAAATCTCATGATCTTGATTGTATCATTTTTTTTCAAACTTTAAGAATATATATTTATGTATACGCAATGGGTTTTGAAATTATTGAAGAGCATGCATTGGGGACCCTATTTTATGATTAAATCTTGAATAAACTATGGGGTTTTCCCTAAACTAGAAATATATTTTTGTGTATGAATGCTATGAGTTTTGAGAATTCATATAAGATCATGATTTACAAAATTCCCTCACTTGTTATGAAATCCATTGTTTTATTGTGGTGTGGTTGTTTATACGAACAAGTAAAAGCATGAGTTTAAATGTTTCATTATCAATTGTGGATTTGTCTTGCTTTGTGATCCTATGAGAGGGTGTTTTATTAATTTATAAGTGCCCTCGGCGAAGCTAAAGTCAGAGTCTTGCCTTAACGATTTAGGACGGCATGAGAAGGAGCCAACAAAATATATACTCAAAATCGCATCAAAATCAACCATGTCTAACATAAGCAAGTCTATCAAAGTCTTACGCCCGACAAAAGTCACAATACAAGATCGGTACACCCGATCCACCACTAATGAATCACCTACTGGAGTAGATACATTAATAGGCATGGAAAGAGGATCCCTAATAGAATAAAAACCCAAAGTAAACTATATAGACACATAGAAGAAAGTCAATCCAGGATCAAATAATAAGATGCAAGTCTGAAACAAACGAAACGATACTTGCGATCACAGCATCTGAAGCATCTGCTTCAGATATGACTGATATAACGTAACACTATTTGTGACTACCAACTGGCTGAGTAGCCCCGCAACCACCAACACATGATCTACCATCTCTGCCTCTTGCATCTTTGGTAGAACACCTACTTGTCATAGCTGAAACAGGAATTGTGAGACATTAGGTAGAGAAAGGTGGAAGAGGGATACTGCTTTTATTCCCTACTATAGGTTTGATGGATTCTTATTCAAAAAAAGAAGGTTGTGTGTTCCCTCTAGATCATGAATAAAATTATTTTTTAGAGAGGAATATGATGGTGGTATGATGGGTCACTTTGAAAATGACAAGAACCTTAGGATCCTAGGGAAACAATTCTTTTAGCCCAAGATGTGTTAAGATGTTGCTAGAATTTGTGGCCAATGCATGGATTGTAGAATGGAAAAATCCCACCTTATCCTTCAAGGATTATACACCCCATTACCCTCTACCCACTCCCCCAATGGCAATGGTTTGACATCTCTATGGATTTTGTTTTGAGTTTTCCTAGGACGAGGAGGGGTAGAGATTGCATTTTTGTTGTGGTTGATAGGTTCTAAAAAATGGCCCTGATCATTCTGTCTTAAAATTGATGATGCTTATAATGTGGCTTCTTTGTTTATTGAACATGTTGTCAAAAATACATGGAGTTCCTTGGACCACTGTTATTGCTTGGGACTCTAGTCCTTTAGTCACTTTTGGAGGTCGTTATGGGGTAGTCTTGGCACCAAATAGCTTTTCTCAACGTCTTTCCACAAAGAAATCAATGGGCAAATGGAGGTGGTAAAGTGTCACGACCCAATCCAGTGTCGTGCCATGATGGGTATCTCAAGTACACCTAGAATTAGAGACCATCCCTATTGCTTACCCAGACATAAGAAAACACACCTAGCAGTGGTAGAAATTTGAACCCATAACAAGATAGAAAAGGTAATAAGCTCAAAGACATTTAAGGATGTCACATATCAATACCCAATCCATAGTAATATCCACAAATCCTCTACTAAAAAAAAAATATAGGTCAGGACATGCCCCCAACTCTGACAATGATAATATGAACTCTTTAATTCTAGTTTATGGTAGGATACCGATGGAATGATCAAGTCTTCCATAGAATGTAAGCTCACTACTTTATGACAAATGACCGATGAACCGAGCTGATCTACCTATCACTGGGAAGGAAAAGTAGAAGTATCTATGTTGCCTGCATTGCATGAGGATACAACATTCGAAGACTGTTAGTGGGTTGAGAACTATCTTGTAACTCAGGGGGATAAACTAATGATAGGATCCATAATTCAAAAGTCATTCAAAGCCAATGCACACAATCATTTACAGAAATAAACATGTCATGTATAGAAAAAGAACGAGGCTTAGCATGAAGTAAAACTTTAGCCTGGACTATGTAGCTCAAATATTATAAACAGGCACCAAAGGGCTATATAGGTTCAGTCTCCCTGTTGAAAAGGCCCAGTGCATGTTAGCTGAACGAACCACAGGTATTAAGGAAAAATAGGTAATTCCCGACCGCACGTCAATACAAGAAATAAATATATCAATAGTGTGAACTTTGCACATGGTCACTAAGACCAAACCTCATGTCGGTAAACAAGAGTTTCCAGTATAAGTCCTCCAAGACCCAAACCTTCATGGCTTAGCTACATAATCCCCATTAAGACTAATTTAAAATAAGTTTCACATAACCCACTTATTAACCAAGGAATCAACCATTAAGGCATACCATGGGTATCGCCGTACCCTTACACTAACAAGCTTATCTCTATGCTATAAAAATCATATTAACTTGGGGGAATGCCTCGACCCCCCTTGTTAATTAATTCAAACATAGCCAACAAGGCCTTCAAAATTCATGTTCATTATTTAACCATTTATACAATCCAATATCATTAGTGGGTAAGTCAAACCATGTGACAATTCAACTATTCAAAGCAAATTATAGAAGTGGGTTGAGAGAACTCATATTTAAAACCAATTCCTAATCTTAAAACATCAATTTGGGGGGAAAAACTTGACCACCATTCCAATTCCCACACCTATGCACCCCATCAGTTGAAAAACATTCAATTCAAAGTATAATTAATTCATAAAATCATGGGAAAGTAATTCAAGGATCAATCATTCCAAAACCCTCAACCATATCAAAACCTACATTCAAATCCATATAATTAAACTTTTTTAAAACATATGCTTTTCATAAAATAAGAATTAGGGAAGAGTAACATACCTTAAATACCAAGATTTATGGAGTGAAATTAACCCTTAAGACCTTAGATGAATAACTTTTTTGAAACCCTAAGTATCTTAACCTTGGAGAATTCAGAGTTTGAGAGAGTGCTTTGGGTGCTAAAGTGTTTAAAATAATCCCCAAGGGTGTTTTATGGTCGTGGGTATTAAGTGGGTTAAGAGGGAAATATCCAAATTATCCTTAATTAAAAAGCTTAAAAATTTGTCACCAATGACTATGGGTCGCTATACGACTCATAAAGACTCACTATGGCTCATCACCACAATTGTTAGTATGGAAAGTAGCCGAGGGACCCATTTTTGATAACCCTACCACTCACACTCTACGACTCATTATGAGACCTTAAAACTTGTATGGTCCAAGTCATAGTAAAGACAAAATACATTGGGCATCGCACTAGTTTTGCTACAAATAGGACTATACGACTCGTTTTGAGTCTTTATGACTCGTAACCCCTAGTCATAGTCATAATATAAACTCCAGGCCAAAATACTGACCAAGCTATGATTGGGTCCTTAAAACCCGTAATGACTCGTAGAGAGGGTCGTCATCTGAGTAGTAAGTCTAGAAACTAAAAAATTTTCAGGGACCAAAATATGGGGTGTTTCATTTTCTCCCTTTAGGATCATTCATCATCAAATGATGATACAAGGCATCCCTTAGAACGATTTAACACGGAATACAACCACACTTACCTTTAATATAGATAGAAAACAAAGATATTAAGGAATACACATACCTCAATCACGATTGTTCGGAGCGGGAAACAAGAATGGGTATTTGGACTTTATGTCCTTTTCGGCTTCCTAAGTAGCTTCCTCAAACTTTTGATTCCTCAATAGAACCTTCACTGAAGCCACCTCATTTGTCTACAACCAACAGACTTGCCGATCCAAGATCTCAACTGGGATCTCCTCAAATGATAAGTCCTAAACACAACACTGTCCAAAGGAACCACCAAGGAAGGATCACCCACGTACTTCTTCAACATTAACAAATGAATGACCAGATAGGTCGAACCCAAAATTGAAGGTAATTCCAACTCATAAGCCACATTGACCACTCAACTTTCAATATGATATGGACCAATATAATGGGGACTGAGTTTCCTCTTCTTCACAAATCGCATCACTCCCTTCATGGGAGACACATTCAAGAACACCAAATCATCTAAATCAAACTCCAAACCCCTTTACCTTACATATGCATAGTACTTGAGGTGACTTTAGGATGTCTTAAGCCTATCCCGAATCATCTTCACCTTCTCCATAGCCTGATAAACTACATCAGGACCAAATAACCCAGGCTCGCCAACCTCAAACCACCTAATAGGATAATGATATATCCTACCATATAAATCCTTAAATGAATCTATTAGAATGCTAGAGTGATAGCTATTGATATAAGCAAAATCATTGAGAAGTAAATGATTAACACAACTATGACCAAAGTCGATCGCACAAGCCCGAAGCTTATTCTCCAATGTGTGAATGATTCTCTCCACTTGTCCATATACTTAAGAGTGAAAAGTAGTGTTAAGTATCACCTTAGTTACCAAAAATCTCTAAAAAACTACTAGAAGTAGGACGAGAATGGCGTACCATAATCAGGTATAATAGAAATGGGTGTACTATGAAACTTGATGATTTCCTGAATGAACAAACTTACGTAATCCTCTGGGAATAATTAGTTCTCACTGGTAAGAAATGAGAGGACTTGGTCATCCTATTCATAATTACCCAAATTGAATCAAACTGCTGGTGAGACCGCAGAATATCAGTATTTAAATCCATATTAATTACTTCCCATTTCCACACAGGCAACTCAATCTTTTGAGATAATCCACCCGGCCTCAAGACTCAACCTTCACTTGCTGACAAACCATACCCTTAGCCACAAAATTGGCCATATCCCTCTTTATGTTATTCCACCAATAAATCTCCTTCAAAACATGGTACATTTTTATAGAACTAGAATTAATAGTGTACCTCGATTCATGAGTCTCAGTTAAGATCCTCTCTCATAATCCATTAATGTGGAGAACACACAGTCTGCCCTGGTACCTCAACATACCATCACCACTAATCTCAAAAGTCATTACCCTCTGGGGACCCACATCATCCTTGATCTGCATCAAAATATGGTCTAAGATATGTTTCCCATTCATCTCAGCAACAAAAGATAACTTTACTATCTCTTGCACAATTACACCTCTATCCTCAAAGTCCAAAAGATGTACCCTAAGATTATCCAAATGGTGAATATCCTTTGCAAAACCTCATTTCTCCACTTCAACATGAGATAAGCTCCCCATGGACAACCTGCTAAAAGCACAAACAACCAAATTAGCTTTGCCTAGATGATAATAGAGACTCATGCCATATTCCTTGAGGAATTGATGCTATCTCCTTTTCCTGAGATTCAACTCCTTTTAGGTGAATATATATTGCAAAATCTTATGGCCTGAGAAGATGTCAACATAAACCACATACAGGTAATAGCACCAAATCTTCAAAGCAAAGAGTACCACCAATAACTCCAAGTCATGAGTCAGATAGTTCTTCTCATGCACCTTCAGCTACCTAGAAGCATAGAATTTAACTCTACAATGCTGCATTAACACACAACCAAGTCCCACATGAAATTCATCACAATAAACCACGAAGCCATCAGTACCTTCGGGCAGGGTCAAAATTGGAGAAGAAGTCAACTTATCCTTAAAATTCTATAAACTACTCTTGCAAGTGTCAGACCATAAAAACTTTACCTTATCCTGAGTCAGTCTATCAACGGAGCAGTAATAAAAGAGAAACTATCCACAAACCTCCTATAATATCTGGCCAAGCCCAAAAAGCTCAAAATATCGGTTGGAGTCATGGTTTTAGGCCACTTCTTAGCCACCAAAACTTTTTGTGGATCCACCATGATCCCCTCACTAGAAATAACATAAACTAGAAAAATAACAGTATTCAACCAAATCTCATACTTAGAAAATTTAGCATACAATTGTTGATCCTTAGAGGTGTGAAACATTATGCGGAGGTGATCTCACTCTTGGAATACACCAAAATATCATCAATAAACACAATTATGAATAAATCCAAGAGCTAATAGAATAACCAATTCATAAGATCTATAAATATCGTCGGGGAATTAGCTATTTTGAAAGACATGACCAAGAACTCATAATGTCCATACCGAGTATGGAAAGCAGTCTTAGGGATATCTACCTTCCTAATCTTCAGCGATGGTAATCCAACCGAAGATCAAACTTAGAAAAGTACTTAACTCTTTGAAGCTGATCAAAGAGATCATCAATTCTAGGAAGAGGCTACTTATTCTTTATGGTCACCCTATTCAATTGGCGGTAATCTATGCACATTCAAAGGGACCTATCGTTCTTACTCAAGAAGAGTAACAAAGCACCCTATAGAGAAGAACTAGGGCAAATAAAACCCTTATCTGGAAGATCTTTCAACTTCTCCTTATGTTTTTCAAACTCAACCAGAGCCATTTTATAAGAAGGGATAGAAATAAGGAGTGTCTGAAGAGAGATCAATCCCAAATTCAAATTTCCCTATTAGGATGAAAACTGGAAAGATCATTAGGAAACACCCTGGTAAACTCACAGACCATAGGGACAAATTGCAAAGGAGGACTCTCTAAGTTAGAATCTTTAACTCGGACCAACTGATAGATACACCCCTTGGAAATCAACTTTTAGGCTCTAAGATATAAAATGAACCTTCCCTTAGGCACTAAGGAACTACTTTCCCACTAAATCATAGCCTTATTTGGAAATTTGGAAACTAACCTTTAGGGTTCTACAATCAAGAGACATATAGCACAAGTACAACTAATCCATCACTTAAATTACATTTAAATCTAACATTTCCAACTATATCAGATCCACTAGTGTCTCCCTACCATAGATAGATACCACATAACACTTATAGACTCTTCGATCCCTCATAGAGTCACCCACCAGGGTGGACATAAAAAAGGGATCCAAAATACACTCAAGACTAAAACCAAAATAGATAGCCATATAAGAGGTCAAATAAGAAAGGGTAGACCCAGTATCAAGCAGACAAAATATATCACAGGAGAAAATTTTAAATGCACCAGTAACTATATCAAGAGAAGCCTCTAAATCCTGATAGATGGCAAGAGCATACAAATGATTTCAACCAGTGTCAGAGCCACAAGTAGCACTCTTTGGTGCAGGAGCTGAAGAAGCAACAATCATGAACTTATCATCCTAGTAGAAACATCATTTTAAGGATAGTTCCTCTAAATATCGTCAGGCTGGCCATATTTGAAATACTTATTCCTCTCTTCATCACAAAAACCATGGGGCAACTATCTACAAAATATACAAGAAGGATGGGTTAAAGCTGACTAGGCCCCACTGGTATGAGATAAGTTACCTTGTGCCTTAAACCTACTATTTCTATAAAAATAATGATCATCATATGGCTTAGGGTATGGAGCACTAGCCATAGAAAATAAACCAAAATTCCCCTATTCTTCTTAGACCATTATCTGGCATCTTTCCCAAATTCTTCTGACCTTCACTCTACTTAATATATCAGGGTCTCTTACTTTGACTCTCCCCAATATCAACTTGTTTCTTCTTCTCATCGTCACCCTACTGCACATACACCACAAGCCTAAAATGTCTATGTCACTATTCAGCAAAACAATCTTGTACTCCAATACCAAGTCTCAAGACAAGCCCAAAAGTAGATCACAAGAAAGGAATTCTAAATAACTCATAGCCTCTCCCTTATAAGTATGGCACACTACATACCCATAAAAGAGACTCTACTTGACATGGCTTTGTGGACACCCAAAGACACTAAACCTAGGCTCTGGTACAAACTTTTTTATGACCTAAACCAGGTTCTGACCGTGATGGGTATCTTAAGTCCACCAAGGACTGGAGACCACAACCATTGCCTACCCAAATATAACATAACATACCTAGCAGTGGTTGAAATCTAAAACCATAACAACATAGAAAAGGTAATAAGCTCAAAGCCATGTAAGGATGTCACATATCAAAACCTAATCCAAAGTAAATATCCATAAAGCATCTAATAATTTGAAAAATAATTAAGGTTAGGATATTTCCCTGATTCTGATAATGAAAATGACAATGATAATGTGAAATCTATAATTTTAGTTGATGGAAAGAGACCGATAGAATGATCAAGTCTTTTGGAGAATGAAAACTCACCACTTTACCATGAATAACTGATGAATTGAGATGATCCACCTATCACTATGTAGGAAAACTAGAAGTATCTCTAGTGCTTATATCGCATAGGGATACATCATTTGAATATGGTTAGCGGGTTGAGAACTTGCATGTTACTCAGGGATAAGGGTTAAAGTAATCCTAGGATCCATATTTCAAAATTTATTCCAAGATAATGCACATAATTAGACAAACATATATATATCCTGGACAATGTAGCTCAACCATCATAAATAGGTATCTAGGGGATATATAGGTACATCTCTCCTAGTTGAAAGGGCTTTAGTGCGTGTTAACCACACAAACAAGAGGTATCAAGGTATGATAGAGAATGCCCCGACCTTATATCAATCCAAGATACAGATGTATATCAATAGTGAGAATTGTGCACATAGTCATCAAGACCAAACCTCATTTGGGAAAACAAGTGTTTCCAGTATAAGTCATATAAGACTCACACCTTCATGGCTTAGCTAAATAACCACCATTAATACCAATTTAAAAAGAGTTTCACATAACTTATTTATTAACCAAGGAATCAATCGTTAAGGCACACCATGGGTATCATCATACCCTTACACTTGCAAGCTTATCTATATACCATAACAATCATATTAACCTTGGGGAATGCCTCGATCCCTTTTATTCATTAATTCAAACATAGCCAGGCCTTCAAAATTCATATTCATTGTTTAACCATTTATGCAATATAATATCATTAGTGGGTAAGTCAAATTAAGTGACAATTTCATCATTCAAAGCCAATTACACAAGTGGGGTGAAGGAACTCAATTATTCAAAACCAATTCTAAGATTAAAATATTAATTTGGGATGAAAACCATGACCCTTGTTCCGATTCCCACACTCATGCACCAAATTAGGTCAAAAGCATTCAATTTAAAAAATAATCAATTTATAAAAATCATGGGAAAACAATTCAAGGATCAATCATTCCAAAACCCTCAACCATATCAAAACCCACATGTAAATCCATATAATTAAACTTGTTTAAAACATATGATTTTCATAAAATAAGAATTGGGTAAGAGTAACATGCATTAATTACCAAGATTTATTGAGAGAAATCAACCCTTAAGTCCTTAGATGATCAACTTCTTGGAAACCCTAAATATCCTGACCTTGGATAATTTTGTGAGTTAGAGTGCTTTGGGTGCTAAAGTTTTGAAAATAATGCCTTAAGGGTGTTTTAAGGTAACGGGTATTATGTGTGTAAATATGAAAATATCCAAAATTACCTTAATTAAAAAGCTAAAAAATTATCGACAGTGACTACGGGTAACTATACAACTCGTAAGGACTCACTATGGCTTTTTACCACAAGTCATAGTATGGACAGTAGATTATGGACCCCTTTCTGGTAACCCTATTAATCATACCCTATGACTCGTTGTGAGACCCTATGACTCGTAGGGTCCAAGTCATAGTCAAGATAGAATAGTTTGGGAATCATACTAGTTTGGTTACAGATGGGACTATATGACTCATTTTGAGTAATTACGACTCATAACCCCTAGTTGTAGTCACAATAAAAACTCTAGGACAACATACTGGCTAGTCTATGATTGTGTCCTTAAGACCGATACTGACCCATGATTACTCGTAGACATGGTCGTCATCTGAGCAGTAAGTCTAGAAATTCAAAAATTTTAAAGGACCAAAATCTGGGATGTTTCATAAATAGAACCTTAGTTTTATGTTACGCACATTATTTAAATTAAAATTGTCCTCTTGTGAGGATCACCTACCACTAGTCGAATTTGCTTATAATTGTGTTATCTATTCAACTATTTGTATGACTCTCTTTGAATATGTTTATAGTTTTGACCCCATTACCCCTTTAGATATCACTCCTTTACCTAGTGATGTTGTGATAATCTTAGATGGAAACAATAGTTCAGAAACCATGAAGAAGATACATAAAAAGGTGAGGATTCGTCTTGAGAAGAAGAATTAAGAGGTGGCTAAAAAAGAAAACAGGGGAAGGGCTTGTGCTTAAATCGAGTGACTGGTGTGGGTACACCTTTGGAAGGATTGGTTCCTAACCCAAGTAAAAGTCAAATTGATGCCATAAGGTGATGGTCTATTTCAAGTGCTTGAAAGAATAAACGACAAAACCTATAAGACTTACCTTCCCCTAGAATATCAAGTGCACAGTACCTTTAATGTGTGTGATCTTTCACTTTTTGACATAATAGAAGATGATCACCCCTTGAATTTGACGTCAAATTCTTCTCAAGATGGAAAGGATGTTACAATCCAGATTAGGTCCAAGCCATTTATTAGAAGTCAAGCCCAAGAGCTCTAAAGGATTCAAGGATTGTTCATGAAGCAAGAGGTACTTAAAGAAGTCTTCTTACTATCTAGAGGGTATCATGTGTTGATTATCGCACTCATATCAGGTCAAGGATCGATGGAGGAGCCAAGGGAATGCAAAATGGAGCTAGAAAGCCCCTTGGACGGGATATGCACCCAAAGAGATTTGGATTCGCCTTTTGATCTTCTCTAGCATTCCATGATCGGGTAGAAATAGCCCAAGGAGCTTTGGTTTTGCCTTTGATCTCCTCTAGCATTTCAAGAGTGGGTCAAAACAGCCCTTAGTGGGCCTTTGCTTGTAATTGCATCACTTTTGGTCCCTAAATGTTCAACAATTAGCTTAAATTATAAATACTCAGGAGCTAGATTATTTTCATAGTTTTTTTATTCATTATTGATGAATGCTTCTTTATTGAGTGAGAGTGTTGGTAAACTATTGTTGAACTTTCTCTTAGAAATATTGGTTTGGAGGGCGATCATCTCCCTCCTGGTCACCGTAAGAGTTAGATGTTTGAATTAGATTGTAATTGAGTGTAATTGAGTTTGATATACTCTTTTGTTCTTAGTTACTTCTTCTTGTGTCTAATTTTTATCCTTATCGATTATCTCTTTACTTGTTTTCTTAGTCATTTTTAGTTTCATAGATTTAATTTCTATCACAGAATATGTATCGACTATTATTAGTTGAAGAAAGTCACAATCAAGAATAAGTATCCCATTCCTAAGATTGGTGACTTGTTCTATTAGTTTCAGGGTTCCAAGTTCTTTTCTAAGATGGACCTTAGATTAGCCTATCATCAACTCTGAGTCATAGAATGTGACATTCCAAAGACCACCTTCAAAAATTGATATGACTACTTTGAATTTGTTGTTATGTCCTTTGGAATAATGCATGCTCCTGTAGCATTTTTGGATTTAATGAATAGGTTGTTCAAGTAGTACTTGGACATATTCTTTATAGTCTTCATAAATGACATCCTCAATTATTCTCAAAGTGATGATGAACATGCAGACCATTTGAGGGTTGTCCTACAGACTCTCAAAGACCACCACCTATTCGCTAAGTTCAGTAAGAGTGAATTTCGATTGAAATAAGTAGCATTCCTTGTTCATATCATTTCTGGTGAAGGTATTCTAGTTGATCCTAAAAAAATAAAGAAATAAGGAACTGGCCTAGACTCATCTCTCCATCAGATATTAAAATTTTCTTGTGTTTAGCCGATTACTATAGATGGTTTGCTGAAGGATTTTCCTCTATTGATTCTCCCATTTCCAGACTAACACGGAAGAAAGTCAAATTTTAATTTTTTGATTTGTGTGAGAAAAGCTTTCAGAAGTTGAAGATTTGAATCCCCACCACTCCAGTTTTGACTCTGCTAAAAGGTTCTGATTGTTTTATGGTTTATTGTGATGTTTCTAGAGTTGGACTTTGTTTTCTGTTGGTGGAGTGGGGCAAGGTTATAGAATATGCCTCTAAACAGCACAAGCCTCATGATATGAACTACCCAACTTATAATCTTGAGTTGGCAGCAATTGTCTTTGCCTTACAGATTTAAAGGCATTACCTCTATGGGGTTCATATTGATGAGTTCACTAATCACAAAAGCCTATAGTATGTGATCATCTAAAAAGATCTAAATCTTCATCAGATGAGATGGCTAGAGTTGTTGAAAAATTATAATATAAGTACCTTGTACCATCTAGGTAAAGCCAATATGGTGGTTGGCGCTCTTAGTAGGTTGTAAATGAGAAGTGTTACTCATATAGAAGATGAGAAGAAAGAGTTAGTTCAAGAGGTTTACCAACTTTATAGATTGGGAGTTTGGTTGGTTGATTTAGCCTAGAGAAATATCTTGATTTAGAATGGTTCTAAATATTCTTTAATAGTCGAGGTGAAACAAAAGCAAGATAGTGATCCTATTTAGTTTAGGTTGAAAGAAGTTGTCGAGAGTCAGAAGATTGAGGTTATCCCCTAAGGGATAGATGTTGTTCTTTGTTGATAGCGAAGACTATGTTTTCCAGATGTAGATGATTCATGATAGTAGAGGCTAACAGAATATCACAATTCTCAGTTGTAACACCCCGTATTCAAATGCGTGTATTGGCGTATTCAAGTACGTGTATTGGTCTTATTTATATGGAATTAATTTTTTATTTTATTTATACCGGAATTTGCCCGTCGATGGTTCCATGAGAAGGTTATTGAATAAGCTTTCCAACGATATAAAGATTTTCAAAAACAAATAGGTTTCGGATATAATCGAGCACGTTCCAAACTATAAAACGGTGGCCGGAATATTTGAGAATAGTAAATGTGCAGGAAAATTTCCTGCACACAAACTACTGAGGCCAACTGAATTTTTGGGTCAACTTCGAATGATCATAAATCCCTTAATATAATAAACTGGGAGAGCTACGACCTATGAAAAGAAATATCTTTGATTCTTCTTTCTAATGCAATTGGTTTCATCCAAATCCAACATCTGAGTAAGGAGTTATACTCGTTTTACTTCAGCCTATAAAAACAGATTTTTAGGGTCAACTTCAAACCACCATAAATCCTTGTACAGGACGAACTGGGTGGCCTACTTTATATGAAATAAAATCCCTTTGAATTATCCTTCCAACGATAACAATTTCACCCAAATCCAATATCGTAGCAAAGAGTTATGGTCGATCTACTTTAGCTTATCAAAACAGTCCACCAAAGGACAGATTTGATATTATTTAAATTTTAAAGGCATTTTGGTCATTTCCTATTATATTATGGACGGGAATATGTGTATATATACATGTATATGAG
>JAPEIP010000011.1:170934302-170946160 GCA_026120095.1 Capsicum chinense | reverse complement strand
TGTATATATAGCCTACTTTTGTTTTAGTTAGTTTTATGCTTTTCAGAATATATTGTAAACCTTAGCCTTTCTTTCTTTCAATAAAGTTCTATTAACAACAGCAAGAAATTGTATACCATTTGAAAACTCATAACTATGGGTTGAAGTCTCTTGTTCCCAACTTTTCCAGCCACGAATATAAAGAACAAAGTTCAAACATTTATCAAAATCAATTATTATCAAGGACAACAACATCCCAAAATCTCAAAGGAGAGTATCATTTAAAAAACAAGCAACCACGCATGGGAGTATGATCAGTTTATCACTCTAGAGAAGTGTTAAATCCAAGTAATGAAATGAGCCTTGGTACTTGGTCAATCAAAGCTAGGAGTACAGCTGATCAGTTTTAGGAAAAATAGCTTGAATGATCCAAATGATAAACTACCATAAAATAATTTGAACTTGAACACTGCTTTTCCATACCAAGACCAGTTCAACATGCAATTTATTTTCAAACACGTTTTGTCATGTAAAATAATAAAGATTAGAGAAATAATCTGATATGAAGCAAAGAGCATTATAGGAAAACTATCTGACTGCCCCAAGAAATCTTATTTTCACTCAAAACATTATTTATCTCACTTAAACTGGTTAAAATACTCTCTATCCTTGGCTATAAAATTGACAAAATATAAACAAAAGGTTGTTCCACCACATCTGCATACTGAAAATAAGAAAAGATTTTCATTTCTTACCTTTTTTGTGAAATTATTGGTTCTGATCATTGTGAGGTAAGGGCAGAAAAATAGCAAGCAAGACAAAAATCTTACAAGCGCAGTAGTTTCTTACAAAAAGGTATTAGGCTAGTGAAAGATGGTGGGATGGAGAACCATATTTCATCAAAACAAATATAAAAATAGTCTATCTAAAGCATGAGCAGTTTGATTTTCTGATAATGTTACTCAGTAGAAAGTAGCATTATACCAAAAGGATCTTCTTGGAGAACTATTATTTCAAAAGTTATATGTCTGGTGAATTAAGGCAATGAAATCAGAAACTCTATTGCTATATCTCGGATTCTGATGTCGGAGCTACTGACACATTCAAAGGCATAAACAAATATTAATTTGAACTAAAACTCAATAATTGTAGGCATAGAATTTAAGCTCGGTCCTATATGACAGAAAATAAAGGAACAAAATCAACAATTTATAAGGAAAAGAGTGATGAAAATATATAATCATGTGTGAAATTTATTGACAAACAACAATCATATCGGAATCATGACCACAATCACGGCGATTATGTGTAATACATTAAAAAAACACAGAACATCATCACGAGAATCCTTTAATCCATGTTGTAATGTGATCAAACTCGATATTGAGTAATTAGAGGCGGATCTATGAAGGATAAAGCTCAATATATTCCACGCCACGTATAAACCTCAACCAAAACTCTTTGGGTGTGTGTGTGCGCGCGTGCATGCGCTACTGGCGAAGTCCCAACTTTTACTGAGATTTAAGAGTTAATTTTCCTACTCCTAAAGTCAAGAGCCATAGAGAGAGTAAAATCAAAATCATATACAAACACTACCAAAAAAATGTAACACAACCCACATCTCCAAGGAACCAGAATAGAGAAACCTGTAAATTAATAATAGGAGGAAAGAGAACAGAAAAAACAATTACCTCTTAAAACTTATCGAAATTCAAAAATTTGACTCGTTAAAGCAACCCTCTTTAAACAAAACAGTTACCTTTATGAAGCAAATCTAAAACTTCAGAGCACGTTAAATGACACCCAATATCTATATTCAAATACCTGATTCAGAACTTCAAAATCGAGCTTGAGGCAAAAAAAAAGCTTCTAGGATATACCATGAGTTAGAATTGAACTATACATTTTAGAGACAAAAGCTGAGCAAAAAGTAAAAAAATTAAACCAACAAACAAAGCTTGAAATCACACCTTAGGAAAAATATAATTATGAGGCTGCAGCAATAAAAGATAGCTAAAGCGATCTTACGTATAGCGAGAGATTTAGTGCATTGGGTTGCCCTTTTTATTGTGTCTCTCCCTTCTGCCATTGTCCAACGACCTAACAAAATAAAATACATTGATCGAGATGTCAAGAACCTGGTGAGGGCAACAACTCTAAAGAGGAATCAATAGAATTATAGTCATTAAGAACTCATCCGTCACCATTTTCAAAGATTCTGAGCAATATAGCTGAAATAAAAAAAAATCTATTCCAAACATTCATAAGGTACCAAAATAAACACTAAATCAGCACAAGGCCACTTTGATTCTTTTTGTCCAAATTACTTTTATTTTTATCTTACGTACTTCCTTTTTCTTACTTGAGTTTCAAATATATGCCAATTACTTTACCTACCAAATAAAAGGCCTGTTCAGGAAGACCATCTAATTCTATGGAAAGGATCAATGTTTGGTTGCTAAATATAAAATTTATTTCTTATTGTATTCAGCAAAATATTATCAAAAAATCATGCTATTTATCTAAGAATTTAGTAGCAATTATTTTCTTTGCAAGCTCTCATATATTGAATCAGTAACTGTAAAGTCATGGAGCATGAAGTAACAATCTACATATCATGGATAAAAATTACGACAAAGGGCATGAATAGCACATTAAAAACAAAAGACCCACATAATGAAATAGGAACAACAAAATCCTATGAACAAGGCAATTACAAATTTCAATGGAAAAAAAGATTAAAAATATACTTGTATTTCTGAATTAAAACAAACAATTCCTATAACGATCGGCAAAATAAAATTCCTAAAATAATCAAAACCCTAAACCAATCAAAGAAAAAAAACTGTGATAAAGAAACAAAAAGGGAAAAATTAAATTAATAAATAGTGATAAAAAAAACTACTAATAATAATAAATACTTCACAAATAATCCCATTAACTACCATAGGTCAACTGAAATGGATTAAATCCTCCTCACTAGAAAATAATCACCACTCTCAACCAATTGATATGACTCTTGGAGTCAAATCAAATTACTCCTCAACCAACCACCCTTTAGTTAACCACACATGGTTGGAAATTCTTCCTGCGCCCCAACAATACTTCACTGGGAACTCAAAATGGAAAATTCCCACAATGCCTCACCCAACCAACAGCCACTGGAACCCTCTACTTTGTGACCATTCAAATAGAGTTGAACCACCACCCACCTTTGTGGATAGAGAAAACTTTAGAGAGGAAGTGGATCCAACTCTGACTAGTAGTGGGCAACCAACTGATAGTCATTTTTCTCCAACATCCAGCTTACTTAGCCCAGATAGCACAACAAATCATGGATCAAGCCGTGGAGGGGCTAGGGAAGTAGGTCTGGCAGAAGACCTACAAACAACCCTGCTACTCGAATACCAAAATCTGAGCACAATGGAGGAGTTAAGCTCACTCTTAACTCAGACCTTCAAGAGTATGCCTTTATTTCCAACCATACTATACCTAAGGGGAAACCAAACTCCGAACCACACTCAATTGCTCCCATCTTCCCCCTAGCATTTCCTGATACCAGTGCTAGAGGTGGGCGACCGAGGAGTAGGAAGGGCCTCACTCCTAGAATCATTGTGTCAAAAAAACAAAGAGATGGTGTCCTTCTTAACCATTCTTGTAAATCCGAGCCAAGAGCTATTCTTACTAGAAAGGACCCTTCATAAAAGTTTTGATGAGCCCTACAACTTAGCCATTATAACTCACTCACCGGTGAAGACAAAGATTTTCTCACTGATAGCGAGGATTGTGACCGATCAAACACCGAGAATAGTAATACTCAGTCTATAGGTAACGCCGGCTAGACCATCCTCCTCGACGGGGAAGGAGAAAAGATCGCTAATTCACCCAAAAATAACCTATGCTAAAATTCATAATATGGAACATGAGGGGGGAAAACAGTGCTAGTTTTCATTGGAAATATTAGTCTATGGTTAACATCCACAGGCATGCTACACTTGTTTTACTGGAAACAAAAATTAAAGAGCATAAAGCCCTATGTGATGCCCTAGATTTTGACCTTCATATTCAATCTAGTGCAGTCGGACTCTCCGCTGGAATAGTAGTGATATGGAAAGAGGAGCTCCTTCATCTTGACAACTTCGCTGCCTCTGCCTAAGGTAATCATGTCATGATCAAGGTACTTCCTGGAAACTCCCCTTGGCTTTTTTCGATAATTTATGTTAGTTCAGACTATCGTACATGCACTAATCTATGGGATAAGCTTTGTAACATATCTCAAAGCTACCACGGGGAATGGTTTATAGAGGGAGAGTTTAATAAAGTGCTCCAAACTAAAAAAAATTAGGTAGAGCCCCATCATTATCAATAGAGTAAATGCCTTTAGGTAATGTGTTAATTACTGTAACATGATAGACCTAAGTTTTAAAGGTAATAAATTCACTTGGACAAATAAATAGAATAGAAATAGAGGACATCTCATATTTGAAAGATTTATACGTGCTTGGCAAATAAACTTTGGACAACCCACTATCCAAAGGTCACAGTCACTCACCTACCAAAGACTAAGTCTGACCACTCGCCCTTGCTCATTGATGTTACTGATCATAAACGGAACCCCTCCCCTACTTTCTTTAGGTTTGAGCCCATGTGGTGTAGTCACAATCCTTTAAAACCTTGGTAGATCATAGTTTCAATAATACCTACGGTCATATCCACCCAATTAATGAGTTTCATAGGGAAGCCTATAACTCCCTGAGTCTACATCTTGGACATCAAATGGTGCTTACAATCTCAAAAGACCACAAGCTAACCCATGACTAGTACCTGCTATAAGCACTGAATAATAGTAATACTTAAAATATATGCAAAAGTTAGGATAAAATTTCCATAAAGTTCATAAACTGAAAACAAACACTTAATACTGATAATAATACTAAAAAAAGTAAACATCTGTCTAAAATAGTCTAGTTCGAAAGCCTCTAACTATCTGAATATGGAGTTGATGGGACAAGTCCCCAACTAACTCTAACTTCTGAATATACTGAACTACTGGAATGCTAAAATAAATAACTCTTTTCTCAAAATATGAGGACTCACCACTATAACTTTTACTAATAACCGGATATGAACAGGAGCCCATGAGTCTGAACCTATGATATGAGATATCATAGCGCAAAAAGAAAGAGTACGCATCAGTACTTTGAATGTACTGGTATACTAAGTAAGGCAGGCTAATATACATGGGTTCATATGCATGATATGATAACTGACTGAATAAATATCATGAAATAACTGAATAAGAGTGCAAGCAAAACTATAACTACTGATCAAGTTGACTATTCAATACTGTGCATAGAACCTCTATCTGAATTAGACTGAAACTGAAGTACTGAAGTTTGGTAAGTAAATACTGATAACTAAGGTTTAGAATGATACTGAAGTACTGAATTTTGATGGCTATGTAACTGATAGCCATGGTTCTGTTAAACTATCTCAGTTTTTTTACTGAATTCATAGACTAAATATTGAATACTGAGTACTGAATACTGAAAATATAATTGCAAGAGCGTTTGTCTAACCAACATGCACCAATATGGACTGATTGAAGTCTAACCTATAACCCCAATTTAAAGGGTATTAGTACCATGCCACGGGTAGTAACACTAGTTATAAGTCACCCTAACTGAAAAAAAGATATTTCGTCAACCCTTACTGGTAGGAAACTCATATGAGATATGTACACCCTTATCTGTCAGTAAGATATCTCAACCTACGCTAGCTACGTAGTTTTGCAACTCAGGGACTGCTACTAAGGGTCAAATGCTCTGCTTGCAGGAATTCCCCCATCCCTGGGTTCACTCGATGCTGAATCCTACTCTCAACTAAATTGACACTGAACTAATCACTAGACTGTACTAGGTTTGACTAAACTAACACTGATCGTATTGACTGACTGAACTAGACTAAGTTCACTGAGTTTTGTTAACTGATTAAGTACTATAGTTCTTGACTTTTTAACTACTTTAACTAAGTAAACATCTAGATTTCAAGTAATAAATACCCCCAGGACTCGATAGCATAATGAATAAAACATAGCGAATCTGGAAAGCATAACAATAGTCAATTTTTCACAATTCATTCAATAAGTCATTTTGACAAACACTTAGAGGTCATGGACTTGTACATGATTGATAACATATGCTAAAATGTCATGATTTCACTACCTAATTTACATGAACATTCTATCAAACACTTAGAGAGCATAATTAATGCATATGATAATGAACAACATATAAGCATCACAACTACAGCTTAATGTTGCAAATTCAAGGTTTTGACATGAAAGATTCATAATTCAATACACATGTTAACATAATTTCATGGAACCCCTAAAAGATCTCAACTTGAAATCCATACAATAACTCAAACATGGGCATAATTCAATTCGTAACATGGAAATCATAATTCAAGTTTTTGAAAAGGTTTCTTGGACTCTAAGGGTGGAAGAAGACCCAAGGATGGACACCTAACATACCTAAGTGAAGAAATTCGTGAAGATTGTTGGGGATTTCTTGGAACTTGATCTTGAGCTTGATGAACTAGGGTTATTTCTTAAGAGGATTTTGTGAATGAGTGAGTTTATTTAGCCTATTGAAGGGATGAATTTTGTGTTATGGGGATTTAATATGGGAGGAAAATGACTTAATTACTCCCACAAACCCATAACTTAACATACAAAAATAACCTAGTGATTTGATAGGCAACGTACCGCATCGATGGAGTTAATGCGATCACCGCCACATTGCGTCAATGGGTGCAATGTGATAGCCAATATGACGCAACAAGATCACATTGGCTTGCTATTTTGGTCATTCAAACATGACTCAAACAAAGTTTGAAAATTTTAAAAGTCACCCAATTTGACCTATTGACATCCTTGATCATGAATTAATTTGAAAATATAAAACCTAAGGCTGGAAAGTTCATAAATGATGCAATTGAAATATCGAGGCCAAAAATGAGACGAAGTGTCAATACTTAGCTGAATTTTTCTGAGTCTGGGGATTCTTTTGGCATGCTATTTAGGACCGAAATGACTAGGATTTTGTCTTACAATATCTCCTCCTTGGAAACATTTATCCTCGAATCAGACTGACTGAGCTGAGTGTAACTGAAGAACTGTACTTTCACTGACATGCATAAAGAATGAATACATGAGTCATGAGCTGCATGACCTGAGTTAGAGTTCATAAGTTTCATGGAACATAATTCATACAACTGAGTAAACTGGGACTCATTATACTAAGAACTGGAAGCACACATGATCCTTTATGATGTGCAATAATGTAAACTATGATCTTGGAGCTGACATATAAAGCATGAGTAGGTATCATGATGACGGAAGTACAAAACTCTGCACTGAGATAAGAATGGGTTGGTCACTTTCCTCCCCTTCTGATGTTTTACAATACACTAGCATCACTATTAGAATCTGAGGGACTGACTTGGTTACTTGTTCTATCATCTCCCTCTTAGCTTAAAATCATTGTTCTAAGTTTGTGAACCACTTAACAAACTCTAAACTTAACTGCGACCAATTTAATCTAGAATCTGGGTTAATAATACCCATAAATGATAAATTCCCCCGAAGGACTGCACCTAAAGTGTAAGATCCATTGCTAATACTTCCTTGTGAGATACATTCATAACTTTCTATAGCCCCAAATACATCATGTAACATCTAAAGAACTTACTAACTTAAAATTTTCAACTTTTATTTCTGATAGCTCAACATTTAAAGATTCAAACTTAGGTCCTAACACCTAACATGGATATCCCCAATTCTACTACTATTGCTAAACTCCTGGTTTCAAGCTTTAAATTCTAGATCATATTCTATCATAGGATTTTGAGAAGGAAGCCAAAATTATGTTTGACTCCTAAGCACTGAGGTACTACCCCTTCATTCACTATTGGTTCATTGATAAGCTGAAATTGAACTACTTTATTTCTAAAATCAACTGAAGTGATTTACTGGGATACTCTAACCGGTCAATTTCTGTATACTCATCAGGCCATGATGGACTTACTACTGGGGTAGGGACTGAGAAAGGCTCTGTTAGGATTTTGAGACTGATTCTAAAGTTGACAGTTATGTAAGGGGTTACAAAAGAAAGCAAAGATCCGTGGTCTAGTAAAATATACACAAGAATATGAAAGGTCTGTAATGTACCCATAACTATATTAGGAGAACTTTCCTGATCATGTTGGGACAGAAGTGTATAAAGCCTGTTCTGACGCTGGCCACTGGTTGTGCTGGAAGTGGCACCCCGCTGAGTCGGGAGATCGAATGGAACTAGAGGATGACTATGCTGACTCCGTGGACCAGCCTTAGAACATTTTATAACCCTATGGCCTAACTCGCCACATCTAAAACACTCATCACTGCTCGCTCTGCACACTCTCTTATGATTTTTACCACACTCTCTACAAAGTAGATGTGTACGACCACTGCTCAAACTAACTTGGGTTTTGGAACCTGGCGCCCCATCCTAACTATCACTCCTAAACTTTGGTACTGAAACACTAGATGAAGACGAAACTGGGATTGAATACTTTTGACTAAACTGAGAACATTTACCACCCTCTGACTAAGCAAAATTAAAACTACCTGTCCTATCCCTCTTTTTTTCTCTCTCTACTTAGTTTTCTGCTCCTCTATCAGCTGAGCATGGATCATCAACCTAGGCAAGTCCATATTTTTAATCAACATTGTGGTACGACACTCCTTGACCACAGTGTCGGACACACCAGATGCAAACTTACTCCTCTTAGATCTTCTATCAGCTACCATATAAAGAGCATATTTAGCTAACTGAGTAAACTTGAGGAAATACTCTTTCACACTCATGTTGCCCAGTTTTAAGTTGATAAACTCTGACACCTTATTCTCTCTCAATTCTAATAGAAAGAATCTATCTAGAAAGTCAGTAGCAAACTCATCCCATTCTATAGGCCCTGCATCTGCACCCCTATCTATCTTTCACTACTTAAACCATATATGAGCTACATCCTGCAACTAATAGGCATCTAATTCAACACTCTTACTAGCGGTTACCCCCATGAGGCCTGTTACTTTTTAAACCATGTCAAGGAATTCCTATGGGTCCTCTTCAGAATTAAACCCTGAAAATAAAGGAGGGTTCATTCAGGTGAAGTCTCAAATCCTGGCTGCTGTAGTATTGGCCACTGGGTTGTCCTGAACAATAGTTGGGAATTTATAATGGGTTGCTATAGAATGAGCTAGAGTGGTAAAAATTGCTCTAAATTCTACATTAGTAATGTGTTCATTTAGAGAATTTGCTTGAACGGACGGAGGTGCTGGCTGATTTATAATTCTCCTTTCGTTAGTCTTTTTGGGAGGCATGTTCTATAATAAAAGGAAAATTTGGATTATACAGAGAGTTTAACTTGAGATAATGCTCACCCACATGATACGAACACTAAAAGAAGGGAAAACTTTTCCTAAAAATGCCTCATAGCCTCTTGTCCATAAGTATGGTGCTCTACACACCCATGCGCAAGACTCTACTTAACATGGATTTCAGACTCCCTAGGGATCCTAGAACCTTAGGATCTGATACTGAGTTTTTAATGCCCTGAGTCTACATACTGGATGTCGCACGGTGCTTACAATCTCGTAGGACCACAAGTCAACCAATGACTGGTACCTGCTATGAGCACTGAATAATAGTAATACTTAAAATATATTAGGAAGTTGGGCTAAAGATACCATAAGGTTCAGAAATTAAAAACAAATACTGAATACCGATAATAATATAGAAAAACTAAATGTCTGTTTGAAATAGTGTAGTCCAAAACTCTCTAACTATCTGAATATGGAGTTGATGGGACAAGTCCCTGGCTAACTCTGATAGCTAAACATACTGAACTACTGGAATGCTAAAATAAATAACTCTGTCCTCTAAATATAAGGAATCACCACTATAACTATTACTGATAACCTGAGCTACTAGGTATTGTCAGGGGTCCGTGCGTCTGAACCTATGATATGAGACATCATAGCACAAAAGAAAGAGTATGCATCAGTACTTTGAATGTACTGGTATGCTAAGTAAGGTAGGCTGATATACATGGGTTCATATGCATGAGATGATAACTGAATGAATGAACATCATAAAATAACTGAATAAGAGTGCATGTAAAACTATAACTACTGATCAAGCTGATTATGAAATACCGTGCATAAAACCTCTATCAGAATTAGACTAAAAATGAAGTACTAAGTTCTGGTAACTGAATACTGATAACTGAGGTTTAGACTGATACTGAAGTACTGAATTCTAATGGCAAGTAATTGATAACTGATAGACATTGTTCTGTTGAACTATCTGAGTTCTTTACTGAATTTTGAGGCTAAATACTTGTCACGACTCGAGTCGGGGCCCTAGCCATGATGGGCATCCTAAACCCTGAAGGCCCGAGCTTCTTCTCTATTTAGAAATCATACATACTTTTAAATAATATGAAGGAAAATGTGGAAATATAAAACAATACGGAATCATGGTCAATATCATAATTCAATTGAACAATCTGGAATGGATACCATGAACCTCTAACAATGTCTAACATCAGTATGTGAAATTTCTAATAACTGAAAATGACATTTATATTAAATCTAGGACAAGGCCCCCATCCGGACCATGAGTCAAAATCAAAGAACAATAACAAGTTCTAATCCAGGCCTTCCGAAGTAAGGGAGGCTCACCAGCTGCAAACTTCTGACAAGTCAATCTACTGCTTAACGAAGCCCCAGGACTGTATCTTAGAATCCTGAAATATAGGGGGTCAATACAGATGTACTGGTATGTAGAGAAATCCAAAATAATTAATTTATACATATATAACATAGGTGAGAGAAAGTCATAAAATGTTATGCATAAAATAGTTTAAAATTCATGGGCCATCACAAATGATCTTAAAACAATCTTGTCAATGCAATTCTATACTTTGTATTACTTCTAAGTTATGTGGTACACCCTATATATTTGAAAGTTTCCCATGGGCTATATGGGATCCGCTATTAACTCGACGGCCAAGCCCCAACCCAAGTTTGCCGCTAGGGTTAAAGTATCTGAATCTGATATGCCACAGGGAACTTGGCTAGTGTATAATCCCTCATGGGGAAATAATAAACCCGTATCAGTAAAATATAATTTTGGGCAATGAATCGTATGACCCATGCCTACTTCGGGTAACCACCTAATCTCTTAGTTCCCATTTTAAACTTGTTCTAAACATGCATCTGTCTGAATTCAAAATCTAAAATCTGAAATGAAATCTGTATTCTGTTTTGAGTTTACCATGGCCTTATCTGATTTGGTATCGTTATACCAAGACTTGCAAGTCATGCTTCTGAGCCATAATTATAATTAAAAAATCTCTTCCCTCATAACATAAAGCTTGGACCACCATACTTCATACAATTCAACAGATTCATACTTCAAACATTTATCAGATCATGTAAAAATTATTCTTTTCAGTATTTCAACGAATATGTGGTGGTCATGCAACTCGTGACAAAATATGCAATCGTCTTAATAAATGTCTTTAACCTTTAACACAAAGTAAAACACCCCCTCTTTAATTTAAAACCATAATCAAGTCATAAACAATAATCAAGATATTTATATCACACTTCCAACAATGCATTTCAACTAAATCATAACTTACAAAAACAAGAAAGCTTGTAAACAAGAGAGGGATTTCTAATAGTTCACGCTCTCAATCCATCATTCAAACTCATCAAACACCTATATATATATATACATATATATATATATATATCTATATACATA
>JAPEIP010000011.1:170886994-170917539 GCA_026120095.1 Capsicum chinense | reverse complement strand
AGGACTTAATGTAATAAATTTTTGAAACACCTATATTTTGTCCTCCGCCCCCCCCCCCCCCGCCGCACTGTTGTAAATATAGTCCAAGATGACTTGTTAGGAATAACTACTATAAGGAAGACAAGTTTAAACTATTTAAACCTAGTACGCTGGGATGTGACTACAAATCAAGACAATATCGACACTTCTTGATTAACTACTAATTGAATCTCTGTTACCAAAAAAACTCACAAGTTGATAATTATTTTGATATAATTTAATCAGTCAGCTTATTGTCAGATATCAATGTAGTAGTAAAGACCTAAAAATGCATGAAATACCAGCGTTTATGAGTTTAACTAAAATTTGATTCACTTTGACTCGACTTGGCTTGTATGATATTTTTGTATTTAGGTATTTTTGAATTAAATAGAAAAATTGAACCAAGTTAGTTTTAAAATTATATAGTTGATTTGGTTTAGCTCAGTATTGAGCAAGAAAAGATTCAATTAAATTAGCGTGTGTGTAAATATAAAATTTAATTGAAATATTACAGTACAACCATTTTTTCACTTTAATAATGCTAGATTCTAATGTTCATGGTCGCTTATCAAGTGTTATTGAAATGCATCAATCTTATTACTATCCATAATCATGAATCAAGATCTATTAAACTTTTATATTTTTTTCAATCTTACGATTGAATTCGTTGATAATTTTTGAATAGAAACAATAGCATATCTTTTTTTATTTTTTGGTAAAGTAAGATTATATTATATATAACAAAAGATATCTACAAGGAAGGAAGCAAGTTTCTGAGACATCATACACCCTGTTACTACACCATCATTATCTATGCTTTGTGTAATTAATCTTTGTTTTTAGTTATTTAAATTTTAAACTTGAAAGATTATTATTAAATAAAAATATAATTATCATATTTCATGAAAAATTTTTCCTGTAAGAATGTTTAATAGATCATATATTCGTAAACTTATTTAATTTTTACAAAATTGACTTACAACAATTTTATCAATAATTCTAGTAAAGAGACATGAATCTATATTTATGTGATGTGACAAAAGAAATCAAATTAAAATTGCAAAAATCTACTCGATCAAACTAGTATAGTTTGTTTAGTTTTGGTTTTGATAAAAATTAAATCAAATCAATCTTTGAACATAACACTCCTAGTTTTTATACAACTAAATTTCAATCTAAGTACAATCTTTGCTCTATTGAATACACTAACAAATTAGGTTCTATCCAAGTAGCTTGAATTTTATTTGTTTCTATTAGACATTTCTTACCCGTTTCTTCTCCTCTTAGAGCTAGTAAATCCAAAAACTAAAAATGAGAAAGAAGAGTTAATTGCACCATGGAATTAGTTATTATTATATAGTGTACATCGATAGATATAGGGTTCCTATAAAACATACTAAACATGCAAAAATTGATGAAAATAAACTATCGGTATTTTTTGAAAGAACTTTTTGCCCTTTTCTCATTATTAATCTATTTATACAAGTAAAAAGTAAAAAGGGATAGTTACACAAAAGTACAATTAGCAAACATTCTTTACATTAAAGAAGCCAAAAATATACTTTATAATCTAAAATCTGATTCGACCATTCATTGCAAACTAACTTTTGTTTCCAATTATATATATACAATATATATACATCGTTTAAACATTATATATACATATGTATATATTTGTATTATTATGTATATTATTGTATGATTATATATATACACCTGATATATGACATTATGCAAAATTAATAAGAGGTGTGTAGTATACTTATATATAATATCATACAAATATTATATAAAATTTTAACTTTGTCTTATTTCTTTATTCAAAAAAAATTCACCTCACCAAGCTCCCCCATCTTTGGCAACTCATACTTTAAGAAATATATGAGTGGGAAAAAAAAAGGCTTTTATAGTTGCCATCAGATAAGGTTCTCCTTTCTGATTATGCTTTCCATCCCCTTGTTCAGAAATATGATGTCGATAAAAATGACTTTTTTTTTGACTATGTTGAGACTCACTTGAAGCTCTTTGAATTGGGATACATGAAGCTTAAGATGGTGAATGAAAGCGTCAGGAGTGGCGGCATATATTTTTTTATATTTTGTATTTGAAAGCTATTGGATATTGACTTCTTTTGCTGCTCTTTACACCATGCTTTAATTTATTAACTTTATTAGACAATGATATTGTCACTCTCTTATCTTAATAAGTTTCTATTATTACTCTCCCTACATTGTAAGATGAACATGGGAGATGTAAGAGAGGGATTAGTTATCAAATGATATGAAATAACTTTCATTTTAAATACAATTGGGTCATATTTCGCAATGTAATATAGAGTGAACTATATTTTGTAATGTAGTATTACTAGTTACATTTTTTTGTGATTTTTTCAAATAGAAATCTAATCAAAACTTTTTTTCTATTCAAATTTTTAGAAACTAAATATAAAGGCCGGTGAAGCATTTGTGTGCGTGATTTTGATTTAGAGGTTGATAGAATAAAATAATTCATAGGATAAAGTCCATAGGGAGCACTAGATTCAAGTTAAATATAATTTTTTTTCTATAAAATAGAACATGTGGAAAAGACAATGTATTTGCAACATGATCTCATACTCTTTCTCTTCTTACTTATTTCTTTCCCTCTTATTTTTAGGGAATATTTTGATTTTTTTTGAAAATTTGATTTATTTATAAATCCATTGAAAGTAATTGCAATAGTTATTGCAATGACTCGGACAACTATTGAAGTTGTTGCGACAATTATCGATGTTGTTTGATTTTTAGGTAGAAGGTGGAAGGAAAAAAGTGAGATACCATCATGCTCACTGATATTGTTGCAACAAATATCCAATTGATTTTCGTCTACCCATTCACAAAACACCATCATGTTTACACAAAACAAAATTTGGAATTGACTAGTCAAGGCAAATTTTCTACATCACTTTCTGGAAAAACAAATGTAATGACCCTTCCTACTGTTATAGCATGGTTAGGGCCTAAGCACCTTGTTAGAAGTCCTTCTTAATGAGTTCAGTTACAAAATCTCAAGGTGGGGTGATTTAAGGTTAAAAGCTAGCATCGTGTATATTCTTGATAATTATGACTCATGTTGTTGTGTGTTTATGGTGTCGTATTCCCTTAGGGGGTGATATAGTGATCCAGGCCTCTGTAGGAAAAATTAAGATTAGATATAAAATGTAGGTGTGTTTTTAGTCGGTTCCACATTGGGGTAGTTATGTGATATCCTAAGCTCATGATCTGTGTTATTAAATAAGGATAAGATTTAGTTACTCTCGAGTTACTGCTTGAGGACTTCTGCAGTAGTGGGAACTCCCTGTTGTAGTGAGACTATTGTGGAAGTTGGAGATCTTTCATTGAGAGGAAAAGGGAATTTGTAAAAAGTCACTATAGCGAGCCCCAATTTTCCACAGAGAGTCTGCTATAACGAGAATTGGGTCGCCAGAAAGAAATTCACAACGCAAAATACATGTTTAAGTGTCATATTCTAGGGTTTATTTCACAACTTCCAAATTTTATTTCAAAGTGGAAATTTTCCCAAGATTAGGTAATTTTCTGTATTGAAGTAAGTAATTTGATTCCTTTTTTTACCTAGTAATATATTCCTATCATCGTTAGAAAGATTATTAATGATGAAATTGTAAGTTAGAACCCAAAGTTTATGAAAATTAGGGGAAAGCCTATGGGTGGATGTCAAATCATCTAGAATTTCTTCTAGGGTGTGAATTAACAATTCCTATCATGATATTCTTGTTCTTGAACATGTATTGGGATAGTTTGGGGCCTTGAGTTCCATAAAGGTTGGACATTTAACATAAAAACTAATTATAAGGGTATAATAGAAGGAGTAAATGATTAATTACTCTCAAATTATTATTTGAGATCTTGATCATTCTGCAGGAGTTAAGGAAAGGTAAGGCTACAATGGCTTAGCTTGAGTGATTTAATTGTTTGGTTGAGGTAAATTATGGTTTACATGGAATTAGATTTAATTTAGTTTCTTGTGTATTTTTAAATTAAATGGCTTATTGATTAGTCTTTAGACATACCTATGGTTGATTAAATTGTTATTTTTATAATGATTGAATGAATAGGTTGTTGATTATTAAACTCGTTTGAATTCGAGATATAATTGTAAGTGTACTTGTAAAATTATATGCCCTTATGATATCATCCTGAAAGATAAAAAGGATAGATTATAAAATGAATATTGAATAAGGTAAGGACATATACACACACATATAAATATATAAATATCTATACACATACATACACATACAGACATAAAAACATTCACACATCCCTTCTTGTTGATAATGACTTGTGTCTTATGTGAGCTTACAGAAAAACACTTCTATTATGGATCTAGTACAGTATTATTTGATGGATTCAGTGCCATGCTAGTACAATACATGGGCTCTTGTCTATCCCCTACAGATCATGACTTGTTTGTCATGAATGAGACCTCTTAATATATGTGTATAGATTAGTATTTTGAGGTGTGAGTTTGAATGATATATCATGTAATAATGGGAGAAAAAGAAATATGAATGTGACATTAATATGGACATAGATCCATGTTTAGATGTGATTGTTGAGATTATAAAGTTCATGATTATTATGATAATTGTTGGTGGGCTTATACATATTTGTTTTCTAACATTGTTCAATCTGATTTGGAATGATTTTTTGATACAGGAAACTACTAAATATGTGTTGATGTCCTGTTATGTATTTATTTGATTTGTGAAGTATACTTGTTATTGAATTGATTCGATCGATGTTGCCTACCAATACATAGTGGTTTATATTGATGCTGCCATATACTCGTCTTTGTTGAGTGATAACTATGTTCCAAGGACTTAGTTGTGGCCTCACCTTTAGTACGTCTAACAAAACAATCTGAGGATGCGCTACTTGCATTTCAAGCTTCCATGCATCTTCTTAATTAATATTGTCTTTCTTTTGGAGAATAGAGTTATTTCATTTTGGCTGTTTTATGAGATTTTCTTATGTAGGATTTGTTGGTGTCCTAAGTAAGATTATTTTTGAGGCTCGGCAAAGGTAATAGATAGGCTTTTTCCATTTAATTTAGACTTATAGTTATCTTTTGGTCTTAATATTATTCCGTAATATTGGGTTGAGTAGTAATGCATAGTGCTCCCACTTGAGGGTTAGTGTGGGTGCCACTAATAGCTATTTCGTTCATGATAGAGTTGGTATTAGATCTCTAGGTATGTCAATCTTGTTGTATAAGGACATGTCTAGTACAATCTTGTGGAATGATACAAAGACATCTGTACTTTTCTTTAAAAGACTATAATACAATAGGAAAACTTAATTCTTTCTTTCGTTCATGATATTACTTTATTCTTATTGGTATCTGGTGATCCAAAATTATATATGAACTTTTTCACTCTTTAACTCATAGATGGTGAGAATTATGTAATAAAAGAAAGGGTAGAGTGGCACAACCCGAACCAGGGCCTTGTCGCAATGAGCATTCCAAGTCTAACCAGGACTAGAGACCACCCCTTGTTACACAACCCAACTGACCAACGCCTAGCCTGAGTCGAATGAATTCTGATCATATAGCAAGATAGTGTCATTGTATGATCCAAAACTCTAGGATAGGTCTATATCTATGACCATCCAAACGACTCCAACCGTCCGATACCAACCTATTACCAATACTAAACCAAACTATAATCCAAAACCATGACCATATGAGTTCCATAATAATTATTTATATAATGCCAAAAGAAAGAGGATGGAATAGTGAGAAATTTATTCCAATGATATCAGCCCCAATACCAATACCAATACCAATACCAAGGCTGACACCACTATCAATCCCGCCCATATTAACCCATAGTAGCTCTACAAAAGCCTCTAACCAAAAGAATACCAATATCCGATTAGGACATGGCCCCAACCATAGACAAAACTAATATCCATAAATAAACCAAAGTATGAAATAACATCTATGAAATAGAGCCCTCCAAAAATATGAAAGCTCACCAATTCAATCCAATAACTGATCTTGAAGACCGATCGCTAAGCAGAAGGAGTAGAATGGCCGATTCCTATATCACATAGGGATATATCCGCCCGAAGATGGGTTAGTGGGTAAACTCTAACATGAAATCAGGATAAAGATAAAATAATTCCATCCAGTAAAACCAAGTAAACCATCCATTTGCATACAAACCATATATATATATATATATATATATATATATAACCATGCCGGGAAAGAAAGCCAGGTTTAGCATGCATTTGAAACCATTAACCTGTGTATGTGTACCTTAACCATCCTTAACCACCCACGGGCTATATGGGTCCAGCGTACCCTCTGACTAGGACTCGATGCGTGTAGACACATGAACCTGAGATACCATAAGAGTAAGGGATTCCCAAGTGCCCTTCACCCTCTATGATATATATATATATATATATATATGTATAGTGTACTTAGAGGATTCCTATGTACCTCGTAGTGTAATATAAGGTCGCCATGACCTATCCCTTATGTCTTCAAACATGAGTTTCCAGTGTTTATCCGTTGGACTCCCACCTTCACGGTTAGATATCACACCCTGCCATTATTGCCTAATTAAAACCATTTCCAACCAACCAATCCATTATTTCATTTATTATTAACCAAGGCTATTAATTGTGGTATCGCATACTGACTATAAATTGCAAATATTGTCAATAGCCAAACCTTAAGAGGTTAAGGGATTCTTGTGTACCTCTTTACCAAGTTAACTTGGGGGAGTCCCATGTACCCTACAAGTGTTCCATTATGTTTGCTTGGGGGATTCCATTGTACCCCACAAATATATTTATTAAACTAGACCATTCCATTTAACCATTCTAAACTATTTGAACCATTTAGGGTTCCATTATCAAGTTCAAACCATGCTATTGTTCCATTAAAAATCCAACAATGTAATGAAATATTCTCATAGGTATTTTATTAAACATATTGGGGGCATAGTATTTCCAAAACCAAAGCCAATTACCAAATAACATTCCTATTAACCAATTATCCAAAACCACCATGAAAACATGTAAATACATAATTAAAACATGAGAAACCCATAACCAATCCACTATAACCAAAACCCCCAAATTATATTTGAAAACCCAAAACTATGTAATAGTTATGCCATGAAAACAATTTACAAAATATAGCTTTAGTTGGAACTAACAATTAGGGAAGAGAATATGCCTTAATCCAAGAAGGCGATGGAGAGAAATCACCAACACAAGCCCGAAATTAATCCTTAAGATGAAACCCTATCTTCCTTTGCCCAAGAACTTTAGAGAGGATCAGAGAGTATTTTATAAGTGTTAATGAATAGAATAATAGAGCAAATAACCTTCCAAGTGAGTTAAATATCATGGGGACTTATTAGGTTAAGTTGGAAAATATCCATATTGCCCTCACTTAAACTACATAAAATTCTTCTCAGGGGGTACAACTAACCATACTAGTCATACCCTTCAATACAAGTGGTACACACCACTCATACCCTAGGCCCCACTTGGACCCAACATTGTTCAAGGTATGACTTACCCAAACCAAATCTTACCCAAAGCATACGACCAGTACCTTTGACTTGTACCCATGCCAGAATAGAAACATAAGAAGTTTGAACATTTTCCATCATATGAGTCTATGGTACGACTCATACCCTGGCTTATGGCTTATGGTGAGACACTCATATTCACATCCAAGTTAGTCTATCAAGTCTAAGATTAAGTGAAGTAACCAAACAACCCATATCACCAGATACGACTCATATCAACCAAGTCGTATCCATTCCAAAAACCAAATCCAACCTACCAACTAACACTGGTCATTATATGACTAACCCATACCACTCATACCCCAGCGTACTAATAGTATGCACTGATTGCATGTTGTACAGAACCCAAAAATCTAGAAAAATTTTAAGGGTCCCAGATCCAGGGTGTTTAAGTCTCCCCTACTAAGAACATTCATCCTCGAATGACGGAAAAAGTAGGTACAAACACGATTTATACCCCTTGGATGCCTCTACTCTTATCTTTAACAAAGATGTAAATAAATCTAGTAGAGTCATTTGCATTATCAATTATCAATCAAACCTTTAACCAAGTTAGAAAATAAAGATGCAATGATATTAATCTTTTCTTTAACAAAGTTTGAAAATAAAAGTATGTTGAAGAAAATATACCTTCCGTACGAATCCCAGGAGCATAAAATAGATGTGGATATTTGGATTTCATGTCCTCCATCGCTTTCTATGTAGCCGCATTCACCTTATGGTTCCACCATAGAACCTTAACCGAGGGCACCTCCTTGGTCTGTAACCGACGAACCTGGCGATCCAAAATCCTAACCGGGACCTTCTCATAAGACAAAGAATCTGAGATACCCAAGCCCTCCAAAGGAACCACCAAAGAAGGATCACCAAGACACTTCCTCAATATAGATACTTGAAATATAGGATAAATAGAGCTCAAACCAGAAGGAAACCATAATTTATAAGCCACATCACCAACCCTCCGTAAAATCATATAATGACCAATATACTGGGGATTGAGCTTCCTTTTGTTACCCAACTGCATTACTCCCTTCAGGGGAGATACCCTTAGGAACACCTTATCCCCAATATCAAACTCCAAGTCACTAATCCTTACATCTGCATAGGATTTTTGGCGAATTTTGATAGCCTTAATTCTATTCACCTTTTCTATAGCCTGATAAATGAAATTCAAATCAAAAATATCTGTCTCACCAAGACCAGATCACCCAATAGGAAATCTACACCTCCTACTATACAATGCCTCAAAAGGGGCTATTCCAATACTAGAATGATAGTTATTATTATTAGTAAACTCTTAGGAGTTGATCCTCTTCCTTCTACTATTTTTGATAGTTTTATTTTATATTACGAAACTATGGTGTATATTTGACATTGTCTAGTACTCTCTTTTGGCATATTGGCTCTTGTACTAACCTTACCAGGTCGTAGGGAAAACTCATTTTATTTCCATTTCTACCTTTTTATTTATGACTTTAGCAGACGTCCTCACAATTTTTTTTTAATTTAAATTTTTGGTGGCTTTATGGAAAACATACTCACACTTTATTTATGCTTTTACTATAATTTCTTAGTCAATGTATGATGCCTAGTGAGTACCCATTATTTTTGTATTCATACTATTTCTTTATGTCTTTTTCCCTAATATAGATCTAAGTACAAGTCATTACCATTGATGACATCCTCGAGTTGTGCTATTGTTCAGAGATTGGACGAGCTTTTAGAGTTTGGAGTTGATTCTCAGCCTTCTGCTATTTTTGATAGTCTTAGTTGTATATTTTGAGACTATGGTGTATATTTGACATTTTCTAGTACTTTTTTTGGATATATTGGCTATTGCACTAACCTTACTAGGTTGAGGGGAAAACTAATTTTATATAGTTTTTCCTCTTCCCTTTATTGTATGGTATGTTCATAGTTATATATCACTATATTCATTTCTTACTATTTCCATTGTATGCCTATTTCCTTTATTTTATTACCTTCCACTGGTTAGCCTGTTACTTTTCATTTTGATTTATGCTTTGGCTTACCTATTGATGGTTAAAGTAGGCTCTATTATTATTTGAGAAATTGGTTCATGGCAATTTTGTATCAAATTAACTAGGTTCACCAATATCATTGGTACAAGAGAAAATGCCTAGAGACTCATGGATTGGTATGATGACGTTTGTATCCTATCTTTGGGAGGCTACATGACATTATTAATTGATTTTCTGGTGCTCTTTTCCATATATCATCTTATTGTTTCCCAGTGAACCTTAATGTTTAGAAACCAAAAGATGATTATGAAAAAGGAGCACCTGGAAATTAGTATCTGATTCTATAAACCTTTTTGATACTATTATCAATAGTAATAGATTCTCCACTTCTCATATTCAATAGGAGTTGCAATCCAAATTATCTAAAAAACTGGTAGAGCAATATATATCACTATTATGAATTGTACAGACTAATGAGTTCCATACCAACCCAATTTTGATGTTCACACTATGTTTGCAACCTTGTGTTGAACAACAATCCATGTTCTTATCCTTAAGAAGTTGAGAAGGAAACAATAAGGAATACACATATTTATAATTTATTTGAGGTTGTACAATACCCTTCCAATGTTTAATACTATTTTTGTGTTTATTTATTTATTTATGTGATTTTAATGAAGCACATGACATGACCCAATTTCTCGAGTAACGAAGGAAAAAAGGAAAAATGAACAAAATGAGCTCCCCCACGACCTGGTAAAGTTGGTACAAGAGCCACTAAACTAAAATAGAGTACTACATAGTGCCAAAATACAACATAGTGTAAGAATTTACAAAAAAATATCCAAAAAAAGCAAACAGAGGAGGATCAACTTCGTACTCTAAAAGCTTACCATTACTCTGAATAACAATATGATCTGAGGCTAACATCGGCAGCGGTGACTCATATCCAGATATGCATAGGAAAAAGATTTATAAGTGTAGTATGAGTACCAAAACAATTGATACTTAGTAGGCATCATAGGTTGACTGAGCTAAATTATAGTAAAAGCATAAATAAAGTGCAAAAATGTAAAATAAAGTAAAAAAATAAATGAGCAGAAATAAAAATAGTAGATCATGCAGAGAGAAATCACTATATAGGTAAAATAAGTGCTCAAATGCATAAATAAAATCTCACTATAACCTAATAGGGCCCCATAAACCTAGATGGCAAAAATAAGAAAAAAGTAACCCAATCGAGCTCCCATAAGCATGATGGGTATGGGCAAAGAGTAATCACTAATATAAAGATGGAATAACACAATAAAAAATGTAAAATGATCCAATGTGTGAAAAGCATACCCGGAACTCCCTTCCAATCAATCCCGATCGAAAATAATATCTGTTTAGAGCATAAATACCGACTCAAACCTAACTAGAGAGTAATATCATATTTTAGTATGCCAAACTCAAATCAATATTTATAATGATAATAAAATAAGTAGATGCAAGACTCAAACCAAAACTAATAATAAAGCTATTATATTTCAAAATCAAATTAGAACAGATAAATAAGGTAAAAAGTAATAATGATCCAAGAGTATATCTTCAATTAAGTACAACCTAGCATAATCTTTAAGGTCTGGTGGTTAAGTCTTTAAAGGTAATACAAGACCTAATCACTAAGAGAAAGAGTGTGATATATGGCCAAACAATTCCTTACCTGGGTAATCAAGACAAAAAATGCTCATGTAAATGTCTAAGTCATCAAAAACTCAAGAATTAGTCTAAGGTAAAGAATTGAGGTTATTTAGGTCAACTCGAGACTATTATAGGCTTTTTATTTGAAAAAGGATCGTGGGTCCCACTACTAGTCCCAAAAACCAACCCAAAGGAAGCACTTATGCAAACATAGTCTAAGGATTTTCAATCCTATCCCAAGGTATTAAGTATATTCAGTCTTGTTCTAACGAATAAACATGAACAAATACATGATAAAACGAGGCCAAATTCTACCAAAAGGGAGCCTAATCGGCTTATAATGCTCTAAATGCTAAAAATAATAATCGAGCAATAAATACCTACCCATTGCTGGGACAATACTGCACTAGTACCATATAAAGCGCAGTATAGAAAAAAGGTAATCCTACCCTACCTTAACGAAATCAAAACCTTGTATAATCCTCTACTCCGAAGCTTTTCCCTTTCAAAAAGTCTCCAAATATCGCTACTCTATCAAAATAAGATTCTACACGTAAAGATAACTATATTGATACCCATATTGCGTATGTATGATCCAGATCAATAAATGGAGAAAAATCCCACATAGGGCCCACTTGCAAAATCATGAAATTGTAACCATCACAGTGTCCCCAAAGATAAAGGATCATATTACGCCAAAGCTAGGCATAATCCGAGCTAAAATTTATCCTCAAATAGTCCCATAGATATAAATAGGAACTAAATTAGAGAATTAAACAAAAAACTAAGAAAAATCTTATAAGAATAATGATGATAAAATGCTCACAAATATGATTAAAAGCTAAACCCAGCTCAATCTATTGACTCCTATGATATTATAAGCTCCCATACTCTTTAATAGTGTCCAACATGTAGAATTTGTGTTGGAAAAATAAAGGGGATGATAAATATACTACTAGGGGTTTCCTCAATGCTAGCGAGAGGTCCCCTAGTTGCAATCATGACATTCCACTAACGGGACCATTGTGATTGTGGTGGCCAAGTCACACGGCTGCGCTGAACAAGCTGGCCTGATCCTACTACCTCCTTCATTTTGGTCATGGTTCCCCAACCTCAAGATCACGATGGCCAAGATAATAGACTCTTATAATTATGGGGGTCTTTATTGCGATAGAGATGAAGGACCTTGGCTTGTACCAGGTGCTGATGCTCCACCAATTTTTGCCAAGATAAAAATATTTCTAATAGGCCCTCGAAATCCATTTGGAATCCCATAATGAAAAAAAAATGTGCTACCCTAAAAAAATCATTGTTTTGGACTCAATGACACCATAAATTTCCATCTAATTTCAGTACAAAATGGGTCCCATACCAAAGGGTTTATTTTAGGAAAAATCCACCTAGTAGCCCAAAATAAGTTTGAAAGCCTTAAAACATGGACCAAGGGTCCCCATAGCCTAAAATTGATATTCCAAAATTAATGAGACTATCAAAACTGGTACTCGAGACTATTTACCTAAAGTTTAAGCCTTACACCTTTTCTTAACAATGTAAGCTCCAAAACAAAGAAATGGGTCTAAAAAACAAATAAATTACTCGATAACCAAATTGTCAGTCCTAGTAAATATTAAATTACTTGAGGCAGATATAGGAATGCTCTAAACATAGAAAGCATATAAACACTATAAATGACCTGGAGGGTCATTACAACATCCATTACTAAAATGAATTTTGTTTTTGAATATAAAGGGTTAAGAAGTACCTAAAGACTCAACCCAATAGAGATATTAGGTCTACATCTCACACCCGGTCTCCCAGGTAACCTCCTTGACTGGATGGTATCACCATCGAACCTTAACCATGGACATATCACTAGAACGCCAACATATATATCTTGGCTAGGAAATATATTTGCTCCTCAATACAGGTCATCCTATTATACAATTGAACTGAGTCACAACTGAGTATGTTAGAATTATCCATAATATAATGCTGCAACATAGATATATGGAAAATAGGATAGATAGATAACAAAGCTTGAGGCAAATCCAACTTATAATGTACCTCCCCAACTATACAAAGGATCTCAAATGGTCTAATATAACTAGGGATGAGCTTGCCCTTTTTCCCAAAACTCATCACGCCCTTTATGGGTGATATTCAAAAAAGACTCGGTTACCAACTCTGAATCTTAACACATAAAGTCTGCAGTCAACATAACTTTTCTACCTACTCTGAGGTATCTGTAGTCTATCCTAAATGACTTAAACCTTGTGAATAGACTCACAAAGCAAATAAGTACCCTAGGGACTAACTTATAAAGTCATAAACCAACCAACCAACCAAAGATAGACATTGCATACAATATAATGCCTCGAATGGTGCTATCTGAACACTCAAATAATAGTTGTTATTATAGACAAACTCTATTTAGGATAAAAACTATTCCCACTTTACCTTTAAAGTCCATAATACATGCATAGGTTATATCCTTCATTACCTAAATAGTATGATTAAATTACCAATTAGTTTGGGGTTGAAAAGTGGTGGTAAGATCAACCTAGGTACCCAACTCCTCCTTAAATTCTATCTAAAAGCTAGAAGTAAATTGAGAGCCTCCATATGAAATAATAGACATGGGAACTCTGTGAAGGTGAACCACTTATGAAACATATATACGGGACAACATCTCGGTATTAAAGTAAGTCTTAATAGATATGGAATAGAAAACTTAGTAAATTGATCTATGATAACCTATATTTTATAAAAACCACAAAAAGTGCGAGGCAAACCCCTAACGAAATTCATCGTAATCTGCTCCAATTTTTAACTAAGAATGGGTGGCCTCTAAAGTAATCCACTATGTCTTAGATACTCAGGCTTTACCTATTGACAATATAGAAACCAAGCTATAAAGACTACTATATATCTCCTCATACCATTCCTCCAGTAATGCTACCTCAAATCTTAATAAATTTTAGTCTTCCTAAGATAACTAAAATATCTGGAGTTGTGAGACTATACAAGTGTAAACCAAATCAAATATCCTACCCTAGAAACACAAATATGACCTCCAAATCTCAAAGTTCTCTTAGAATCAAAGGTATACCTCCTGGAATACCCTCTTAACACTAGATCTCGACTGCCATAATGTCTGTTATCCTCAAACTACCTGTCATAAATTTTCCCACACAACGTAGACCTATCCTCAATGTTAGCAAGAATTCTCATAGGGTCTAAAATGTCAAAATTAACCATCATTTTTGATAAGGACTTAATTTCCAAGGCCAACGGTCACTTATAAAATAGAATGAAGGCTATACTACCCATACTCACCGCCTTCAAGCTCAAGTCATCTGCTATAATATTTGCCTTACCCAAATGGTATAAAATAAAGATATCATAGTTATATAACAACTCAATACACTTGAACTATCTCAAATTAATCTTTCTCTATGTCATAATGTACTATAAACAATGGTGGTCAGTAAGGATATCATAGTAAACATTATACAAGTAATGTTTCCCTAATCTTAAGTATGAAAACTGCTGCTATTAACTCCAATTCATGAGTGCAGTATTTTTTATTATAAAACTTTAGTTGTCTTAAGTATATGCAATAACTCAGCCTCACCACATTAGAACATACCCCAAATCAACACAAGAAGAATCATAATGAGTAATAAACCCCTCACCCTCAGCATAAAGGGTCATAATATAAGCTGAAGTAAGAAAGTTCTTGAACTTAAGAAATATCAACTCATAGATACCAATTAACTAGAATAGAACCTCCTTCCCAGAAAACCTAGTCACAAGTTCGGTAATAGTAACAAACCTCACAACAGACTGACTCTATTATCCTACCAACTAAATAAAATTACGAACCTTAATAGGAGACATATGCCCAGCCTAATTACAAAAGGCCTTAATCTTTGCCTAGTCCACCATGATCCTGTACTTGGTCACCACGTGTCCCAAGAAAGCTACAGACTTAAGAAAAACTCATACTTTGAGAATTTGTCATCAATCCTATGCTTTTTCAAAGTCTGGACCATAGTCCTCAAATGCTGCTCATGATTCTCCCACCTCCTCAAATAAACAAAGATATCATCAATGAAAACTATCTTGAATAAGTGAAAATAAGTCCTGAAAATATAGTTCATCAAGCCCATGAATGTTGTTGGCGTATTGGTCAACCTAAAAAACATCACCAAGAACTCGTAATGGCTATAGAGAATCTTGACGGCCGTTCTAGGGATGTTCTCTGCCTAAATTCTCAACTGATGTTAACTAGACCTCAAATAAATATTAGAAAACATAGCCTTACCCTAAAGATAATCATTGTCACCTTATTTATCTCTTTGTAATCAATATGCATACACATAGAACTATCCTTCTTTTTCACTAATAGAATAAGAGTACCTTAAGGAGACATACTTGGCCTAATAAAAACCTTACTTAGATTTTCTTGAATTGAATGTTTAGGTCTTTTAGCTCAGAAGGAGCATATAGTAAGGTACCATAAAAATAGGTCAGATGACCATCTTAAGATCAATGGCAAAGTCAATGTAACTCTCAGGAGAAATGCTAGCTAAGTTATTAAAAAAGACATAACAATATCACAATCTATAGGAAAAAGTTCAGTGAAGGACTCTCTAAGCTAATATCATAAACATAAGCAAGTAATGACTCACATATCCTCGATACCAATCTTATATCCTAAATATAAAAGATAATCCCTATACGTGCATGTCTAAAAGAACCCTACCATACAATCAAGGTTATGTCAGGCATAGCTAAGGTAACAGTCTTAGAAAAGAAATCCAAGATTGCATGATAAAGGGATAACCAATTAAAGCCTAAAATCATATTAAAATCTACCATATCTAGCATAATATGGTCATCCTGAGTGTCATACTCTCAAACAGTCATAATAAATGATCCTTATACCCAATCCACTACTAAACAATTACCTAAGGGAGTGTCAACGCATAAAGACACAAATAATGGCTCGCAAGACAACCCTAACTATGGTGCATAATAAGAATAAACATATAAATATATGAACTTTGTATCAAATAAAGTAAAAGCTGTTGATGAAATACTATAAATCATACCTATGATCATAATATTCAAATTTTCTATCTTTAGTATACCAGGAATAATATATAAGTAGCCCCATCCACCTCAAAACTAGGCACCTACCCAACCATATATTTGACCTACCTAAGAACCACCTCTAGAACCTTGGGGACCACACTTATGACCCTGTGCACCATCCATAACTAGAGGTGATACTGATCTAATTAGCTAGGTACTCTATGTTGAAGTCTCAATCATCCCATATAGGGGACACTTTATGGAAATATGGACTTTAGTACCATAATGAAAATAAGCACTGAGCACTCTTCTCTACCAGAAAGGTCCAACTAATTCAGAATAGCCACCTCTTGCTGAAGACCCTAATTATATACCACTCGATGACAGACCACTACTATAATTAGGTTGAACCCCATATAAAAGCTAAAGTGCTACTTACATGGGACTACTAAACTCACCCTAATGCATATAATACTAATTCTGGGGTACCTACCCTAAAAACCTCTGCCTTGGAAATATGGCTACTGTGGCTCCTATAGTAATTTCTCTCTAATATGGCCTCTTATTATAGCACCATAGTCCTCTCAATGCATTTCCTCCATAGTCTAGGCATAATTATAAATATCCTTTAAATATTTACCCATAAAAACTAGACTCTGAGTGGTCATACATAGAGAAAGTCTTATCCTTTTGAGAAAATGTCAAATCTGCTCATACCCGGTCTATAAAATCATTGTGGAATGACCACACACCTTAAAAAACCTTTCCTTATGCTCACCAACTAACATAGAACCCTACTTTAGTCTTGTAAACTGATCCCTAAAATGCTGGCATAAGCTGCGAGGCATATACTTATCTAAGAAAGCCTTGAAAAATTGATTCTATGTCATAAAGAGATATCAAGCTATCTTAGAATCCATATAACCCCTCCACAACTCTTTGTTTGCCTGATCGAGCTAAAAAGTGGTGTAGTCTACATCTTATGCATCTACCAATCATAAATTAAGAAGCCTTTCCTTGAAATTTGTTAGAAACTCAAACGAGTCCTCATCTGGGGCCCCTAAACTAGATGGAGAAAATCTCAAACATTAGCCTAATATTTTTTGCTCCTCCATAGTCATAACTGGCTGGGATACTCCTATCAATAGAACTACCAGTATTGGTGTAACCTCTACTCTTAGAGATAAAGTTGCAAGTTATTCCCCTAAAGTCCCACCCATATGATATGGTGGCAAAACCACTGGTCGTATCTTTGGCTTATGAGAAATAAAAAGATCTTATAAAGTCTCCTGACCCTAATCTCAACCAAGGGCTAAAGCTCTACCCTATCCTCAACCTCTAGGTAAACGTCAACCACTAATAGGTGCCTTAACTATAGGCTTGAGGTGTCAAATCCTTACTTCCATGGCCCAATTCCTAGCTATCTATGTGTCATGACTCAGGGCTAGCCCCTAGTCGCTATAACTCTGATTACAGTCATAAGTGATCACAAGCTAACCCATGAGCTGGTACCTACTGTGAGCACTGAATAATTATGAACATAACATATGTTTGGAAGATAAACTAAAAAGGAAATATAAATCTGAATACTGAAATACCAAATCAATCATAAGTATGAAACATCTGATAAAAATTAAAAGTGATTGACTGACTGTCTAACTAACTGTCCAAATGTCTGAAAACCTTTAAACTAACAGAGAAATGAAATAAAATGAAATATTAAAATGACTGAATAAACATAATATGTCCACAATGGATAAGGACTGACCACTATGACTGGTGGATTACGCTAAGCTATCTAACTATTGTTGGGAAACTGTGTGTCCAAACCTATGATATAACACATCATAGCATAAAGAAGAGTATGCAACCAATACTTTGACTATATTGGTATATGAAATGAGGTTAGGATGATATATATGGGGTACTGTGTATATGAAATATAGAATAAATGAATAACATGAGATAACTAAACATGAATGTATAAAAACTATAACATCTGAGAATGTAAAACCAAGCATAAATTTGTAAACTGAAATAAGTCAGAGATTTGAAAGACTATAAACTACATAACTGAAAGTCTGTAAACTTGGTCAATCAAACCTGAACTGAAACAATACTGAATACTGTACAGATACTTTGGTAGGTATAATCTAACGAACATTCCCCAATCTGAGCTAATTGAGGTCCAACCTATAATCCCAGTTAGAAGGGTGTCAGTACCGAGCCATGAGAACTAACACTGGCTGTGTGGATCCCCTAAATCGGAGTCTCAAGGGACTAATGAGTTACCCTCAACTGGAATATGATCCGATGAGATATGTGTCACCCTCAACTGGTAGGTAATAATTCTCAACTAACTCCCATGATTTTGGGGGGAGGCAGTCGTTATCAAGTAACCCAATGTAAATTAGGGTCGATTCTCAAGGAGTGAATGCTATATACTTCCAACTTATGGGTACTCAAGTTACTATAAGGTTACCCAGAATGCTAATGAAAACAAAAAGTATAAATAAATATGGGGATTTGATTTGTTTGAAAATTCATCACACAAACTTCAACAAGTGTGAGGTGAATGCTAGCTTTGGTTTGAATTCTAGGTTTGGAGAAATCTTGGGACTATGTCTCCTTGGAGGTGAAGTATATGGGACAGTGTTGGTTTATCATAGGATTTAGTTGTTAATTAATGGATCGGTTAGGTCGAAGATCATTGGGGTTAATATTTCGACAAAACCCAACGATTTCACCCATTGGCCCTTTCAAGAACCAAACAAGTGTAGAGTTTATATAGATACCCAAGACCTTAACCAAGCATCCCTATTTTTAGGATGATGCTCTTGACATGATTTACACTCCCTAAACACTTATTTCTAAGATTGCAAAGGGTAGTAAACCATAGACTTAGTTGTTCACCATTACTATGTTGCCCAATAACCCTCTTTCGAGGATGTTATGAGTTACCTAATATTCACCTAAATCCCTCTGTCGAGGATGAAAAAGAGTTTCTAGATCTTAGAGATTTCACCCATCAAACCCATTGGATATTTGGTGTTTTCACCCATCAAATTCTAACAAATAACCTCAAGCAATGATGAAATCTATACTTAACAACTAAAATCCATACAAGCTTAATAATACCAACACACAATCACACTCTAGTTCAACATTATCCTAAGACTAAATTATTTAGCTACTCATGAAGAAAATAAAGAGAGATATACCATGTGGGTCAACCAAAGCAATCATTCTTCAACAAGAAACTAAGAAATTTAAGCCTCTAAAGTTGATTACACACTTGCCCAATTAGTTTTTCAAGCTTAGAATTTAAAACTATCTCATGAGATAAGAAAAACCCAAAGAATAAACGGTTTTTTCTTATATATGATTTGGGATTAGTCCATGACATTTTACGATTTTGTCCTTAGGCCAGTTCCCAATGATCTGTGGTCGTGCATGTTAACAACAACTATAGCTACGTAACCACAGTTAGGCTTTGCGACTGTGCTTTGCTGACCACCTATACCTACGGTAATCACAGTTGAGGTAACCGAGGTTGAATACTTCATATTTGCAACTGCACTCCTTTTGCTTCCATTTTGCTCCCTTTTTAGCTCCATTCGACATATGCTCACCTTTTTGACTTCATATCTGCAAAATGTGGTTATTAGTGCACTTAAATCTGGATAATGCCTCTTTTTCTAATACAAACATATTAGTGTGTGTGTGTGTGTGTAGTTTTTACAAATTAGTGGTAGTATTACCACTCATCAACACCCCCAACTTAGACATTTGTTTTTCCTTAAGAAACACAACCTTGTACCATGATACCTTTTATCAAGTGCGCTCTTATTTATAATCCTAATGATTATAAAGACTCCAACTTGGTTGTTACCACAAAAAGCTTTTCACACATGGATAGAAAAGTATTAACAATGCCCCTCATCATAAAATAGAGTGGCTAAGGATGTAATGGATCTTTGGGAGAGACTATGTGACAATTACAAACACTCTGGAAGTGACTTACAAGCCGGCTTTAATCATTTCATACATCTACTCATCTTATTGCGTAAAAGATCACAAAATCACCCTACTTAATTAACTCACATCCCCCCTCATAAAAAAGAAAGTTTCACATACCTAGCTACCTTTTAAGCAACAAGGAAAATTAGGTGCAAACACTCGCTCTCCAAAGAAATTCTCTATGTTACAAGTACCATTCCATAGGCTTGCCCCTATTTTCAATCGCCACTATAATGACCATGCTTGGTTGGAAATCACAAAGATATTTTTGAGTTTGTAATGTAGGCTTAGGGTAGGGTAGGATAACAATTTGGGACAATAAGGCTATACCTTCCTTGAACTTCCACATCAAATTCTCTTCACTTTTTGCTTATTAGGCCACTTTTTGTTCTTTTGTTGCTTTACCTAATTTATCACTTTTTATTTACCAAAATTATTTTCACTTCTTTTCTTTAATTCTTACGTATCCATCAAGATTCAAGCCCTCATTCTTTTTGCTGACTATCTTTTCCTTCAAAGAAAAATGCTTACTTGCTAGGATCATAGGTTTTTCTTTATGTTTATGATTTCGTGGCTCAACTACACTTTATTACTTTTTCCATCACCCACAACTTAGGCTTTTAGCCTTAATTTTCATTCTGAAGTTCAAGAAGGATAGGGTTCAAGAGAGGATGAATAGAAGGGTCACAGCTTATAATGTGGTTAGCAAAGAAAAGTCTAGAGGCTCAAAGAGGGTGACTAGAGGTAACTCATATGTATTGGTAGGCATTTTAGGCTAAAGTAGGTTTCCAAATAAGATGGCCTAATATAATTTTAGCCACCAAGCACAACCAAAATTTAGTTTTGAAAGACTAATGGAGAATGTTCTAGATGGTGTAAGTACACATGAGATGTAGACAATAATGCTCACACAAATGTCATGTGAATGTTATAAAGGGGGTCAATTGTGCTCCTTTCTCGAGACAAGGGTAGAGTATCCCCTATATTTTTCAATCAACTATCAGAGTCAAAGAAAGAGAGCAAATTTTGTCACAAAGTTGTTCACATCCATCCCTTTGATTTTTGTAATATTTTTTAGATAGAGAGGGGTGTTTGATTTTGTACCCAAACCATGCATAATTTTCTAGTAATGTCAAAAACCTAAGATATCATCTTACATTGAAAACTATAGTACGGGAAAACTTCCATGTGGTTACCAAGATTTCACCGCTGAGTGTGAATATGAATTGCAATCATCGATGCCATGGTACTCACACTTCTCTTACATCTATGGTTAGAAACTAAAATCACAAATTAACAAAACAAGAACAAAATCTATTACATGAAGGTGTGAGAACCATCAGAGTGACAGAATATTACAACCCAAATAAAAAGTAAGAATTATCCAAAAAAGCAGAAAAGTATGCAGAATATCAATAATATATGCCCAAATAAAATAAATAAGGAGATACCCCAAATGACAAGGTAGCAGTGTCCCCACTACATAAATAATTAAGGATAAAAGAGATAAGGGTTCTTTGTAAATCTGCATCAAGGACAGCTATCACTCTCGTACCCTACATCATCACCATCCTTCCAAAGATCTGACCACTCTATCGAGGCCTTATTATCGCTATCCACCAAAGAAGTGGACAACCTTCTTTGGGGTTTTAGAACCTTCCATAGACCCTTCATACCTTTCCACATCTTGGTAAAGAACTCGTCCCTCTTTTTCTCCCTAGTGATCATTTTTTCATGTGCGCTCTTGAGGTCTCAGTTTGATGCCACCAAAGGGAAGTAGGCTTCCTCAAGCCGATCAATAGTAACCTTTTTCTTCTTTTGGCCCTCCTTGTACTTATCATAATCGGCATATGACACATATGAGTGATAGGTGGTGGAGGATTCTCCCGGACCTTGAGGCAAGCTAGCCACAAGTTCTTTAATGGTTGCAATATTAACTTTAATCTCTTCATGAGGTCCCATGGTGGTTGGCCTATGAGGCTCGATTTCGCTACATATTGGTTCTTACATGTTGATCTTTCTTTTCTTGCTTTTTCTTGGCGAGCCTTCTCCTCAAATCCTCAATGGGTAGATGGGGGCACTAGGACACACCCATGTATTACTATCACACTCTTCTACCCCTGCTCTTTTGTAAAGTTTAGTAATCAGAAAGGGTTAAAAGAGATTCGTACTATCTTGATTTTTAAAATGATCTATTTCATTGCCACAATTTGACCGACATCCAAAAGGATGCCATCTAGATTACAAGAAACCATCCGAATAGGCAATTCTAGGACTGATGTCATGTGGGTGCAAGGGAAAACTCGACTATAAATAATGTGCAACCATATTCGAGCCTCGAAAGTGAATTTATTCATGGAGATATTGCTTTTAGTTTTGGTCCACAAGACTTTCTTTCTGAGACATAGCTGTTGTACCAACAAATTTATCAATTTACACCCCTTTGCTTTTAATTCACCCATGTCTTCCTACTTGAGCCCATAAACATTATTGATTTTTTAGCCCAAACTTTCACAGGCATTCCCCATATATTTACAATTATATTGAGAGGGTCTGATAAAGATACTTCACTGATATTGGCATAAAATTCATGGACCTATTGTTCATTTGTAAGCCATGGATTTAGGGCAAAGAACCTTCATATTGTAGCTTTAAGTTTGTTGTGAAAAACAGGTGGCTTCTTTGGACATTCTCCAAACAAATTCCTCTTTCCTAAAGCATCTTTGTCTTTGAACGATCACTATAGTAGTGAGTGTGGCACTCGGGTGCCATGAATCTGATGTGATCAAACTAATCCATGAGGTTGTCCTAAAAGAACTAAACACACATTATATCTTTTAACGTCATTTGAATCATGCAAACTATGTTAGATTGATCATCAAAGTTCATTGGACTAGGTTTTGGGATTGCCTGGCTAAAAATTAGAAGTACAAGATTTTTTTACTTGAGAGGAACCTACCCTCAGTTACCACAATCATGGCTAAAAATTACGTCAGTTACCACAGTCGCAGATCAGAATCGCATCTGTGTTACCACGGTTGCAGTTTATGACCGCGATCGCGACACCTGAGGTTAGCTCCATGTCAGTTCTGTATGTTCAACTTTCTCCCAATTTTAGACTACTAGCATGTTCTGCAATATGGGTGAAAATGAAGGTTATGTGAACAATGCTATTAGTGTGTGTAAATGTTCCCTTCAAAAGTAAATACCACTATAGAAATTTTATTTAAGAAATTTGTCAAACACAAGGTGTGTATCACATGTGTCTACCCCCCTTTTTTACACACTATTAGGTACTCAAGGTTTCCCCACTTGTGTTCACACCTCAATCAAGAAACCAACACCATAACAATAATAAGGATGACAATATATAAAGCATAACAATTAAAACCCTAGGAACTTTCTTAATCATGCACTTAATAGCCTCTTAAAGCAAGGATTCATGTCACCTACCGAAGTTTTGATGCAAGAGGGATGTGCATCGAGGCTGTTTGAGAACTTACAACTTGGCCAACAATGAATATTAGATTTGAGAGCACAATCTTAAAAAGTGAGTGTGAGGGAAATAAATGAGACTAGGGGTTAAATGACTGAAATGACCACAATTGTTGACACCCGCGTAATAGTAATAGAGTATGGGGACCACGATCACGGTAACTTAGAGCAATTCTGCTCCCCTAGTTTCCCCTGTTCAGCATTTTACTGAATTTTTATAGATTTTTCCTTGTTCAAATTTTCATAGTAGACTTGCACACTTTCTCTTTTTTAAAACTAATTCCATACAATCGGAAGTGCCACAAATGCATGGGTTATTCAAATGCAAAAGATAACATCTACACTATAACAATATAACAAAAAGGATACGAGCCACTCTCGTGGAATTTATGGGTTGCCTCCCACTTAGTTCCTTAGTTATCATTATGGCACGACGTCTTCTTTCTTTCAATATCACGACAGGTCCTCAAACCCCTCATCTTTATCTATCTCATTTTCAACATATACCATGGATACTACTTGGAGCTCCGCCATTTGCTTATCTAATTTTCCAAGTTTAAATGAGACCTCATCTTCTTGCATAAAAAATTTTATCTCCCCTAACTCTAGATCCACAATGGCTTTCCCGGTGGATAAGAAAGGATGACCAAGAATGATAGAAACCTCTTGGGCTATCTCAAAATGAATTTTTCCACCTTTACAAGGAAATCAAGCAATATACCCACCGGCCTTTTTATGGACTGGTCCATCAAAAGTCGCATTGAGGTTGGTGTAGAAGTGTCCAAGTCAAGTTTCTTAAAGATGACATACGACATTAGGTTGATGCTTGCACCAAGGTCACAAAGAGCTTTAGGAAACTCATGAGTTCCAATGGTGCAAGGGATAGTGAATGCTCTGGGATCGTTTTCCTTTTCTGTAACTTGGCTATCCATGATAGAACTACACCCAAGAGTAACTTCAATGGTATCACCCTCAACGGGCTTCTTCTTGGACATTAACTTCTTTATTAACTTAGCATATCATAAAATTTCTCAATTTGTCACTCTCTTCCTTTTTATGCAACTATTAAGGGTACTGAGGAGGAACATGGATGGTTGGCTTTGCTTCTCCTTGCATTTTTTGAACTTTAACCAATTACTCATCGCTTTCATCTATCTATTTCTTATTATTTTCTTTTCTTCTTTGAGGTGTCACCTCCTTTTCCTTGGCCTTGGGAGTATATTCACTCACATCTCCTCTATGGGGCTCTTTAAGTTCTTTTCCACTTCTAGTGACAATTGCTAGGACTTGTGTTTCATTCTTTGGGTTAGCAATTGTGTCACTTAGAAGTCCACCTTTAGCCCTTGCATTTAGTTTTATGGATATTTGCTCGACTTAGGAGTCTCTAATTATTTGATAGAGGTGAAGTGAGACACCACCATTTGGAAGAGTTCGGAGAAGTCACCCTTTAACTCATTGACTATTTTGTCCGTACCTTAAAGTCTACTCAAGATTCATGCCAAAAAATCTTTAGTATTGAAATTTTTGGGGTCAATGATATTTGACTCTTTGGCCTTAGCAGCCATAGTCATGTTCCCTATCTCTCCAATCTCTATCTTGATCATGTTCCATCCAACCTAGGTTCCTACCTTACCTTTGATAGGCTGGGCAGAAAACCCCCGAGTAGTTTGCCAAGTACTAAATTTCTTCATCCAACTTCTTTGCCTCATCATCATCTTTATAAGCCTTTTATGTTATGACATTTACTGCTTTCGAAGGTACACCCATAACATATTTCATTAGAATCTCAAGTTGGGTCATCATTTTGGCTATGTTCTCCTCCTTCTCCTCTTCTCATTTTCTTTGCTCATTAGTCACTATGGAGGTAGTAGAAGGGGTCTTAAGAGCATCAGCATCATGGGTGTGCCACCCCCGGTATTATTTGGATACTTCATCTATCAAATAAAAAGCCTTAAGATGATGCAATTTCACAATAGAGCCACCCACCATATTATCCACAACCATTTTGTTCAATAGGTTAAGAGTTCTACAGAAAAATTCAAGGAGCATCTTATCTGGGATCTCATGATTTGGGCATTGAGCTAGCTTTCCATTAAACCTCTCCCACACATCAAATAATAGTTCTCCATTCACTTACCTGAAGTTTACATTCTCATCCCACTTTTGAAACAATTTTTATGGTAGGAAGTATCTATCTAGGAACACCATGGTGAGCTCCTCCCAACGTATGATTAAGCCAGGTGGAAGTGAGCGGAGCCATAAAGTCGCCTCGTCTGTTAGTAAAAATGGAAAGAGTCAAAGACGGATGGAATCTTGTGTAATATGTGTTATGTTAAATAGCGTACAAACTTCCATAAAGTTTTTCAAATGAACATTTCGGTCTTCATATGCTTTACCCCCCATATAATCCTTTAATTTGCAACATGTGAAGCATAACGGTAGTCACATTAAACACACCATTTTTGTTGGTTGGTGGGATACGGATAGTGCTTGTTTACCCAATTTATTTAATTGGCCCTCATGATCTAGTGGAGCATCAAAGGGGACAAAATTACTTTCATTATTGCTAATTGCTCCGTTCATACTTTGATCACCTATAAAATAGTAAAAATAACCGATAAAGTAAATTACCCCACTCCAGCATTCCCATGTAATATTAGCACCACACAAGTGAAATTCAATATTTCACTCCCCGACAACGGTGCCATTTTGATAATGCTTAACTCACTCCCATAATTTTAGGGTGAGGCGATCGTTGTTAAGTAACCCAATCTAAATTGGGGTTAAATCTCAAGGAGTGAATTCTATAGACTTCCAATTTATGGGTACTCAAGTTACTATAAGTTTACCTGGAATGCTAATAAAAAAACATGTATAAATAAATGGGGGTTTTGATTTGTTTGAAAATTCATCACACAAACTTCAACAAGTGCGAGGTGAATGCTAGCTTTGGTTTGAATTCAAAGTTTGGAGAAATCTTAGGTTTATATCCCCTTAGAGGTAAAGCGTATGGGACAATGTTGGTTTATCATGGGATTTAGTTGTTAATTAATGGATAGATTAGGTTGAAGATCATTGGGGTCAATCATTTGACCAAACCCCAATGATTTCACCCAGTGGCCCTTTAGAGCACTTAACAAGTGTGGAGTTTATATAGCCACCCATAAACTCAACCAAGCATCCCTATTTCTAGGATTATTCTCTTGACATGATTTACACTCCCTAAACACTTATTTCTAAAATTACAAAGGATAGTAAACCATAGACTTAGTTGTTCACCATTGGTTTGTCTTCCGATAAAACTCTTTCGAGGTTGTTATGGATTACCTAATATTCACCAAAATCCCTCTATCAATGATAAAAAAAGTGGTTTCTAAAGCTTAAAGTTTTCACCCATCAAGCCCATTTGGATATTTAGACTTTTTACCCATCAAATTCCAACAATAAGCTCAAGCATTGGTGAAATCCATACGCAACAACTAAAATCCATGAAAACTCAACAATACCCACACACAATCACACTCTAGTTCAACACAATCCCAAGAATAAATTGTTTCGCTACTCATGAAGAAAGAAAAGAGAGATATACCATATGAGTCAACAAAAGCATTCATTATTCAGTAAGAAACTAAGAAAGTTAAGCCTCCAAAGTTGATTACACACTTACCCAATTAGGGATTCAATCTTAGAATTCAAAACTATCTTATGAGATAAGTAATACCCAAAGAAGAAAGGGTTTATTCTTATATGATTTGGGATTCGTCCATGACATTTTACAATTCTGCCCTTGGGCCAGTTCCTATTGATCCACGATTGCATATGTTTGACTACGACTACGGCTATGTGACCGCAGTTAGGTTTTGCGACCATACTTTTCTGGCCACCTGGACCAACAACGACCATAGTCTGAGGTCCACATTTGCTGTAATCGAGGCTGACTACTACAGGTTTCTAGCTGCACTCCTTTTGCTTTAATTTGCTACCTTTTTAGCTCCATTCATTATATGCGCACCTTTTTCACTTCATATCTGCAAAATATGGGTGTTAGTACACTTAAATCTAGATAATGCCTCATTTATAATACAAACATGGTAGTGCGTATGTATAATTTATACGAATAAGTGGTAGGATTACCACTCATCAGTGGGTAATCACTTTTTCAACCCTTAACTTATAGGTAGACATCTTTAACCTAAGCAGCTATGTAGTTCTAGAACTCAGGGATTGCTACTAAGGGTCACATCCTCTATTGTCAGGTAAGCCCTCATCCCTGAGTTTGCTCGGTGCTAAATACTAATCCTAACTGAACTAACAATGATACTGGATAAACTGAACTAGACTGAACATTATTGCATAACTGATAGTGCTCATAAAGATTATAAATATGTAAGTATACTGATAAGAGTCATGGATTTTCTGTGTGAGTACTTGAAAAATTGAATTCATGTAAAACACATAGGTATCTGGTGTTCATAACCCATCAGCACTGAATGTAATAAGAAGTAATGCCATGTAAAAGCTTTAAAACCATAGTAGGGGGTCATCATTAAAAACCCAACACTTAGGCATTTCATCAAACACATGAGATTCATGAACTTAAGCATGGGAATGGGCAAAACATGCGAGAATATCATGATTACAAGACTAAAATCATAACTTAGGGATTTAATGTGAAGATTACAACATTTAAACTATGTAATGGCTCATGCCACTTGAAAAACACTTATAAACATAACTTTTAATTGAATTCATAAGAAATTCATGGAGATATTTCAACTTAAATATGAAAACTCATAATTTAAACCAAATAAGGGATTCTTGGACTCCATTGGTGAAAGGAACCCATGGATGAACAACACACATACCTCACTAGATGAATTCGTGAAGATTCTTGGGAATTTTTTGAGGTTTGAAGCTTGAATTCCTTGACTGCTTGATAATGGGTTAGGGTTTGTTCATGAGGTAAAATATGGTTTTCTTGAGAGATATTATGAATAAATAGGAAAATAATGCTTCTTGAGGACCTATATTTTGTGTTATTGATGAGTTTGGGTAGGGGGAATTGACCCAAATTCCCTTAAATAACAAAGAACAAAAGTTAGATAGATAAAGGAAGGGGCGCCGTGACTCTATACTGGTAGGCTAAGCCCTGTGCCATGGGCTTCAGAGCTACTGGCTAAGCACCACGCCATGGGCTTTAGTCCGATGGGCTAAGCCCTGCACCACGGATCTATCCTAGTGCCCTTACTAGTTTGCTTCTCCAAACATGCCCCTACATTTGTCTAAAAATTCTGAAACTCACTTAAGACGTACTTTGAATAACCCCGATCATGAATAAACTTAAAAATTGATGTTCTAAAGTTTATAGGGTCAAGAATAAAATCATAAAATTTTAGGGGCCTTGGAAATGACTAAGTCCCAACACTTAGTGAAATTTTCAAGCCCTGGACCCTTAAACATGCAATTGAGAGCTAAAATAAGCTAATAATTTTATGGGTTATTAGAATATCTCTCCCTTGGGAACATTTGTCCTTGAATAAGACTGGTTTACCGAAGAGTACTAAAGTAATTGAGATGACATACTAAATATGCATGAATGAAAACATGATTACATAACTGATTCAGAAACATAATACATGAATTGAACTGAATGTATGCAATGACATGAAATGAATTACGTAGCTGAAACTGAGAATAGAAGAGAGTCAATCTGAGAAAAATCATTACTTTATGCTAAATTTGTTTTCACAGAGAAAGGTGAGGGTACTTGGTTCGCATATTTGCTTCTACTTCTCAAGTGGCTCGCTCAACGGACTGATTCCTCCAAAGAACCTTGACGAAGGGAACTTTTTTGTTCCTTAGTCTACGAATCTAACCATCAAGGATGTCAACTAGGATTTATTTGTAAAAAAGGTTATCCTGAACATCCATGCTTTCTAATACACTTGTTCGACAAGGAAACATGAAACACTGGATGCACTGATTCTAAGCCTGCAGGCAACTTTAGCTCATAAGCTACCTTTCTAAAATAATTCAAGATCTTATATAGTCCAACATAATGGGGACTGAGTTTCCCTTTCTTGCCAAATCCCTTTACTCCCTTCATAGGCAAGATTTTTAGATAAACCAAATAACCAGCCTCAAACTCAAGATCTTTTCTCCTTATATCTATATAAGATTTCTAATGACTTTGTACTGTCTTCAGCCTCTCCCAAATCAACTGAACTTTCTCTATCATATTAAACACTAGGTCTGGCCCTATAAAGTAATTCACCTGTATCACACCAAATAATAGGAGATCTATATGTCCTTCCATAAAGAGCTTCAAATGGAGCCATCTAAACACTGAAGTGATAATTATTATTCTATGCAAACTCAATCAAAGGTAAGTGATCATCCCAACTACCTATAAAGTCAATAACACATGCTCTCAACATTTCCTCTAAGGTCTGAATGATCCTATCTACCTGACCATCTGTTTGAGGATGAAAAGTTATACTAAGATGATCTTGGATACTAAGACCCTTCTAAAAAGCATTCCAAATATAATAGGTAAACTGAGTATTTCTATCTAATATGATAGACAATGGAATCCCATGTAACCTAACCAACTCCTTAAGGTAGAG
>JAPEIP010000011.1:170836895-170871390 GCA_026120095.1 Capsicum chinense | reverse complement strand
GAATACATAATCTGATCAAATAGAATAATACTATCCCAACTCTACTACTGCTAAACTTCTGGGTTCAAGAATGAGTTCTCATGATCATGAATAAAATTTGTACGACCTTGGAACAATAATGAACTGATGGGATACTGTTTGAGTCTGTTGCTAATCTCATAACTAACCGTAGGGACTGTCTGAGAAATTCCTGTCTTTAGGACTTTGAACTTCACTGTTTCTATTACCTTGAAAGTAAGGTAAAGTGAACATGAGGGGTGGATAATATGAATCTACATGGTTTTCTTAAAGAAACTTGCTATATCACGATCTTGAGACATGAAAGAAGGGAAACTGTTCCTAAAACATCTCATAGCCTATTGCACATAAGTGTGGTGCACAACATGCCCATGTACTAGAATCTACTTGATGCAGCTTTCAGACTTACTAGGACACTGTTGAACCTTAGGCTCTAATACCAAGTTTGTAACGCCTTGATTTTCTGAACCAAAATGCTACACGATGCTCATGACCCCGAAGGACCACAAGCTTACCCATGACTGATATCTGTACTTGTAAACTGCATAATATCTCATAAAATATGTGGAAACATAAACTTTAAGACCATAAGGTTCAATACTAATACATATTTGAAAAAAATATGGTATAACAATACCAAAAAGGAACATAAATACTGAAGTCTGAACATCTAAACTGACATTTAGTCCGAAAGCCTCTAACTGAACTGAATAAGGAGTTGATAGGACATGTCCCCAACTAACTCCAACTACTTAAATAAAGTGAAAACTAAAATAGAAATGAAATCATAATGTCCACAAAGGATGAGGACTCTCGTCTAACTCTGATTGCTGATCCTAAAATCTTTTGCTGATTTGGAGTTCATGACTCTGAACCTATGGTGTAACATAAGAAAAAGCACCATAGCGTAAATGTATTAGTACATCAGAATGTACTGAGTATACGAGTGAGGTAGGCTAAATGAAAAGAGTTATATGCATGGACAATACTGACTAATATAAATGTGAGAGTACATACATGCATAAGTAACTGTAACTGAACTCGTGGAGATACGGACTACTGAGTCTAAATACTAACAACATGAGTGTACTGATAATGAGATTCTAAAAGACTGAGTTTATTTATATTGATATGTAAATCACTAATAAGTGATGGATCTGATACTGTATTACTGAATACTAAAAGACTGATATTGCATTACTGATAAATAAATGATTGTTTCTGATAGTTCGAATTATGAAGAACTGGTCTGATTGACTGTATCTAACTATCTTGAAGATAAGTACTAATAGCATGAGTTCTGATAACTGTTGTGATTGATAGCATAAGTGACTATACCTTATAGTCCATAAATCTGAAGGAAACTATTTGAGTTTCATTCTATTTCTGAGTTAACTGTATCTGATAGCCCTGATATACTAAAATCTGAAGAGCTATCTGAGTTTTTTACTGAGACTGGGTAGCTATAGTAGATAGTCCTAAAATCTGTAACTGAAATTGTGGGAAGTACTTAGCTAACTGACATGACCTAAATATGCTATAATATCTAAGCTGGGGTCCAATCTCTGCCCCGACTGGAGGGGTGTTAATACTACACCACTGGTAAGGACAGTTGTGAGAACCCTATATTGGTAGGTACTCAATGAGAACGGTGGGAACCCTACACTGATAGGTTAAGCCACCTCATCAACCCTAATTTGATGGGTTAAGATATCTTAACATATTCTAGCTATGTAGTTCTGGAACACAAGGATGATTACTAAGAATCACACCTTGAACTGGCGGGTGAGTTCCCATTCTTGGGTTGACTCGGTGCTAACTTCTACTCCCATCTGAAGGACATTGAACTGAATAACTAAGCTGAACTGAATAACTTAACTGAACTGATTAGCTGAACTGATACTGATTAACTGGACTGATACTACCGGTATTGTTTAGCAGAGCTAAACTAAGTTTACTGGATTCCAATAACTGACAGAATTTACTGAGTTCTGAGGACTGATTAAGAGTACTTAAGTTACAGAGATTGACTATGAATACTGAGGTTGCTGAGGTTACTGAGCACTGAGATTACTGAGATTACTGGACTACTGAGATTACTGAGATTTCCGAGTTTTCCTGAGTCACATGACTGACTGAATTCTATAGATCATGGCTTGACTAAGACTATCATGAAAACATGAAATGGCTCTAGGTACACAACTATATTTTTTGGGTACAAGTACCCCCAAGACTCGATGGAAGGAAACTGACACAACTTGAATTTCTTGAGTACCCGACCAACAATAAAAAAATCCATAATACAAGAGTAGGGGATTGCATGAAGTACATGGTCAGCATAATATCTATCATGAATAGGAATGCTTATAATCAAGTCATAAATCTCATATTCTAATATCATAGGCATTCCAACAACATATAATATTCATAGCAATCGCATGGAAACCATTGAAGCGTAAGGGAACAACAACATGTAACGTTTAGTTCATATTATAATGATTTAGGGATATTATACTTCATGTATTTATTTAACATCTCAAACATGGTAGGGAAAGCAAGGATATATTTTGTGTACATAATTTATATCTCCATTATCATACATGCTTTATACCACAACAAATAACAACACATAATTTGCATGGAAATTCATATTGGAGTGTACGACTAAAATGAACTTGTTATTTAGATATCATGAAATCATGTAAATATGAAGTTCTAACATACTAGGCATTTTATCGAACACCTTGAATGCATTCTTTAAGGCATAGGTGGATTTCATATTTGCATTTCTTCAATCCGTCTAAAGATCATGTTTTTCAACTAACAACATAACTTTCATGAGATATACAGTCACAATACTATTATATATCAAAACAAACAAGCATCAACATGGGTATGATCATATCACCACAATCAACAAAGCTCTTGTATTTTAAACATTGATTCTTGAACTCCACGGACGAAAGGAATCCGTATACTATGCATACCTTGGAAGGGAGGTTCTTGATGATTGACGGAGGAATTTCCTTAAAATTGGATCTTCAAGATTAATTATGCAACCCTAGTTGTTTTTCTCTTTTAGTGCTCTTGGATGATGAGCTTTGAGATTTTAATAGGGTTGTAATGTGTTTAGAAGCTATATATTTCATAGGTTTAAGTTTAGGGATGTATAAGGAGTGTTAAAAGGCTTAATTACCCTTAAAGTAACTCAAAACAGAGTGTTTTTGGCACCTAGAACTGACTTAGGTGGCGCCCAAGTGATTGCCTAAGCTAGGTTGGGCGGCGCCTAACCAATCGCCGATGTTTGGGTTGGGTGGCGCCTAACCAATCCCCTATCCTTACTGTCTCTCACAAAAAAGGGCATAACTTTTCGCTTGGGTATTGGATTATGGCGAAATTGGTATCGTTGGAAAACTAATTTGATTATCTACAATTTAGTGGGTATAAATTAGCAACAATACCACATTTACATTGATTAATACTCGTTCAAAGATGACCCTTGAAAAATCAAACACTAAAACTTGATGGATTCAAAAACTCTTAGCTTATATTACCTTAAGTGCATATGAACATGCTTAATGTATCATACACTATCTTATCACTAGGGTAATCATTGTAAGTCATGCACTAAAATTCTACTCACGGGATAGGAGGTTTCATATGTAGGAAAAAAGGTTAATCTCCTAGCTTAGAAACATATGGGGTATTATAATTTCAAAAGCTTGATGATGCCTTATGGGCATATCGGACTGCCTTCAAGACACCCATTGGCATGTCACCATTTCAGCTGGTCTATGGAAAATCTTGCCACCTACCAATAGAGCTGGAGCACAAGGCTTTATAGACACTCAAAATGTTGAATCTGAATTGGAAGGAAGCAGCTGAGCTGAGAATGAAGTAATCGAATGAGATGGATGAATTCCATCTCAGGGCATATGAATGAGCAGATCTGTATAAACAAAGTATGAAAAATTACCATGATCGGAGGATAGAGAAACGATAATTCAGAAAGGGTGACTTGGTGCTTCTGTTCAATTCCAGACTCAAATTGTTCCCAGATAAGCTGAAATCTATATAGTAAGGCCCTTTTAAAGTTAGTCAAGTCCACTCATCTGGAGTAGTGGAACTTGAAAACAAATATGGTAGTACCTTCAAGGTAAATGAGAAACGTGTCAAGCTTTACATTGGCCCAAAAGAATCAATGAAAAGTATCACCATTATTTGTCTCGTTAAAGTCTGAAGTAATCAAGAGACCTGAGTTATACTGCGATGTTAATCAGGCGCTGTATGGGAGACAACCCATGACCCCCGAGATTGATCCATTCCAGGTATACTCTAACCCTTAGTTTAGTTTTGCTTTGATTTTAAGTTGAGGGTGTAGGGTCGTCTGTTGTTATAACATATTTTATGGTAACTAAGTGAAATACAAGTACAGAAAGAAGTTGACATGTTTTTGATTGATTTTTGAACATCTCTCCAATGTTTTGTTGGGAAACTATGTTAATTATATTTATTTGTGACCATTGTGAATCTTGTTGTGGCATTAGTCCAGCTGCTTGATGATCATTGCTAAGCAATTGTATAAGCTAGACAAGTGGTAGCCTATGATATACTTGCATGCCATGTGTGTGTGAGAAAATACTTAATTCCCTCTGTATGCTAAAGCAAGAACTTGCCTGGTTAGTCTTACCATGGTTGAAGGGTAGGGGTTAGAAAAGGATCATAGGCCGTTTTTTATTTTATCCCACTTTAGCCAAAATGACCTTCCCTATGTTCATAATATCCCTTGATCCCTGTTTTGAGCCTCAATTGACCGTTTCTTTCTTATGACACCTTCCACCTTCCCATTTATACCATAATGAACCTGTTTTAGCCCTGGTCTACCTTGGACACTGTGCACCTTGACCGAGGCAAACAACCTAAGTTAAGGGTGGCTATCATAGTGGTACATGGTGTAAGATAGGTTATAGAAGGGTAGAATAAAGGAAAAAAGAATAAAAGTTGGGTACTAATCTAATCTAAAAAAACACAACACCTAACTTGAATATATGTAATCAAGAGAAGAGGAAAAGGGAAAGAAGTTAATTAGTGAGCTCCAAGAGAGTAGTGTAGTGTTAAGGAGGCATAGTCACTCTAAATTACCTTGAATATTATACCAGCCCCATCCTACATTACAAGCCTAAAAGAAGTCCTATAGTGATCCTAGCTGGCCTATCTAAGGTCTTAGTAATAAAAATAAGGGCAATTCTATGGTACTTGGCATACACTGATTGGAACTCCGTTTTGAGAGTGAGAGTCTTTTAATGACCCCCACATTTACATTTTTGGTTGCTTATATGAGAGATGGGGGATTTCTTTGTTGTGAGGGCACACTGGTATCGTTGCTAGCTACTTGCTTGTTTAGAAAGTGTAGCATTGGTATATAAATGGTTGTTGTGGCTAAGATTTATGTCATCGCTTGAGTCCTTTATGTTACATTTTTATTTTTCAAGGGCATACACAGTTGGTTTTAAGTGGATTGACCTTGAGGTGGTAACTACGTTTTCAGCTTAAAAGTGAAAATTGGCTACTGAATGTGCTATGTATTCTCTTAGTTGGGCTGAGTTGTTTGAGGACAAACAATTGTTTTAAGTTGAGGGTGTTGATGTGTGAGTATTTATTAACATATGTAACGCCTTGAACTAAGAATAATTACAAAGTCTTAAGAAGCCTTTGTCATTTTTATTTGTTTATGTCTTATTTTATAGTTTACGCTGATGGGATAGAGAACCACCAAGAATAGAAGTAAAGAAGTTGAAATCTGGAGAAATCTGAAGAAAAATGTGGCTGACAACATCTATGATACATCGTTAGCCTTGTGATAGGCTATCATAGTTGTCGTCAGACTTAACCAGAGATTTGGCATGAGTTGAAGCCTGTGATGACATCTATGATAGGACGCCAAAAGTGTGATTCGCCATCATGAATATCGTCATCCTTAACCAGAGAATGGGAGTTGAAGAAAAGTTGTGAAGACATTTTATGATAAGCCATCAGGATGGTGATAAGGCAGCATAAGTCATTGTCATCCTTAGACAGAAGAAGACAAAAGTTCAGAGGAGCTGACGATAACTGTGATAAGTCATTAGACTCCTGATAAGCTATCACGGATGTCGTCGTCTATTCTGAGAAAAGGCTGGAACGTTTATTTTGTTTCCTTAATTAGGGTGAACTATTTAAAGCTTTGTTTTAGGTTTTTCTATTGTCATTATCATTCTGAAAAGAGTTCAGTACTTTGAGTTTTTGAGAATATTTTTGATGTTTTTCTCTCTATCTTTTTGGACTCAAACAACACAACTATTTTGGGGATTTTCCTTTGTGATCTAATCTATGATTCACTGGTTTCTATTCATCACTATAAGTTTATCTTTCAAATCATGAATTCAATTATGTGTTTCTTTGATTCCATCATGAGTGGCTAAACTCCATTAATCTGAATTATGGGATCTAGGGTTAGGTCTTGATAAGGTGCTAGGTATTAAAGATTAAATAGGTGGTAGGATTTCTTGATAATTCTGAAGATTTAATTAACGTTTGTTGGTTGTAAATAGTAGACACACCTACTTTGATTTGCTTAAGAAATAAATCAAATATAGTAGGAAGTGAGTTATCAACAAGTACTCGGAAATACTTCGTTTAATAAATAGCGTTATAACAAGGTTGGTTAACCTTAGGTAAAATCTGGGTAGTGAATAGAAATTCCCTAAGTCCGAGAGGATTAGGAAATTAGACGCTTAAATAGGTCTACAAACATTTGAGCATATCATCGATAAAGATAGCTTGTTATCCTATCCACCGTGAGAATCTTGAGTCACCTTCAGCATCTATCATGTACTGTAAACCCTAGTGAACATAATTCTGGTTATTTCATCAACTCTTGGTTACAAACATTGAAATTAAAGTGTCAAACAATTATTTAAGAAACTTAAACCCCCTATTTAAGGAAACATTAACTATTAGTGAATTAAATCGCAACGACTTGAGTTCACACTGTATTCCCCGTGGGATTCGACCCCAACCTCGTTGGGTTTTATATTGACAATGATTGCTTACACCCATACTAGAGTGTAATTTGAGCGTTATCAGATAGCCAGATCTAAGGTCTATCTTAGAGAAATAACTGGCACCCTAAAGTTGGTTGAACAAGTCATTAATCCTGGGGAGTGGATATTTATTCTTGATTATAATTTTGTTCAACTGACGGTAATCGATGCACATTCTAAGAGAACCATCTTTCTTATGCACGAATTGGACAGGTGCGCACTATGAGGAAACACTAGGCCTAATGAAACCCTTATCTAAGAGATCTTTCAACTACTCTTTCAAATCCTTAAGCTAAGCTGGATCCATCCTATAGGGTGTAATAGAGATAGGCTGGGTATCTGGAAAGAGATCTATTCCAAAGTCAATTTCCCTTTTGGGAGGAACTCCGAGAAGGTCTTCAGGGAAAACATATGGAAATTCCCTTACTACTGAAACTTACTCAAGACTTGGAGTTTCAAAAATAGAGTCTTGGACTCGAACAAGATGATAGACACACCCCTTAGAAATCATTTTTCTTACTTTAAGATAGAAATGATCTGACCACTAAGCACAGAGGTACTACCCTTCCATTGAATGACTGGTTTATTAGAAAACTAAAATTGAAAGACTCTATTTCGACAATCAACTAAGGTATAACATGAGTGGAGTTAATGTTTGCCGAGAATGACATCAAAATCAGTCATCTCTAACTCCACAAGATCCACTGAGGTAACTCTCTAGGATACTGTAATCGGGCAGTTTTTGTATACCCGTCTTGATACAATGAAGCTACCTACTAGAGTAGACACTGAGAAAATTTTTTCTAAATATTCAAGACTGACACTAAAATCAAATGCTATATAAGGAGTTACAAAGGAGAGTGAATCTCTGAGATCTAATAAAGTATAAATATAGAGATAAAAGACTTGCAACATAACTATAACTACATCAAGAGAAATCTTCTAATCCTATCGAGCCTGTAGATAATGCAACCTGTTCTAGCACTACCCACTAATTGCTCTATAAGTGGCACCTTGTTGTGTCGGGCAACCAGCTAAAACTGGAAGATGATTAGATTGACCTTGTTGGTTCGCCTTTGGGCAATCTCTGACTCATTTTTTGGATTAGTACATCCAAAACACACATCACTGTTGGCTCCACACATACCCTGATGATGCCTGCCACACATCCCACAAATTGGATTAGTACAAATACTATTCACACTACCCTAAGACTTGGAGCCTGGCATTCTATCTTGACTATCTTTACTCAACTTAGGCACTGGTGCACTAGCTAAAGATGGGGCAAGGCTTAAGACTTCTAACGGAACTAAGAATGGTTACCACCCTCTGACCTTGGCTGAGAAAAGTTAAAACTGCCTATTCTGGCCCTCTTATTCTCTCTTTCTTTCTCCTTAAGCTTCTCTTCCTTAATTTGCTGAGCATGAACTATAAGTCTAGAAAAACTACAAATCTAGAAAAAATCATCTCCTTAATAGACACTGCAGTCCTGCACTCCTTTACTACAATATCAAATACACCAGATACAAACTTACTAATTCTAGACCTATTATCATCTACCATCGAAGGAGCATACCTCACTGACTGAGTAAACTTAAGTGAGTATTCCTTTATACTCATACTACCCTACTTCAAGTTGATGAACTCTTGAATATTAACTTTCCTCACCTTTAACAGGAAGAAACTATGTAGAAAACCCATGAAAAACTCCCTCCACACTACAAGCCCTGCCTCAGCACCCCTATCCTCTATCCACTACTTATAATAGGTATGATCTATATCCTAAAATTGATATGTAGCCAAATCTACACTCTCAATCAACATGATCCTTATTATATTTGTCACTTTTTGAACCATATCAAAAAACTCCTGCGGATCCTTCTTAGATTTAGATCGCAAAAATAACAGGAGATTTATCTGTGTGAAATCCCAAATCCTAACTCCTGCTGTATTTTCTAACGAATTGGCTAGGAAAGCAGCTCACTGATTGTTTTAAGAAGCTACTGAATGAGCTAAGGTCGTAAAACTAGCTATGAACTCAGCATGAGAGATATTTTCATTTAGGGGATCTTCTTGAATAGACGGTGGTGCAGGATGATTCCCATTCCTTCTTTTGTTATTTCTTTTGGGAGGCATTATTTATAAATAGAATGAAGGGAGAGTTTAGGTAGAGATCATGCTCTTTGAAATGACATGAGTACTAAAAGAAGGGAAACTTTTCCTAAAATGTCTTGTAGCCTCTTATCCATAAGTGTGGAGCACTTCACACCTATTCATAAGACTCTAATTTATGCAACTTTTATACTCCCTAGGATACTTTAAAAACTCTGAGCTCTAATAGTAAGTTTTGTCACTACCCAGGGATACCCCCTAGTCACGACAACGATGCTGAAAAATCTTGGGTTTTGATTCTAAAAAAATTTCCTAGAAATCCATTGTTCGGTCCTAATATGACTCATGGGTATGATCTATATGTTGGGGTATGAGTGGTATAATTCTGTTATATGCTGAACAGTCTTAGTTGGTGGGATGGTTTTGATCACTGGAATGGGTACGACTTAGAGGTATAAGTTTTAGGTCTTAGGACGAGTCGTACCAGGGACTCTATGGTGGATAGTGTTTGATCCTCTTGGTATTTTACTCTAATAGGGATACGGGTTATGAATATGTATCGTAAGCTATGGTTACGACTTGGTTGGATGAGTCATATACTGGATAGTGTTTGATCCAAGGGTTTTAGGCCTGGATATGAGTGGTGGATACCAATAGTATAGGAGGGTATGACTTGTATGGGTCAGTTATTTCCCTGTCAGGGGTTTTATGGGATCTAAGTAAGGGTATTTTCGATATTTCCCTACTTACGCTAATTAGGACCCACGACTTCTAATATACTTAGGAGGTTATTTACCCTATTATTCTATTAATTAACACTTAGAAACTATTACTAAAAATCCAATAATTCTCTCAAAAGCTTTTAGGTCAAGGAAGCTAGGGTTTTAATTAAGGGATTTGTAATGACCCGGGACTACCCCCAGTCATCACATAATGCTTACGACCTCGAAGGAACACAAGCTAACTCATGAATGATATCTGCTATGAGCACTAAATAATAATACTGTAATTAATGCAGAAAATAGTTTGAAATGCTATAAAGTTAAAACATCTAAAATACTGATAAAATATAACATCTATAAAACTGAATACTATTTGAAAATCTAGTCTGAAAAGCCTCTAACTGAATTTGTTTGAAAGTGGAGTTGATGGGACAATTCCCCAACTAACTCCATCTACTAACCTACTACATCTGTTGAAAATATGAAATAATAAAATATCCTTGATTGATGAGGACTTACTGCTAAATCTATTTCTACTAGTTGAATCTGAATCTACTATGCGTGGTTGGGAACCTGAGCGTCCGAACCTATGATATGAAACATAATAGTACGGGAAAGTATGCATCAGTATATGGGGTAAGGCTGAATGTAGGGGTTTATATTCATGAACAATAATTGACTAAATGAAATAGAGTAACTAAAGGTGAGAGTACATGGATAACTAAAACTACTGTAAATACTGAGTATGTAATACTGTGTATATATGTATACTATAACTGAGCTTTTCTAAAGCAAAGTACTGAGTTCTAATAACTGAGTGACTGATATTTGGAGTTACTGATAATAATTGACTGACAGTCCTAATTCTGTAAAACTGAATTGCGTTCTAAATTGGAGACTGAAACTAAAACTGTAGGAGGTAATCATCTAATCGACATGCCTCTCTTTGAGCTGATTAGGGTCTAACTTGTAACCCTGTTGGAAGGGTACTAATACCATCCCACGGGTACTAACACTGGCTGTGAGTTAACCCTAACTAGCAGGAAGATATTTTGTCAACCCGTACTAACAGGAAAACTCATGAGAGATATGTCAACCCTTATCTAGTAGAAATTCATCTCAACCTATGCTATCTACATAGTTCTGTAACTCAGGGATTACTACTAAAGGTCAAACCTTACACTAACGGGAATGTCCCAATCCTTGGTTAGCTCGGTGCTGAATCCTACTCCCAACTGAAAGACATTGAACTGATTATACTGAATTGTACTGGACTGATACTGAGTTTTCCTGAGTTTTGTAATTGATTGAGTTCTACTGATGGTGAAATGACTTATACTACTCTATCACTGACACTGGCTCTAGGTAAACAGCTAAATTATCATGTATTAAATACCTCCAGGACACGATAGCATAAAAAATAAAGCAAAGCATCTTCTTGAATAACATAACAATGTTCACTTGGTCATAATTCATTCATAGAAACATTTCATCAAACACTTGTAATGCATTAACTTGTACATGGATGGGGAATACATGTTAGCATGCTATAATGGCATTATTTCATTCTCATAGACAATTTATCAAACACCGTAGAAGCATACTTAGTTCATTAAATCATAAACACTTAGGATTAACATGGTTACAACAATCAACTTTCAAATTAAAGGGTTTATCATGAATATCATGTAATTCAACACATACTAGAATCAATTCTTGGAACTTGTAATCTAAAACATGGATTAAAGCTCAAACAACATCATGAATATGAATTCAATCTAATTCAAACATGGAAATAATAAATCATAAATATTGTATTTTGAAAAATGATTCTTGGGCTCCATGGAAGGTAAGGATCCATGGATGAACGTCTAACATACCTTAATTTGAGAGTTTGTTGGAGTTTTTGAAGAAATTCTTGGGGTTGACCCTAATTCTTGAGAGCTAGGGTTTGTTTTCTTGAGAGAGAATTATCTTTGGATTTTGGAAAAAAGTGAATAATGAAGGTTTGAAACATTTTTAGGGATTAAATCCGATATCTGGATGAATTAAAATCATGGGGAAAGACTATTTTAACCCAGGGCGCAACTTTAAATTTTTGTGAAATTTTTCTAATTTGGACCCTAGCGTGATGCTCCACTATCGCTCCAATCCACTGGAAAATGACAATTCCGAAATTTCATGGTGGCGCAACGTGGTGGAATTATGTTACCACCTTGGTTACGACCTGTAAGTTCACCCGATGCAGTGGTATTGCGTTGGAACATTGAAAAAGGATAATTCTGAAACTGATCCTTGGAGCGAAGCGCTAATATCGTGGAGGCTCACTGGTTTTTGACATTGCCATTTTGGTTGGCTCTGGATGTAGTGATGGCTAAGGTGGTACACTGTCTTACTAAAATAGCCATAACTCTCTACTCGGGAGTCGAATTTGGGCGAATTTAATATCGATAGAGATGTTATTCAATTTCCCACACAATGAAAATTCAAAATCTTGAAAATTTCATATGTATAAAAGTGTATTCATCTTAAAAAAATTCTTTGACATTTTTGGGATGAATTTAAGCTAGGTAAAAGTATGGGGTATTACAGGATTGCTTTTGGGCTTGCTTAGGTGATTTGTTTTAATCAATTCTTTGGTTTAAGCCATGATTCTCTTCTCTCATTGAAATTTCTACTAAATTCATGGTTTATATGATTTATTTCATGGTTTTACTATTTCATGATTATGGTTTTCAACTATTATTTAGGGGTTATGATATTAAATGCATGGTTATGGTTTCCTATAGTTTTAATTATGCTTTTGTATGCATTAATGGTGGTTTTGGACAATTGGATTGCATGGTAATGGTATTTGGAATTGATTTTGGTTATATTATGCCCCAAGGTGTTTGAAAAAATACTTATAAAGATATGTTCATTGCAATGCCTTATTTTGATGGAACCCTTTCATGTTTTAGATTGGACAAAGGACTTATGCATGGATTAAATGGTTTGGAAAGGCTAAATGGTTATGGTTGGGGACAACATGGAAGTTCCCAAAGTGGATTTAATATGGTAATTAGAAGAGCACCTAAGGTCCCCTTAACCTAAATAGTTTGCCTATGGATATTACTTATAATTAAGGGGTGGCATGATGATACCACTGATATTGGTCTTGGTTAATAAATGGTAAATGGATTTTTTGGTCATTGTTTTAATTGGGTATTAATATCAGGGTATGTAGCTAAGCCATGGAAGATGGCAGTCCTGGGTGACCAAAATCAAAAACTCATATTTACCGATATGAGGGGTGTTGATAACCACGTGTGAGTGTCACATTTTATATTAGAGGGATGCATTAGTCATCCCATGGGATTTTCCCTAGTTGTGCTGCAACAGGCACTAAGGCCCTTTTATCAGGGCGAGCTGAACCCATATCTCCCCTGGGTGGTTAGGACGACCAAGCTACATAGCCCAGGTAAAGGTTTTAAGTGTATGATAAACCCAACCCCTTTTCCCGGCACTTATATTTATATGTATGATTGTATGCATTATGGATGGTTTTACTTGGTTTTATGAATAGCATTATTTTATCCTTATCGTGAGATTCATGCTAGTGGTCATTCACTAACCCCGTCTACTGGTGGTTGTATACCCACACTATGTAGGAACCAACCATTCTACTCCTCACGTTTAGAATGTGGACTCGGTATCAGCATTTGGATGAAGTGGTGATCTTCCATCTTTTCGAAAGGCATTATTTCATTTTATGAATTTTATTTAGACATTTTTTTTATTTTGGATATTGGTTTTGGACATAGTTGAGGGCATGTCCCAACTGAATTTATTTACTCTTTTGGATAGAGGCTTTGTGGTACTTCAGGGGTTGGTATGGGTAAGATCGATATTAATGTCGGTCTTGGTGTTGGAATAAGCTGATGGGTTGACATCATTGGACGATATTATTGGTTGTTCCATCCTATTACATTTTGAGAGTTATTTTTATATTATGTTTTGTATCCTCTTTGGTTTATGGTTTGGTTTTGTTGATTGGTGGGGTACAGTTAGACTCGGTTGGGTCTATCACGGTTGTGGTCCTATCCCAGAGTCTTAATGAGAGATAGTGATAGTGATATAAGGATAAAATAAATATTCAAATGTAGAAATACAGTCTAACGATAACCTAACTAGGCCCTCATAAGACCAAAAGGCTTAAACAAAAAAAATAACCCATCTGAGCTCCTATAAGCGCGATGGGTAAAAGTAAAGACTAATCAATAATATCAATATGTAATAACATAATAACAAAAGTAAAATTAACCAACATGTGATAAACATTCCTGGAACTCCCTTTCAATCATAATATTGAGTCATACCAGTCGTTACCAGATTCCCAGTCCCAAATTAATATCCTTATTGATCATTATTGCCAGAATAAAGCCAAACTAGAGAGTAATATCATAGTTGTAATAACCCATGTATGGGTATTTTTGGAAAATTCTATGTTTAGACTATTTTTCCCTTGCCCATTATTTCTTTATCTCATTTTTGAGTTATTAGAATGGTTGGCATAGTTTCCAATTTGTTTAAAAGTATCTTAAATGAAATTATAGTTTTGAGCACCCTTAGAAGGGTTTAGATTGATATTAGTAAACATTTTGTGATATGAACCTCGGATGATGATTTTGATAGTTTTATTTAAGATGGGTGCGGTCTTTTCCACGATCACTTGTTCTTTTTCACAATTTTTCTTTTTCTTACTCTTTTTCTCCATAACCAGCTTTTTATTCTTTTCTTTTATTCTACCTTTATTCATTCTCATTCTGTATCAAGCACCCCAATGATAGCCACCCTCAACTTAGGCCATTTGCCTAAGTCAAGGTGCACAGTGTACAAGGAGGACCAGGGCTAAGACAGGTTCATTGTGATATAAATGGGAAGGTGATAGGTGTTATAAAAAGAAATAGGCTAATCAAGCTCAAAGCATAGATCAAGGGATATTCTACCTACTGGGAAGGTTATTTAGGCTAATGTAAGCTAATATCAAAAGGGCCTATGATCCTTTTTTAACCTCTATCCTTCAACCTAGGTAATACTAACTGAGCAAGTTCTGTCTTCAGCATACAGAGGGAACTAAGTAATCAACTTACACACACTTCGCATATAGGCATATCATATTCTACGACTCATTCAGTTTATGCAGTTGTTTAGAAATAATTATTGTGTTACTATAAATAATGCCATACAAAGATTCATAGTGGTCACACTTAAATGCAAATCACACAGTTAAAGAAGTAGACCACTTAAAGAGGTGTACAAAAATCAGAAAAACAATCCAACTGCCTCAAGTACAAGTATTTCTCCTAGTTTGCTACCAAATTTTACAACAAAAATTTACCCTACACCCTCAACTTAAAATCAAAGAAATTTAGAACTTAGGGTTTAGGGTATACCTAGAATGGGTTGACCCCGAGGGTCATGGGTTACCTCCCATGCAGCGCCTGATTTAACATCGTGGCATGACTCAGGTATCTCGATTACTTTAGACTTCATCGAGACATATTAGTGATAATTTTTATCTATTCTTTTGGAACAATGTAGAGCTTGACTCGTTGCCCATTCACCTTAAAGGTGCTTCCGTCTTTATTTTCAAGTTCTACTACTTCAGATGAGTAGACTTGACTAACTCAAAACAGGCCTGACCACTTGGATTTAAGCTTACCTGGGAACAGTTTAAGTCTAGAATTGAACAGAAGCTCCAAGTTACCCTTTTGGAAGTCTCGATTCTCTATCCTTCAATCATGGAGCATTTTCATCTTTTCTTTATATAGGTTCACTCGTTTCATATTCCTGTGATGGAATTCATCTATCTAATTTAGTTGTCCCAGTTTCAGCTCTACTACAGCCTTCCAACTCAAATTCAGCCTGGTAAGAGGCTATAGGGCCTTGAGCTTCAACTCTATTGGTAAGTGGCAACCTTTTCCATAGACCAGTGACGTGTGAGCCCATTCTAACATATTTGAAGCTTTTAACTCTAAATAATTGCAAAGTCTGGACCAACTTTAGTCATTTTTGATTAGTTTACTTCGATTTTGCTGTAAAAGTAGAAAAGATGGGTAATCAGAAATAAAGAAAGCAAAAATACTGAAATTGGAAGCAAATAAAGAGCTAAGTGTGGCAACGACATCCATGACATATCATCATCCTGGTGATAGGCTGTCAAGGATGCCGTGAACCTTAAACAGAAGACGTAAAGCTACAGGAAGTTTTGTGACAGCAATCATGACACGCTGTGAAGTTGATGATAGGACATCACCATCGGCGTCGGAATTTGCAGAGAAGCTGACGACGTCTGTGACAGGCCGTTAAAATCATAATAGGCCATCACAATCGCCATGAACTATTTTGAAGATAATCTAAAATTTTTATTTTATTTTCTTATTTAGGGTTGACTATTTAAAGCCTTGTTTTAGGGTTTTTATGATTATCCATCTATCCTTTAATTAATTGACATATTCTATAACATACGACTTTTCTCTCTATCTCTCTCTAAGACCAATATTTTGGTGTTTTGCTTGGTGATTCAATCAAAAGAACACTTTTGATTTTATTCATTATCGTAAGTTAATCCTTTCAGTTATGAATTCAAATTGCATACTTATGTTTTGCATCATGAGTGTCTAGACACTTTTAACCTGGATTATGGGATCTAAGATTATGTCATGATAAGGTGTTAATTACTCAAGCTTTAATAGGTGTTAGGATTTTTTGGTAATTCTGATATTATAATTTATGTTTATTGGTTGCAAACAATAGGCGTTCCTACTTTGGTTTTCTTGAGAAAGAAATCATAAATAGTAGGAAGTAAATAATCAACAGGGACTCGAAAAGGCTTTGTTTAATAATCAGTGTTGTAACAAGCTTGATTAACCTAAGGTAAAATTTGGACAGTTAATAGAGATTCCCTAAGTCTGATAGGATTAGGAAATTAGACGCCTTAATAGGTCGAGAAACATTTGAGCATATTATCGATAAAGGTAGCTTGTCATCCTAACCACCGTGAGAATCTTGAGTAAATTTTAGCATCTTTCATATACCGTAAGCCCTAGAGAACATAATCCTGGTTATTTCATAAAATCTTGGTTACAAACATTAAATTAAAAGTGACAATCAATCATTTGAAAAACTTAAACCCCCATTTTAGGAAATAGTAAACTACTAGTGAATTATATCGTAAACAACTTGAGTTCACAGCTTATTCCCTGTGGGATTCGACCCTAACCTAGTTGGGTTTTATATTGACAATGATCACTTACACCCATTCAAGGATGTAATTTGAGTGTTATAAAAAATGGTGCCATTGCCGGGGAATACGATTATAAACTGAAAGTTTGTGTGCGCTAATTTGCTGTTAGTTAAGTTTCCTTGATTTACTTTTATTTGTTGCTTTTGTCTCTTTCAGGTTCTTAGTTGTTAATGCTAAAAAAAGAAGTTCCGGAGAACCATTATTACCAATTAATCTAGAATCTCAGCTGATTGGGAGAATGGCTAAACAACAGGAGGCAGAAAAACTAGCCGCTTTGGCTAGGGCTCAGGTGAACATACAAAATTTGGGTCAATAAAGACGTCAAAAGAACCCTGATGATAAAGACTTAGGTGATGAGGAATTGCTGAATCCTCAAAACCTAAGGCGAGCTGAGCAAATTGCTGCACCAGTGCAGCGAAATATCAATAGAAACCATCCAGTCAGAGAAAGGTATGGTCAATAGCCTGTTCAATACGAGGCTGATAAAGATGATGAAGGAATGGATCAAGTAGGTGCAATGGGTGGTATCATTCCCCCACCGTTGGCATCGGGTACAAAATTCAACATAATAAGTATGATAATCGAACTACTAAATCTGAAAGGGTTGTTTAGAGGCTTACCTAGCGATGACCTGAACATGCATTTAGTGAACTTCATCACTATTTGAAAATCTTTTGACAATTTGGGAGTGAGCCAAAATACGATCCGGTTGAGATTGTTTCCTTTATCTCTATCTGGATAGGCAAAAATGTTGTTGAATGAGCTAGAGCCCGATTCTATAACCAACTGGTGACAGTTGAAAGAGGCATTCCTAGAATGGTTATTTCAACCTTCCAAAAGGGTACAGTGGATGGACGAAATCAGTAATTTTAGATAGCTCCCTACCAAAGTATTGTATAAAACCTGGGAGAGATTTAAGAAAAAGATGGCACAATGTTCGAACCACAACATGGCGGACTTGCACTTGATGGAGACTTTGTACAAAGCTTTCAATTATGTGATAAAACCATTTGTAGACAATGATGCAGGTGGTTCGTTCATTGACCTCTCTTTTCTAGATGCTTCAGACATACTGAATTGAATGACCAAGCAGAGTCGGGAGTGGCACACTAGGGATTCTGTGGTGGCTAGCCCAACAATTTTTGGTGGTATGACTGTGGAGCAGCACAGAAGGAATGAGTAAAGAGACCAGGACATGGCCCATTTAAAGACACAGATGGACTTGCTAACCAAGTACTTGCTGTTAGGCAAGACAGAAATAGTTAAGGTTGTGGAATCTCAAGGTACTATTACTATGAGTGCTGATGCAGAGGTAAACTATGTGAGTAATCAGGGGGGTTTCAGTGACAATAGCCAAGGAACCAAGGTCATAACTTTTATGACAAGCCTGACTATAAAGATAGGGATCAGGGGCATTAGAGAAGCAATAATGAAAGGAGTGGTTTATATGTTCCTCCTGGAAGTCGGGGTGCTACGACAACTAGCTCTAGCAAGATGTCCATAGAGGACATGATGGAAAAGTTGTTGAAGGGAGTGGAAGCTACCAAATTGAGGGTAACTACTATAAAGACTGAATTCTTTACCCTTAGATAGTTGGTTAGCTCACACTCTACTTCTATTAAGAAGTTGGAGCAGCAGATGAGTCAACTTTCTGCTACACTAAACCAAAGAAAGAGTGGTACTTTACCTAGTGATACAGTTCAGAATCCACGAAATGATGGATCATGTATGGAGATCACCACTCGGAGTGGTAAGATGTTACTTGCCCCTTATATGGGTAAATCTATAGAAGATAAGGTAATTGTTGATGAACTCAAAGAAATTAATCCAGTGGAATCTGAAAAGCTTGATAGTTCTACTAATGATTTAGAAAAGGAAAATGAGAAGGAAGAGGAAGTGGTGTTAAGGACTATCCCTTGACCACCACCTCCCTTTCCTCAATAATTGATGTAAAAGGTCGATGGTGTAAAATTTGGAAAGTTCATGGCAATGCTCAAGCAATTGACAATTAATGTGCCTTTGATTGAGGCACTTGAGCAAATTCCAGGCTATGCAAAGTTCATAAAAGACCTCGTCATAAAAAAGAGAAAGGTCAGCAGTGAGCAGGTGGACAATCTCCACCATTGCAGCGCAGTTCCACATGATTCTTAGTGCAAAAGAATGCTGACCCAGGAACGTTCACTATTTCATGGAAAGTTGGGTCTCTGGATGTTGCAAAGGCATTATGTGATTTAGGTGTCAGCGTGAATCTGATGCCACTGGCTATATATAAGAATCTTAGTTTAGAAGCTCCGACACCCACTTATATGCGACTATTGATGGCAGATAGGTTGAATAAGCGGCCTATTAGAATTTTGCATAATGTGTTGGTGCAAGTAGCAGACTTTATTCTTCCTGCTGATTTTGTGGTACTGGAGTACGTTGTGGACTTTGAGGTACCCATTATTTTGGGTAGGCCATTCTTAGAAATAGGAAGAGTAATAGTTGACAGGAAGTTGAATGAGCTTAAGTTTAGGCTCGATAAAAAAGAGGCAAAATTAAAAATGCATCCACCCATGTCACAACAAAAAGATATGAATGTGTTCTCAATCGTTGACGTCTTCTCTAATGATGTAAAAGGAGTATGAACAGGTTGTCTTGGCAAAGTATGAGTAGTCAAGATAACCCACTCGTGCCGCGAAAATAAATTAGGTGCTATTGGGAGGCAACCCAAAGTTTTTATGTTTAAGCAAGTGTTTTTATTTTTAAAATTAGTATTTGGTATAGAGAAGGTGGAAAAATGAAAAGATCAGCTGAAAAATCACGACGAAATCCGTGACAACTCGTCACAACTGTGATAAGCTATCACGAATGTCGTCAGCTAGAGCAAGCTTAAGAGATTCTACACCTAAGGGTGACGACGTTTATGACAAGCTATCATCATCGTGACAAGCTGTTATGAATTGTCATCAGCCCAGAACCTTAAAATATGAAAATTGAGCCTAAATTTAATCAGATCCGACCCATCTCAATCGTGAGCCTTTTTAAATTTCCACTAATTTTAACTTCTTTTTCTTTAGTGATTTCTTTCCTTCGATAAAATAGTTACCATACTTTGCAAAATATTCCAAGAAAACAAGTTTCCTTTGTGTGTGGTTTGCACATAAAAATCAAGAAAATCTTCCCCCTTCATACTTCTTCTTGTGCATGACTCTAGATTAAAATCTTCATCAGGTATACTCTACTGCAACTTTTGTTTTCTGGTAATGTATGATGAATGAAAGTTAACCCAAGTCCCCAAGATGCTTGAACCACGTTCAACTTGGAAAGGATCTAATATTGCACTTAGGGTTTGCTGTGCAAGCCTAAGGATTGAAAAAGATAGCTCACAATTCGAATTTAAGTAAATCTTGAGCAAAAATGGGGACCAAAAATTTAGTCAAAGTAAAAAATAGGTTCTGATAAGTTTGACGACATCCATGACAGGCTATCGAAATTATGACGACCTATCAGGAATGTCATCAAGCTCTAAATAATAAATAAAGTTGGTTCTGTTTAGAGTTGACGACATTTGTGATAGGCTATCATGGTTGTGAATGCCTATCATGAATGTCATCAAAAGTGGAAAAATTTTGTTTTTGGGTTCTGTCTGAGGTTGACGACAACCGTGATTATCTATCACGGTCGTGATAGCTTCTGAAGAATTATCATCACACATGGAGCCTAAAACAAGAATGAGCTTAAATGATTACTGTATTTTTGTTTGTGCTCTTGAGGGTTGACTAATGTTTTTCTATTGTCCCCAAGTACTTTAAAATGGCACCAAAAAGAAAAAGTCCCACAGAACCAAAGAAATCAGCCAAATAAATTGAACATCGCAAGCTCATCGATGAGGAATCTGACTATGAGGAGGAGGAAACCTTGCTCAGGAAGCAAAAGAAGCAAAGTCCTTAAAAACCTTCACCACATCCGCCAGTCGAGGTAGAGGACAATAATGACACTGAAATGACTATGGCTTCTGAGCAGGAGCGTTCTGAATGGCATGAGTCTAAACATGCTGACTCTGATGAAGATGATCAAGAAGGGTATGAAGAATCTGAGTCCAAGGGAACAACTTCTTGGTCCCTATCCACTGAGCAACAAAATAATAAAGAGTATCCATGATGGAGGACTCTTAGCAAGATGGAAAATCCGTAGAGCTGGCGATATCTACATAGCTGGGCTTCGAAGAACTGATAGAAAGAATGCGAAGAGGCCAATTCAGGAGGAAAAGATGATTATCACAAAAGGGTTGAGCAGGTACCCTGAAGTAGAGAAGAAGTTCAATGAGTAAGTCCTAGGATGGACTACAGAAAGGGGGAGTTTATTTTGCCCTGCACTGGTTTGGGAGTTCTACGTGAACTACCATGCCTAGTTGGAGAATGTGTGCAGATCGGGTGACAAAGTAGCAGATCAGTCTATTCTTGGGAGAGTTCTGCTGAGGGGTGTAAGAGTTGATGTCTCGACTAGAACCATCAACAGATTCTTACACGGGCCCGAATTTACTCCTCAGGCTACTACACTATCATTCTATGCTTGGAGAAAGATTAAGGACAAGCAACGTCCATGGTTGGCCAACATCATAGCTGACAGAGAATCGACATAGGTGACAAACCCAAATGAGAGAATCTGTAGGTCCTCATTAACTCGGGAGGAAAAATTTTGGTAGGGTATAGTGCGAGTTTAGCTAATGCTTACCGAGGGAGACAATATTCTGGGCAATGATCGGGCTACTTTGGCAGGAAGCTTGGACTTTGGGGAAATCATTGTAGATGAGATAAAGATCAGGATGTTGAGGACTGGCACTGCTTATCCTTTTCCTTGTCTTATTATAGAGCGATGTCGAGCTCCTGATCTGCCAAAGATTGCAGGCATTGATAAAGACGTTCGTGCGAGGAAAACTTACAACCCCATTCGGTTTGATGAGACTCAGTTAGGACTTAGACTTGAAAGGGGTACAGAGGTAGCAGTAAACTCTATGGTTACAGATGTAGGAGCAACACCTCATGTGGAAATACAGGATTCTTCAGCAGAGGTAGCTTCAGTGCTTGAGACTAAAGCTAGGCCCTTAGTTTCTCTAGCATTAACAGGTTTTTCTTTTCAGTCAATTGATATCAAGAAGGTGGCTAAGCAAGCCAAGTGGTGCAAGGCACATCTACATGACTTTGTCAAACAGTTTGTTGCTACTTTGGACAAAAGAATCAAGGCTGCAGTAGAGCCTTTTGTGACATTGCCTGTGAGAGTTTCAAATTTGGAGAATAGATTAAAATGCCCGGGTAAAAGAGATTATAGGTGTTTATCTTGCTAAATTTAGGGTGGCATTGGATAAAGTAAAGGTAGATGTTGGGGTGCTGCAGCAACACTCGTTTATGATGCCAACAGGTCCGGCCATGCACGACTCTGAGGAAGAAACTCCTATACTTGAACTCACTGAAGATTTCCTAAAGAAGAAGAAGAAAAATAGGGGAAACAAGGGTAAAGACAATAGATAAGAGCCAGATAGTGAAGAAGAAAGAAGAGTTAAAAATAAAGTAAAGAAGAATGCTAAAAAGGAAGAGTTGAAAAGGGCAAGATTAGAGTCCCTGGTTGATACTGAGAAATGGGAGGCAGCCATTTGAGCTAGGGATACAGGTGCTTCATCTAGCCAGGATCCAACCACCCAAAGCCAAATGCTCTTGATGGTGAAACGAAGCAGATGATGCAGTAGAAAGGTCAAAGACCCAGGATCCACGTGCTTAACTGTCTTCAGGTATACCCTAACCCTTAGTGCATTTTATTTTTGATTTTAAGTTGAGGGTGTAGGGTAAATTATTGTTGTAACATATTCTGTAGATAATTAGGAGTAGTACAAGTACTTGATACAGTTAGCTTATTTTGTTATTTTTGAATACCTCTCCATTCATCTAATCTATTGTGTACTGTGTGACTTGCATCCATTGTGACCACTATGTATCTTTTATAGCTTTAGTATGGCAACTGAATGACCTGTATTAAACAAGTGCATGAAACGGATAAGTAGTGATACGCGATACACTTGTGTGCCATATGCGTGTAAGGTCTTACTTAGTTCCTAGTATGCATTGAATCTAAAACCTTCCCGGCTAGTCTTACCACGGTCATAGGATAGGCGTTAGGAAAGGATCATAGGTTGTTTTTACATTTTAGCCCATATTAGCCTAAATGACCTTCCTAATGAAAAATAATATCCCTCGATCCCTTTTTGAGCCTAAATAGCCTATTTATTTCTTAAACACCTTTCACCTTCCCGTTTACATCACAATGAACCTGTCTTGGCCCTGGTCCTCCTTAGATACTATACACCTTGACTTAAGCAAATAACCTAAGTTGAGAGTGGCAATTATAGGGGTGCGTGATGTAATCTGTGTATGAAGAGAGGTGGAACAACAAGGATAAATAAAAAGTTAGGTGCAGTGAAAAAGAAATAAGAAAAGAGAAAATTGGGAGAAGTGATAAAAAGATAATCTGATAATTGAAAAGACCGCATGTATCTTGAATATGCATGAACAATAAAAAAGGGAAGAAAAGAAGGTTAAAAGTTGAAACCCTGAGATTTTAATGTAGTGTCAAGGAGGAATAGTCACTTTAAAATATCTATGAATATCATAACAGCCCCTAGCATATGTTATAAGCTTAAGAAAAGCCCTATACTGATCCTAACTGACCGGTCTGAAGACTTGGGTACTGACTATAAGGGCAAGCCTATGGAATTTGATGCGCAATGTTAGAACTTCGTTTTGAGAGTGAGTCTTATTTTTATCCCTATGTTTATAAATTCTAATATGAGTGAAAATGGGATTTCTTTGTTGTGAGGGCACACTAGGTATATTTCTAATCACTGTCTTATTTGGATAGTGTGATTTGGGTATATGCTGGGTTGTTATTTCTGAAATTTGTGTCGTACCTTGATCCTTGTGAGTTGCATGAGTGCTTTCAATAATAGACATAGTTTCTCTTAAGTTGGCTGAACTTGGAGATGGTGCATGTATTTTGATCTGATATGAGTAGTTAGCTGCCGAATTGTACTTTGTATGCTCTTAGTTATGTTATGGTTGCTTGAGGAAAAGAAATTATTTAAGTTGAGGGTGTTGATATGTGAGCCCATGCTAACATATTTGAAGCTTTTAACTCTAAATGATTGCAAAGTCTTAAGTAACTTTAGTCGTTTTTGATTAGATTACTTTGATTTTGTAGTAAAAGTAGAGAAGAAGGGTAATCACCAATAAAGGAAACAAAAATACTGAAATTGGAAGCAAATAAAGAGCTAAGTATGGCTAACGACATCCATTACACGTCGTCATCCTGGTGATAGGCTGTCAAGGGTATCGTCAACCTTAAACAGAAGACGTAAAGATGAAGGAAGTTTTATGAAGGCAATCATGACATTCCATCAAGTTGATGATAGGACGTCACCATCGTCGTCGACCTTAGGCAGCAGAAGCTGAATTTGCAGAGAAGCTGATGACGTCTATGATAGGCCATCAAAATCATTATAGGCCGTCACAATCGCCGTCATCTATTCCGAAGAAAATATGAAAATTTTATTTTATTTCCTTATTTAGGGTTGACTATTTAAAGCCTTGTTTTAGGGTTTTTATGATGATCCATCTATCCTTTAATCAATTGACATATCCTACAACATACGACTTTTCTCTCTATCTCTCTCTAAGACCAATATTTTGGCCTTTTGCTTTGTGATTCAATTGAAAGAACACTTTTGATTTCATTCATTATTGTAAGTTAATCCTTTCAGTTATGAATTCAAATTGTGTAATTATTTCGTGCATCATGAGTGGCTAAACACTTTTAACCTGGATTATGGGATCTAGGGTTAGGTCATGATAAGGTGTTAATTACTAAAGGTTTAATAGGTGTTAGGATTTTTTGGTAATTCTGATATTATAATTTATGTCTGTTGTTGAAAACAATAGGCATACCTACTTTGGTTTGGTTGCGAAAAAAATCATAAATAGTAGGAAGTGAATTATCAACAGGGACTCGGAAAGGCTTCGTTTAATAATCAGCACTGTAACAGAGTTGATTAACCTGAGGTAATATCTGGATAGTGAATAGTGATTCCCTAAGTCCAAGAGGATTAGGAAATTAGACGCTTGAATAGGTCAAGAGACATTTGAGTATATTATCAATAAAGATATCTTGTCATCCTAACCACCGCGAAAATCTTGAGTAAATTTTAGCATCTGTCATATACCGTAAGCCCTAGTGAACATAATCTGGTTATTTTATAAAATATCGGTTAGAAACAATAAATTCAAAGTAACAATCAAATATTTGAAAACTTAAACCCCCATTTCAGGAAATAGTAAACTACCAGTGAATTATAACGTAAATAACTTGAGTTCACACCTTATTCCCTGTGGGATTAGACCCCAACCTAGTTGGGTTTTATATTGACAACGATCGCTTACACCCTTTCAAGAGTGTAATTTGACCGTTATCAACCAGCTAAAAAGGTGACATGCCAATAGGTGTCTTGAAAGTAGTCTGATATGCCCACAAGGCATCATCGAGCTTTCGAGACCAATCTTTCCGACTAGCATTCACCCATTTTGGCTAGGATGGCTTTAATCTCTCAATTTAACACCTCCACTTGCCCACTAGTTTTTGGGTGATATGGAGTGGCTACTCTATGCTGTTTCAACCCATATTTTGCTAAAGCTGCTCAAAATACTTTGTTGTAAAAATGAGATCCTCCATCTCTTATAATTATGTGTGGTACTCCAAAGCGAGAGAAGATGTTCTTTTTGAGAAAAGAGACAACCTTCTTTCCTTCATTATCAGACAAGGCAACAACTTCGACCTATTTTGAGACATAGTCAACAACAACTAAAATATACTTCATCCCATACGAGCTTACAAAAGGGCCCATGAAATCGATACCCCATACATAAAATAATTCCACTTTAAGCATTTTAGTCAAAGGCACCTCATGTCTTTTGGATATTGAACCTTGCCTTTGACATTGGTCAGATTTTAGTACAAACTCATGGGCATCTTTGAACAATGTCGGCCAATAGTAACCACTCTGCAACACCTTCCTAGCTGTTCGGTCACCTATATGGTGACCTCCAACTGGGGAAGCATGACATGTTTCCAATATGCACAACACATCCACTTTCAGCACACATATCCTTATAATATTATCCGCACATTGCCGAAAAAGATACGACTTATCTCAAAAGTAATATGTTACCACATAATTTGCATAATCTCCTTATAATTTCTTTCTTTGATGGAAAGAAAGATTTTCTGGGATGCCCTCACTCACCATATAATTTGCATAATCCGTATACCAAGGCAACTTTTCCACAGCAGTAGCCAACACCTTCTCATCAGGGAATGCATCATTTATCTACATTTCATCACTAATTACCTGTTCACCTTCTATTCTAGACAGATGATCTGCAACTGGGTTTTTACAACCTTTCCTATCTTTGACCTCAAAGTCAAATTCTTGTAGCAGCAATACCTTCCTAATCAATTTTGGTTTTGCATCCTTCTTCGCCATAAAATACCTCAAGGCTGGATGGTCGGTGTGGACCACCACTTTGGTCCCAAGAAGATAACCCCTGAACTTCACAAAAGCATACACTATAGCCAGAAGTTCCTAATCAGCGATGGTGTAATTCTTTTTCTCTCCATTCAGTGCTTTGCTGGCATAATATATCAGATGAAATAGTTTGTCCCTCTTTTATCCCAATACAGCTCTAAGGTAAACACTGCTTGCATCACACATGATCTCAAATGGCTTTGACCAGTGTGGTGCAACAACAATAGGGGCATCAACCAACTTCATTTTAAGGCATTCAAATACCTTTAAGCAATTATCATCGAAAGAAAACGTCACTTGTTTCTCCAAAAGTTTACAAAGTGCGCTTGCAACCTTCGAGAAGTCTTTTATAAACCTCCAAAAAAAGCTAGCATATCCAAGAAAACTACGCAATCCCTTCACTGAAATGGGAGGTGGTAGTTTCTCAATAACTTCAACCTTTGCCCAATCAACTTCTATGCCTTTTACTAAAATTTTGTGCCCAAGAACAATGCCTTTCTTTACAATAAAGAGGCATTTCTCCCAATTAAGCACCAAATTAAATTCAACAAATCTTTGCAAAGCCATGCTTAAGTTTACCAAACACAACACAAATGAGTGTCCCACCCCCGAGAAATCATCCATGAATATCTCTGTGGTATCCTCCACCATATCCGTGAAGGTAGACATTATGCACCATTAAAAAGTAGCAGGTGCATTGTACAGCCAAAACGACATTCTCTTAAATGCAAAGGTGACATATGTGAACATGAATTTCATCTTCTCCTGATCTTCAGGAGCAATACTATCCCCTTTGAGCCAATAGATCAAGCATTTGGTCCATAAAGGGCATCAGGAAGTGGTTTTTTTATGTCCATTAGTTTACTTTTTGGTAGTCCATGCAAACTCTCCACCCAGTCACAGGCCTAAGTGGAATCAACTCATTCTTATCAATTGCAACCACAGTCATATCCCTTTTTTTGGGCACACATTGAACTGGGCTCACCCATTTACTATCAGAAATAGGGTAAACCACTCCTACATCCAACCACTTAATAATCTCCTTCTTAACCACCTCTTGTATTGGTGGGTTAATACGGTGCTAATGCTCTATGGTTGGAATACAATCTTTCTCAAGTTGAATTTTATGCGTAAAAATGCCAGGAAGAATGCTAATAGTATTTGAAATGGTCCGTCCTATAGCTCTTTTGTGCCTCTGAAGTACTAAAATATGTGCATTTACCTGTTGATCACCCAAATCAGCTACAATAATAACAAGTAGCATGTTTTCGTTATCCAAAAACACGTATCTCAAATTCCCAGGCAGTTCTTTTAATTCCAACAATGGTGGATTTTCAATAAATTGTTTGACTGGTAGTGTTGGTCGAGTAGCAAGTTCAAGGTCTAGATTCTTAGGAGCATAAAGGTATGAACCCATTCCTTCTAAAGCACAAACAGTCTCTTCATACTCTTCGATGCCTTCACTATAAAAATTCATCATAACTACGGCTAAAGGATCAACAACAAGTTGTTAAGCTATTGACACCTCCTATTCATCCTCATAATAAACATCAAATATAGAGAACAGACTCATTTATTCATGCTTATTCATTGATTTGAACACATCAAATCATACCACTTTATCATTCATCCTGAATAAGAGCTCATTCGCTCTTAAATCAATTAACACACTTCCGATTGAGAGGAAAGGTCGACCCAAGATTATGGGTACCTTGAAGTCCACCTCACAATCCAGAATGACTAAGTCTGCAGGGAATATAATCTGGCTACTTTCACCAACACATCATATAAAATACCAACAGGTAGTTTGGTTGTCCTATCCGCTATCACGAGTCGCATATTGGTGGGTGTGGGATTTCCCAGGCCCAGCTTTCTATATACAGCCAGTGGCATCAAATTGATGTTTTCTCCCAGATCACATAATTCTTTTGAGAATTCTATAGACCCAACCATATTAGGAATAGTGAATATTCCTAGGTTTGGCTTTTTCTGCACCAAGGACCTAGTAGAAATAACACTACAATGATGGAGATTATCTTCCAGATTGTATCTCACCGCTCTTTTCTTTGTCACCAGCTCCTTTATGAACATAGCATATCATGGAATTTTCTCAAGTGCCTCAACAAAAGGCTCATTTATTGTTAATTGCTTGAGCATTTCCATAATTTGCTAAATTTGGCATCCTCCGTTTTCTTCTTCAATCATTGAGAAAAGGGAGGTGGTAGTCTTGGCATAGCTTTCAACTCTACCTTCTTTCCCTTTTCTTTCTTTTTTTGGGAGCATTATCAAAATTTTCCAGCTTCTCAGATTCCACTGGACCACTTTCTTCCGGTTCAACATCAACTACTTCATTAACTACTGGATTGCCTAAAGAAGGGACAGATAATACCTTCCCATTTCTAGTGGTAATATTCATACATGAGCTGTCATTCCATAGATTCTGGACTGTATCACTTGGTAATGTTCCGTTCTTCCTCTGGTTAAATGTTGCGGAGAGTGGGCTCATCTTCTTCTCCATTTTTTTGATTGTGGTAGAGTGTGAGTACACCAACTAATTGATGGATTTCAGATTGGTCTTCATGGGGGTCACACCATAGTTGGTAGCCTCTACTTCCTTCAACAACTTATCCATCATGTCCTCCATGGATATCTTTTCAAAACTTGTGGAAGCAGACCATGATTTCCAAGAGGAACATATAGCCCACTCCTGTCATTGTTATTCCTCTAGTTTCCCTTCTCTCTATCTTTATAACCAGGCTTATCATAAATATTCCGACCTTTATTTCCTTGGCTATTGCGTCAAAAACCCCTTGATTATTAACATAGTTATCATCTTCTTCTGTATCAGCCTCAATCCTATCTTGAGATCCCACAACTTTTACCTTCTCAACCTTGACTGCTAGCAACTGCTTGGTCACCAAGTCCATCTATGTTTTAAGGTGAGCCATGTCTTAGTCACGCTCCTCATCTCTTCGGCATTGTTTTGCAGTAATACCGACAGAAGCAGTGGGACTGGCTACCACAGAGTCTCTGGTATGCCATACCCGACCCTGTTTGGTCATCCTCTCTAGTATCTCTAAAGCCTTTGAGAAGGTAAGATGAACAAATAAACCATCAGCAGCATTGACTACAATTGGCTATATGACAAAGTTAAGAGTCATGTACAAAGTCTCCATCAAATATATGTCCGTCATATTGTGGTTCAGACACTATGTCAGCTTCTTCTTGAATCTCTCCTAGGTTTCATGCAAAGCTTCAGTTGGGAGCTGCCTAAAGTTTTTGATCTCTTCCCTCAACTATACTCTCTTGGAAGGTGGAAAGAACTTTTCTAGTAAAGCTCCTTTCAACTGCCTCCAGTTGGTTATAAAATCGGGGGTCAGCTCATTAAGCCATAATCTTACCTCTCTAGACAAAGACTATGGAAACAATCTCAATGGAATAGAGTTTTGTCCCACTCCATGGTTATCAAAAGTTTTACAGATAGTGATAAAATTGATAAGATGCAAGTTCGGGTCATCCCCAGGAAGGCTACCAAACAACCCCTTCAGATTGAGGAGTTGGATCATAGTACTCATAATGTTGAATTTTTCCCCAGGTGCCAATGGTGGAGGAATGATTGCACTCGTTGCACCTACTTCTTCCATCCCATCATCATTATCATTTAGATCATACTGGACCGACTGGTACTCTTTCCTTCTTTGGAATAGACTGTTCCTGTGAACATTACATTGTACTGGTACAGCTACTTGCTCTGCACGCCTTGGGTTACCAGGATTCAGCAACTCCTCATCTCCCAAATCTTCATCCTTAGGATTTGTATGTCATGCTTGTTGACCAAAATTCTACACATTTACCTAAGCTCTAGCGAAGGATGCTAATTTTTCAGCCTCTTGCTGTTCTGCCATTTTTCCAATTCGTTGTGGTTCCAGATTAAATGGTAATAATGGTTCTCCGAAACTTATGGTTCTTCGCATACACTATAAAAATCCTGCAATAAACAAAAACAACAAATAAACGTAAATCTAGGAAACTTGACTAACAGTCAATTAGCACACACAAACTTCAGTTTACAATCGTATTCCCCAGCAACGATGCCATTTTTTATAATGCTCAAACTATACCTCTCAATGAGAATGTAAGCGATCATTGTCAATATAAAACCCAACTAGTTTGGGGTCGAATCCCACAGGGAATATGGTGTGAACGTAAGTTGTTTGCTAATTAATAAACTGATAGTTGGATTGTTTCCTAAAATAAGGGGTTTTTAAGTTAACAAGTAATTGTCGGTCACTTTAATTAGTGTTTGCAATCAAGAATTTATAGAGAAACTAGAATTATGTTCACTAGGATCTTGGTACTTGACAGATGCTAATAGCATTTCAAGATTCTCACGGTAGTTAGGACAACAAGTTATCTTTATCGAAGTTATGCTTAAATGCCTCTCGACCTACTTAAGCATTTGACTACCTAATCCTCTTGGAATTAGGGAATTTATATTCACTACCTAGATTTTACCTCAGGTTAACCAACTTTGTTACTGCGTTGATTATTAAACGGAAATTTAGTGGTTCCAAGTCCATGTTCATAATTCACTTCCCACTATATTTGATTTCTTTCTCAAGAAAATCAAAGTAGGCATTACCTATTGTTTGCAACCAACAGACATTAATTAAAACCTCAGAATTATCAAGAAGTCCTACCACCTTTAGAACCTTAAACACTCAACAACTTATCAAGACCTAACCCCTAGATCCCATAATTCAAGTTAAAGAAATTTAGCCGCTCATGATGTAATAATCGAAGAAACTAGATGAATTTATTCTTTGAAAGATAAAATTACCACAAGTTGAATAGAAACTAAATATTCTTAGATTAAATCACAAGGGAAATCCCCAAAACAATGATTATAATCTCTTCAAAGTAATTTCTTTTTTAAGCTAAGAAATTAGAGAGAAAATATCAAAGTATGTGTCTCAAAACTCAATGTTCGAAACTCTTAATTAAACCCTAAACAAGGCTTTAAATAGTTTACCCTAATTATGAAAGCAAAATAATAAAATTCAGAAATTCATCAGATTAGGTGATGCTATTTATGATAGCCCATCAGGAGGCTAATGACTTATCACAAAAGTCCTCAGCTCTCTCTTCAGTTTTTGGCTCTTCCTGCTTAAGGATAAAGACAATCTTGATGCCTTATCAGCTATGTGATGGCCCATCACAAAACGTCATCACAACTCTCCCTCAACTCTCAGGTCCTGCCTTAGGCTGACGACAATCTTGATAGCTTATCAGCTTCATGATGACCTATCACAAAATGTCATCACAGCTTTCAACTTAGGCAAATTCTTTATCCACGGCTGATGATGATCTTGACAGCTTGTCACAGGGCTGAAGACCTATCAAAAATATCGTCATCCATACTTCTCTTCAAATTTTAACCTCTTTGCTTCCATTCTTGTTGGTTCTCTATCCTATTATCTTATACTACAAAATCAAACATAAACCAATCAAAAATGATAAAAGTTGCTTAAGACTTCGCAATTATTCTTAGTTAAAATCCTCAAATCTGTTAACATTAGCTCACACATCAGAGCCCTTATTTGGTATTTTGACCCTTTGTTTAGAAAGTAGTTTAATTTAGCTTTAAAGTGGTCCCAAGGGTTAATTTGTTAAAAATAATCCTTTTCAAAAATCCAGCACCTCTATTAAGTCTAGAAAATCAAAATTAGCTTAGTGGAATTATTAGTTTATTTTTGTGGGGTCTTAAATAAATCCAAAGTGTCCCTTCGAAGAGTTTTGACTTGTGCCTTTACTAATTTTAGCTGTCATCAAGGCCAAGCTCCTTTTTTCTTTGCAGTCACAACCCTAGACTCATATTTGCAAAGTACTATAGTCCTTACCTTCATATTCACAGCCAGAGGCTCGCATAGAGATGGGATACCTAATGCCTCTTTACATTCTCAACCTTGGGGCTCACCTTTGCGAAGGTCCAAGTTGGGAAACCTCATAATCGCGACCAAGGGTCTATGCTCATAAAGGATGACGGACCTGGAAAGAATTTTAACTCTATTTTAAGCCCCAAATTGTATTTTATCTAATTTTGGACTTCTAAGCTCGAATTAAGGCAATTTCAAAGGGGTTTTCATGATTTCTTTTGTGGGCAACTTCCTAAAACTTTATTCTATCACTTTCCATTAATTTGATCTTTGAAGAAACTTTTAATCCTTGAGTTTTAAACATGATTTTGGGGGGTTTTACCCAGTAAAGTGTAAATGGTTTCTATTTATTTGAGTTTTGATCTGTACTCATTTTTTCTTGGGTTTATAATTATAGACTCCTATTGATACGGGGAACATTATTCTTAAATAAAATTTGGTTTTACCTTTATTATTTTGAACCCATTTTGGACCCACATTGAATAGGGTCAATATGGGTATCATTAGTTTTGTTTTGACTTGTAGATGACATATTTACCTAGATTGGATGAATTTGGTATTGATTCAAGGGATTTGAGTATTTTATTGGGGGATTTGGATGGTTTTTGGGCCTGAAAATCTTTATTTAAGGCAAGTTGAGATATACCTTGACTTTTTTCAAATTATTTTTATTTTAATTTGTACGCTTGTTTTTTTGTATATTGTGATTCGTTAGGATTAGAGGTCATGCTTATGTAAAATGATGAGCATCTCCACAGGTACATGAATCTTTGATGGATTTCAGTTATATTATTATCTTGATCAGTTAGTATTTCTACTTGTAATTATCCTTAGAGTAGAATGTAGATAGATACCTGGTGATTCTTGAATAATTGATACTAAAAGCCTATTTTAGAGCTAGAATCTTATTAGTGGACTTTATTATGATAATTTTGGTTTACTTCCTTATTAGGGATTAATTGAGTTATTATTGTTATTATTGATGGAATCATTGAGGTTTTGGAGGATATAAAGTATGAATAGACTTATAATAGTTGAGGCTTAATGTAGGACCAAGTTTAGGTTGGGTAGTTTGCGATTTTTTGTTACCAGGAAGTTTGGGTAGTTCGTGATTTATGGTTATCGGGAATGTTGGTTATTTTGTGTTGCCCACGTAGGGTTTATGTGAACTTCATTATAGACTTGAGTAATTATTTAAGATCATATATGCGAATAGGGGCTTATATGCATATTGCTATTAATTTGAGTGGATATATACTTATGATGCCTGAGTGAGCATTGACTTGATGTTATTAGTCATGTTTTGGGCATCAAATGCCATATTTATCATTGTATCCCCTGAGTAGGGCTTGACGTAACATTGTAGACCTTATGAGCATTTAAAAACATATCCATTATAGTGCACAAGTGAGAAGTTGGAAATGATAATATTAATTACTACATGACTATTTATTCTAGTGGCTCCAAGTAGAAGCTGATATCATGAATTATTAATATACTGAATTGAATGGATTTTGATCTTCATACTGATTCGTTGTGAGCATTACATCCTTATATCATACATGCATATTCATAAGGCATTGGAACTACTAGGACATTCTAATTTTTGTCAAAAAATGAGATAGTTTATAAAATATTTATGTCAAAGGATGGGCAGGTAAGGTTGATTTGAGATGTGAGATTGAGATTCTATGAGTATATGGGTTGTAAACCCCATAGGTCCTACCTGG
>JAPEIP010000011.1:170820084-170836795 GCA_026120095.1 Capsicum chinense | reverse complement strand
GATGTAATAATCGAAGAAACTAGATGAATTTATTCTTTGAAAGATAAAATTACCACAAGTTGAATAGAAACTAAATATTCTTAGATTAAATCACAAGGGAAATCCCCAAAACAATGATTATAATCTCTTCAAAGTAATTTCTTTTTTAAGCTAAGAAATTAGAGAGAAAATATCAAAGTATGTGTCTCAAAACTCAATGTTCGAAACTCTTAATTAAACCCTAAACAAGGCTTTAAATAGTTTACCCTAATTATGAAAGCAAAATAATAAAATTCAGAAATTCATCAGATTAGGTGATGCTATTTATGATAGCCCATCAGGAGGCTAATGACTTATCACAAAAGTCCTCAGCTCTCTCTTCAGTTTTTGGCTCTTCCTGCTTAAGGATAAAGACAATCTTGATGCCTTATCAGCTATGTGATGGCCCATCACAAAACGTCATCACAACTCTCCCTCAACTCTCAGGTCCTGCCTTAGGCTGACGACAATCTTGATAGCTTATCAGCTTCATGATGACCTATCACAAAATGTCATCACAGCTTTCAACTTAGGCAAATTCTTTATCCACGGCTGATGATGATCTTGACAGCTTGTCACAGGGCTGAAGACCTATCAAAAATATCGTCATCCATACTTCTCTTCAAATTTTAACCTCTTTGCTTCCATTCTTGTTGGTTCTCTATCCTATTATCTTATACTACAAAATCAAACATAAACCAATCAAAAATGATAAAAGTTGCTTAAGACTTCGCAATTATTCTTAGTTAAAATCCTCAAATCTGTTAACATTAGCTCACACATCAGAGCCCTTATTTGGTATTTTGACCCTTTGTTTAGAAAGTAGTTTAATTTAGCTTTAAAGTGGTCCCAAGGGTTAATTTGTTAAAAATAATCCTTTTCAAAAATCCAGCACCTCTATTAAGTCTAGAAAATCAAAATTAGCTTAGTGGAATTATTAGTTTATTTTTGTGGGGTCTTAAATAAATCCAAAGTGTCCCTTCGAAGAGTTTTGACTTGTGCCTTTACTAATTTTAGCTGTCATCAAGGCCAAGCTCCTTTTTTCTTTGCAGTCACAACCCTAGACTCATATTTGCAAAGTACTATAGTCCTTACCTTCATATTCACAGCCAGAGGCTCGCATAGAGATGGGATACCTAATGCCTCTTTACATTCTCAACCTTGGGGCTCACCTTTGCGAAGGTCCAAGTTGGGAAACCTCATAATCGCGACCAAGGGTCTATGCTCATAAAGGATGACGGACCTGGAAAGAATTTTAACTCTATTTTAAGCCCCAAATTGTATTTTATCTAATTTTGGACTTCTAAGCTCGAATTAAGGCAATTTCAAAGGGGTTTTCATGATTTCTTTTGTGGGCAACTTCCTAAAACTTTATTCTATCACTTTCCATTAATTTGATCTTTGAAGAAACTTTTAATCCTTGAGTTTTAAACATGATTTTGGGGGGTTTTACCCAGTAAAGTGTAAATGGTTTCTATTTATTTGAGTTTTGATCTGTACTCATTTTTTCTTGGGTTTATAATTATAGACTCCTATTGATACGGGGAACATTATTCTTAAATAAAATTTGGTTTTACCTTTATTATTTTGAACCCATTTTGGACCCACATTGAATAGGGTCAATATGGGTATCATTAGTTTTGTTTTGACTTGTAGATGACATATTTACCTAGATTGGATGAATTTGGTATTGATTCAAGGGATTTGAGTATTTTATTGGGGGATTTGGATGGTTTTTGGGCCTGAAAATCTTTATTTAAGGCAAGTTGAGATATACCTTGACTTTTTTCAAATTATTTTTATTTTAATTTGTACGCTTGTTTTTTTGTATATTGTGATTCGTTAGGATTAGAGGTCATGCTTATGTAAAATGATGAGCATCTCCACAGGTACATGAATCTTTGATGGATTTCAGTTATATTATTATCTTGATCAGTTAGTATTTCTACTTGTAATTATCCTTAGAGTAGAATGTAGATAGATACCTGGTGATTCTTGAATAATTGATACTAAAAGCCTATTTTAGAGCTAGAATCTTATTAGTGGACTTTATTATGATAATTTTGGTTTACTTCCTTATTAGGGATTAATTGAGTTATTATTGTTATTATTGATGGAATCATTGAGGTTTTGGAGGATATAAAGTATGAATAGACTTATAATAGTTGAGGCTTAATGTAGGACCAAGTTTAGGTTGGGTAGTTTGCGATTTTTTGTTACCAGGAAGTTTGGGTAGTTCGTGATTTATGGTTATCGGGAATGTTGGTTATTTTGTGTTGCCCACGTAGGGTTTATGTGAACTTCATTATAGACTTGAGTAATTATTTAAGATCATATATGCGAATAGGGGCTTATATGCATATTGCTATTAATTTGAGTGGATATATACTTATGATGCCTGAGTGAGCATTGACTTGATGTTATTAGTCATGTTTTGGGCATCAAATGCCATATTTATCATTGTATCCCCTGAGTAGGGCTTGACGTAACATTGTAGACCTTATGAGCATTTAAAAACATATCCATTATAGTGCACAAGTGAGAAGTTGGAAATGATAATATTAATTACTACATGACTATTTATTCTAGTGGCTCCAAGTAGAAGCTGATATCATGAATTATTAATATACTGAATTGAATGGATTTTGATCTTCATACTGATTCGTTGTGAGCATTACATCCTTATATCATACATGCATATTCATAAGGCATTGGAACTACTAGGACATTCTAATTTTTGTCAAAAAATGAGATAGTTTATAAAATATTTATGTCAAAGGATGGGCAGGTAAGGTTGATTTGAGATGTGAGATTGAGATTCTATGAGTATATGGGTTGTAAACCCCATAGGTCCTACCTGGGAATTCCGAGCTTAGTGGGTGTATACCAAAAGTCATGCAATGAATTTCACCATTCATCATCATCCCATCATCATCAATACATTACATTGAAATGACATTCCTTGATATGATTTGGTATTGTATTAGTATTTATGCTTGTATTGTGTTACCGTGATAGCACCTTGTTTGTGATATTGTGTTTGAGCATTCCTTTCACTTCATTACATTATTTTATTTTATCTTATTAGTTGTGAGGTTGTGGTATTATGAGATATGGGGTATGACAATGTCTTGATCAAAAGATAGATGGGTAGAGACTTTTGGTTGCATAAGATCCGTTGTTATCCCATAGTATTGGCTAATTATAATTTATTAAGCCTGTTATATCGTATTTGTAATTCTTTTTCATAAATAATATAAATGAATAGTATTGACTCACCTAGATTAATATGTCAACTATGTGTTTGATACATCTATTGACCATTATGTTGGGTTACCTAGATTAGGATAAAGTGATGTATTACTGATTTCTAGATTATTTGGAAGACTTGGGTAGTAGGGGTGGTGGTTCTCTCCATCGCTTTGGATTAGTGTCGGTTATTGACTATGCTTGCTAAGTATATATGGTTTCATACTACCCTTGTTTCTCTTTCCTTTTTGGTTTTTTGCACCTACTTTGGATTGAGTAGTCGCTTGTAGATTATTTTTAATAATTGACATTGCAAAGATGAAGGTATTGCTAGCGGAATCCAAGCATATCCGAGTGTCTCTTTATATATAAATCATTTACATATAAAAAACTTAATAATATTTAATAAAAATATAAAATAGACATTTATAACATGTCTACTTCAACTGTTGTTGACACCTAATTTTGACCTCCCGATGCTCTCTTAGGCTGCTATTTTATCAAAATTATTTAATTTTAAATATTAATATTTTTACACATTATTCTCGTATTATATAAATAACGACGTGTCACATCAATGATTTAATTATTTAAAAATTATTTTTATTAGTTTTTATTATTAGTTTTTATAATTTACTAATTCAAATATACTATTTTACATAATTTTCTTACTTAAATCATCTTTCATAAATATGCACACTCACAATTTACAAATACATTGTCTAGTTTTTATTATTATTATAATTATTATTATTATTTTTAAATTTTGTAGCTAATTTATTTTAAATTATTAACGACAACTTTGTAAAATATTTCTTTTACATAATCTTAATTCTACATGCGTTGTCTATTTTAAATAGCGACACATTATTATATTTATTAAATAGCATCCTAACTTAAAACAATTTTCCTAATTTATTTAAATTCTAGCCATCTTATACTCAATTATTGTCATTTTAAACCAAATTAACATTAATTTCATTTTCTGACCCTTTTTTAAATAATTTTAATCTTAGCCATTGATAAAAAATAATCCAACAACTGAGATCCGCTCATCCTTACTTTTCTTTTATACATCAAGAAACCCTAATCCCCCATTCTCAACAAAAATAGCCGCATCTATATGCTCTTTCGCTAATATCTTTTCTATTCTCTCTCTAGGCATAGCCGCTGGAAGATACAATTACCAGCCGGTTGGCAACCTCGGCACCACCAGTGTTTCTTCACTATTTCCAACAGCCTCCTCATCGAACAATCTCAAAGCTTCGATCAACGAGCTGCCGACTAGAGTATTAAAAAAAACAAAAGATGCTTAAATTTGTCTTTGTTATGCTCAAAATGTCATGACAGTGCTAGTAGTTGTTGAAGCAACATACTAATAATTGGGTTACTCAGACATATCAGTTTGTAAGTAGCAACTTTATTTGTTGGTTCCCCCTCCATTTTGTTAAAACAACAGACATAATTAAAGATGAATGACATAGTTAGGGAATTTTCTTGTCAGTTTGTGCCGTTTGAGCTGGTATGGATACTATTTTTTTCTTTTAGAAAAATAAAATCTAAGATGACTACAACTTATGAAATTTGTTCCTCTATTATGTCAATTTTCACTTTTCAATTAGGGGAAGTTTATCCTTGTCCTTTATATAATTATCTCTTTATATGATAAATATTCATCTTTTTCTGATACATCATTTTTTATTCCAAAATAGAGGATGAAATTTCCATGTGACTGTACTGCAATAGAGACTGTCTTCTTGTTTGGTAATAGAGGAATGATGTAGTTGCAATTTCTAGAATCCTCAAGCACAAAAATATAGTTCTTAGTTATTATTGGCTTCACAGAAACACAATATAATATAATTTGTAACAACCATCCAAATACACTTAATCTTTAGGTTCCGTCATAAGGTCTATTTTGGTTTCCCAGAAGTTGGATTCTCCAATTTACCTGCCTTTTCTCTTCTTTTACTTACTACATTTTCTATGAAATGTCAAGCCTATAGGATACTTTAAGCACCTTATGAAACATCATTCATTATATTGCCTTCTATTTTCTTTCTCAAAGGTACTATGTTATTTTCAACCAAAGATCTGCTTGCACTTTTGGTATGAGCAACAACTAGAATTAAATATGAATATGATTTTTGCTAGTATGCGCGTAGTCATAAATAGCGATTCAAGTTTTTACTCTTCCAAACATGTTTATATTTAATTTGAAAAGTAGAACTTAGGTAGCCCTTTGAATAAACTTTCCTTGAGAGGTGAAAGCAGTATTTAGTCTCTATGGGGTAGACTTAACAGATAGATTTAAGCTTAGATTTTTTCGATAAGTTGAAAGGTCGTCATATTGTTTTGCTGTTTATTGTTATTAGCAACTTAATCCTCGTGCATTATTGTTCATTACTGTCAAGTTATATTAAGTACTCCATTTTAATTTGTTTGTCTGGTTTAACTTGTAACAGTGTTTAACAAAGTGAAGAACATTTTGAAATCTTGTGATCTTAAATTAAAACTGTATATAATGATCAAGTGTAGTATTTTGAAATGTGTTCTAGTGACTTCAAAATGATCAAATGTTGTCACTTGAGAAGTGGATTAGTGACTTAAAAATAGTTTGGTGTAGTTACATGAAAGGTGAACATAAAAAGGGTTAAGTATAATGACCTGAAATGTGAATTAGTTATTTACAAATGATTAAGTGTAGTGATTGGAAATGTGAACTAGTGACTTGAAAATTGTTAAGTGTAGAAACTTGAAGTGTGAATTAGTTACTTGAAAATGGACAAGTGTAGCCACTTGCGATCTATACTAGTGAGTTGAAAATGGTTATGTATAGTGACTTGAAAACATTTAAGTATAGTGACTTGAAAAGTCAATTAACTATTTGAAAATGGCTTGAGTGTAGTGACTTGAAATGTGTACTAGTAACTTGAAAATGATTAAGTGTAGTTACTTGAAATTGCGAACTTGTGACTTGAAAATGATTAAGTGTAGTTGTTTGAAATTGTGAACTTATGACTTGAAAATGGTTAAGTTTAGTCAATTGAAATGTGTACTAATAACTTGAAAATAATAAACAATAGTTACTTGAAATGTGTAGTGTCTTGAAATGTGTACTAGTGACTAGAAAATATTTAAGTGTAGTAACTTGAAATATATACTAGTAACTTTAAAATGATTAAGTGTAGTGAGTTGAAAATAGTTAAGTGTAGTTACTTGAAAATGGTTAAGTATAGTTACTCGGAATGTGTACTAGTGACTTGAAAATGGTTAAGTGTAGTTACTTGAAAGTTGTTAAGTATAGTGACTTAAAATGAATGATTAAGTGTAGTGACATGAAAATGGTTGAGTATAGTTATTTGAAATGTGAAATAGGTACTTGAAAATGGTTGAGTATAGTGACTTGAAATGTGAATTAATTATTTGAAAATGGTTAAGTGCAGTAATTTGAAATTTGTACTAGTGACTTGAAAATGACTAAGTGTAGTGCTTTGCTATAACACCCCAATTTTATGAATCGGAATGCTACACGATGCTCATAACCCTGAAGGACCACAAGCTAACCCATGACTGATATTTGTACCTGTATACTGTATAATATATAATAAAATGCAGAAATATGAACATGAAAGGCCATAAGGTTCGAACTGAATAAACGTTTGATAACAAAATATCTGAAAAAGGTATAACAATACCAAAACAAGTCATAAATACTGAAAATAATGAGATCTGAATATCTAATCTTACATCTAGTCAGAAAGCCTCTAACTGAACTGAATAAGGAGTTGAAGGAACATATCTCCAACTAACTCAATCTAGCAATTGAATAGTAAATGTAGCAATAATCATATCCTCCTCGAATGAGAAGGACTCAGTGCAAACTCTAAACACTGGAATGCTACTGCTGATCTGGAGCTCCTGCCTCTTAACCTATGGTGTAACATAAGAGAAAGCACCATAGCGCAAATGTGTCAGTACATCTGAATGTACTAAGTATATGAGTGAGGTAGGATAAATGCAAAGGGTTATATGCATAAACAATGCTAACTAATATGAACATGAGAATACATACATGCATACATAACTATAACTGAATAGATGAACGACTATTTTTGATAGTTCAAATTATGAAGAATTGGTCTGGTAGATTGTGTCTGATAGTCCTGAAGCTGAATACTGATATCATAAATTATGACAACTGATATGACTAATACATGAGTTCAGAAAACTGATATAACTGATATAACTGTGATGATCTACCTAACCGATATAACTGATACTGAGCGACTGTATCTGATAGTCTATGTTCTAATGGAACTATCTGAGTTTCGTTCTACTTGGAGTAACTAAATCTGAGATTAGTCCTATCTAGCGGGTGATCATGAGTATACTGATAATAAGAATGATTAGACTTAGTCTGAGATCACTCCTATCTAGTGGGTGATCTTTAAATCTAATGATTCTGATACTGATTAATCATAGTTGAGATCAGTCCTAGATAATGGGTGATATTGAAGTCTATTTACATCTAATAAGTATTGACTGTATCTAATAGTACTGAATTTGTACTACTAAATTGAGTTGACTGTGTCTGAAAGCCCTGATTCTGTAACTAAAACTATGGGTTGTGTTCATATAACCGACATGCCCCAAGCTACGCTGACTGGGTTCTAATCTCTGCCCTGACTGGAAGGGTGTTAGTACCGCGCCACCAGTAAAGACATCTGCTGTGGAGTCAGTCCTAAGCTAGCGGATGACTCCTAGGATCAGTCATATATATATAATTATGCTAACGGGTAACCTCTGAGTATGTCAGTCCTATCTATCGGGTGACATCTCATACCTATGCTGGCTACGTAGTTCTGGAACTTAGGGATTGCTTCTAAGGATCTTAGTCTTAATCTAGCGGGTGAGTCCCCATCCCTAGGATCACTCGGGGCTGAATCCTACTTTCATTTGAAAGAAACTGAACTAAATAACTGGGCTGAACTGAATAACTGCACTGAACTAATTAGCTGAACTGATACTGATTAACTAGACTGATACTAGTAGTATTATTTAGTGGAGCTAAACTAAGTTTATTGGATTTCGATGACTGACGGAATGTACTGAGTTTTGAAGACTGGTAGAGAGTACTGAAGTTACTGAGATTGACTGTGAATACTGTGGTTACAGATATTACTGAGTACTGAGATCACTGAGATTACTGAACTACTTAGATTACTGAGGTTATTGTATTTTCCTGAGTCACATGACTGACTGAATTCTATAGATCATGGATTGACTTAGAGTATCATGATAACATGACATGGCTCTAGGCATACAACTATATTTTTAGGAACGAATACCCCTTGGACTTGATGGAAAGAAACATACACAACATGGCTGACTGGATCATAAGATTGGAGTCCACAATTTATATTGTCATAAGTAGGGGATATTATACTTCATGCAGTTCTTCAACATCTTAAGAATGGTAGGGAGTGCATGGATATATTTCATATATATATAGTATATCTCCATTATCGTACATCCTTCATACCACAACAATAGCAACACATCAATGGCATGAAATTTATATTGAAGTGTATAGCTAACATAGACTTGTCATTTATATGTCATGGAACCATGTAAACATGAGTTTCTAGTATCCTAAGAATTTTATCAAACACCTTGCATGCATAATATTGAGCATAGGTGTACTTAACAAATTAAGAAATCTTGAACCACCCAAATTCATGGGTTTCCAACTAACTTATTCACATGATTCATGAAAAATACATCAAGATACAACCTTGAATCAAAACAACAATCATCAACATGAATATAATCATAAAACAATAAGTAAATCACAATTTATAATTTAAAACATGATTCTTGAGCTCCATGGATGAAAGGGACCCACGGATGAACACTATGCATACCTTAAAGCTTGATCTTGAAAAAGATCTAATGTTTCTTGATGATTTTTGAAGAAATCTTTAGGCTTGCTATTTATTTTTCTTGACTAGGGCTTAACCCCTTTCGGAGATAATGTTCTTGTTATTAAAGAGATGATCTTGAGAGGAAACCCTAATCTTGTGGTTGAAAGTGTATGAGAGAGCCTTTTGAGATGTTTAACTAAAGAGAATGGAAGATAATACGTTCCTTAAGGGTTATAATTCATGGGAAGTGAAGGAAAAAAACAAAAATATTCGTTCTAAATGTCCCTCAAGTTCTAGAAAGAAAAGCTGACGATATTTGTGATAAGGCGTCAAAAATGTGACAGGCCATAAAAAATATCGTCACACATAAACTGGATTCTACCTAAGGCTGACGAAAATTTTGACAAGGAATCACAAATGTGATAGGATGTTTAAAATATTGTCACACAGAAGCTAGATTCTTCCTAAGACTGATAACAATTTTGACAAGGCGTCACAAATGTGAAAGGCCGTAAAAAATGTCGTCACACAGAAGCTGGATTCTTCCTAAGGCTGACGACCTTCGTGATAGGGCATCATAAATGTGGTAATATATTACAAATGTTTTCACTTAGGATCTGGTTTCTTCCTAAGGCTGAAGACCTTCGTGATAGAGCATCACAAATGTGGTAAGCTATCACGAATGTCATCACACGGTTTCCATCCTGACATGCTGGAGTAAAATAGGAATAACTCTTTACTCCGATATCGGATTAAGGCGAAATTGGTACCTTTGGAAAGATAATTCAGTTATATATCTGTTTATAGGACATGATATCTAAAATTCCAAGTATAATGGGAGATATGCTAATATGAAATTAACTATACCAATATCTTTCTCAAGAATTCAATCGGTAAAGAATGTTTTGATTCGTCTGATAGATGGGAGTTATTTGAAGCCTTAATATACATCTAAATTTCTCATAAAAATATAAAAGAACCATTATGTACTATGCATGAGCTTGGTACTTGGATCTAATATTGGTTAGGATTTTTCGGGGTATTACATTTGCAATGTGACTTACTTAGTTATTTGAAGATGGTTAAGTGTAGTGACTTGAAATGTGTGCTTGTGAGTAGAAAATGGTTAAGTGTAGTTACTTGAAAATTTTCAAGTATAAAGACTTGAAATTTCAATTAATTATCAATTTGAAAATTATTAAATGTAGTGAGTTGAAAATGATTAAGTGTAGTTATTTGAAATTGCGAACTTGTGACTTGAAAATGGTTAAGTGTAGTTCGTTAAAATTGTGAACTTGCGACTTAAAAATGATTAAGTGTAGTTACTTGAAATGTGTACTAATAACTTAAAAATAATAAAGTATAGTTACTTGAAAATGATTAAGTATAGTGACTTGAAATGTGAATTAATTAATGGAAAATAGTTATCTATAAATTCCCTTACTACTAAACCTAACTCGAGTCTTAGAGTCTCCAAACTAGAGTCCTTGACTCAAATAAAATGGTACATTCTTCCCTTAGATATCATTTTTCTTGCCTTAAATCAAGAAACAATCTGACCCCTAAGCACTAAAGTACTACCCTTTCATTCAATGATTGGTTCATTAGGAAACTAAAGCTGAATGACTTAATTTCTATAATCAACTGAGGCATAGCAGGAGTGGAGCCAACCCATGTCGACAATGATATCAAAATCAGTCATCTCTTACTCCACAAGATCAACTAATGTAAGTTTCTAAGATATTGTGACCAAGTAATTTCTGTATACCCTTCTAGCTATGGTAGATTTACCCACTGAGGTTGACACTAAGAAAGGTTCTGCTAAAGATTCGAGACTGACACTAAAATGAACTGCTATATTAGGAGTCATACAAGAAAATAAAGATTCAATGTCAAATAAAACATACACTTGAAGATAAAAGACTTGTAACATACCCTTAACCATATCAGGAGAACTCTCCTAATCATGTCAATTCTAGAGAGCATATAATTTGTTTTGGTGTTTCCCACTAGTGGCACTAGAAGTAGCACCCTGCTGAGTCAGGAGACCTACTGGAGCTACTGAAGAAGTAGTCTGGCCCTGCTGGTGATCACTTCTGCCCCTCTATGCAACCACCATACACTCTTAAAATCTTGTCGCCTAGCTTGCCACATCTAAAACACATATCACTAGCAACCTTACACATACCCTGATAATTCCTACCACACTTCCTGCAAAGTGGATTAGTACGACTATTGTACACACTATCCTAGGACTTAAAACCTGGTGCCCTATCCCAACTGTGTTACCTGAACTTAGGCACTGGTGTACTAGCTGAAGATGGTGATGGGGCTAAAGATTTCTGATAAAATTAAGAATGGTTAACACCTTCTTACCTTGGCTGAGAAAAGTTGAAACTACCTATTCTGGACCTCTTATTCTTTCTTTCTCTCTCCTTAAACTTCTCCTCCACAATTTGCTAAGCATAAACCATGAGTCTATATAGGTCCATATCTTTAATCAGCATGACAGTCATAAACTTACTTATTCTAGACCTATTATCATCCATCATCGAAGAAGCATACCTCGCCAACTGAGTGAACTTAAGCGAGTACTCCTTCATGCTCATATTACCCTGCTTTAAATTTATAAACTCCTACACCTTAGCTTCCTTTAAATATAAGGGAAAGAACCTGTCTAGAAAAGTTGTGGCAAACTCCTCCTACTCTACAGGCCTTGCCTCAACAACTCGGTTTTCCTTCCATTACTTAAACTAGGTGTGAGATTCATCCTATAACTGATACACAGCCAACTCTGCACTCTCACTCAAAGTGACACCCATGATATCAGTCACCTTCTGCACCATATCCAGTAATTCTTATAGATCCTCCTCAGACTTGGATCCCAAAAATAGAGGGGGATTCATTTAAGTAAAATCTCGAATCCTTATTGCAGCTATATTTGCCACTAGATTGGCTGGGGCATTATCTTTCTGGTTGTTCTGAGCAGTTATTAAATGGGATAAGGTAGTAAATGCAGCCCTAAATTCAGCAGGGGGAATATGATCATTCAAGGGATCTTCCTGAACAGGCGGTGCGAGTTGATCCTTGTTTACCTTTTCTTTATTTATTTTGGGAGGCATGGTCTGTAAAAAAAATAAAGTGTGAGTTAGAAAGAGAGTTTAAATAGAGCTTCTTCTCTTTTGCACGACATGAACCCTGAAAGAAGGGAAACTTTCCTAAAATATTTCATAGCCTCTTATCCAAAAGTGTGGCATGTTTCACACCTATGCACAAGACTCTACTCAATAAGTCTTTCAGACTCCCTAGGATACTATAAAATCTTAGAATCTGATAACAAGTTTTGTCATGGCCGGAGGTTGCCCCTAGTCGTGACAACGATGCTTATGGTCACAAGTGACCACAACCTAACCCATAAGTTGGTACCTACTGTAAGCACTGAATAAAATGGCTCTGATATAACATATGCAAAAGATAAGCTGATAAAATACTTAAAATCTGAATATTGAATATATGTTAATGACAAGTATGAAATGTACGTAATAATTGATAATACTAGACTGAATGAATAACTATCTAACTAAATGTTTAAAAGCCTCTAAACTAATTGGAGAGTTTATTGGACAAGCCCCCAACTAACTCCTACTATTTGAATATAAGAAAATATTGAAATAATTGAGACAAATAAATCATGTCCTTAACTAATAAGGACTCACCACTTCTACTGCTAAGTTATGCTGAGCTGTCTAAGAATGGTTGGGAAACTAAGCGTCCAAATCTATGTTATAAGACAAATCGCATAAAGAAAAGTATGTGATCAGTACTTTAAATGTACTGGTATTTGAGATAAAGACCAACTGAAATGCATAAGATAACTAAGCATAAATGTATGAATATATAATAACTGAGAATGCAAGACCAAGTATAAACATATTTCTCAAATAATCTGTAAGCTGAGAGACTAAAATCTGTATAATTGAATAACTATAAATCTAATTTGTACTCTTGGTCAAGCAAACCTGAACTTAGATATACTAAAATACTGGAAAAAAAATATGGGAGTTGTCATATAACCGATATGCCCCAATTAGAGCTAATTGGGGTCCAACCTATAACCTATTTAGAAGGGTGTCAGTACCGTGTCATGGGTACAAACACTGGCTTTGAGGATCCATTAAATTGCCCAGTGCATCATATGAGACCATGGTGATGTAATGATGTGGTTTCATACCAGAGAAATCTAATGATTAACCTTCCAAGGAGAGTTCCAATATAACTCTGATGATCTAATTCACTCTTCAAATGAAACTCGATCTGATAATACAACATGTATTAAAAATCTGATATAACTCGATCTGATAATACAGCATGAATTAATACAACATTTTTAATACATTTTGTATTATCAGATCCAATATAACTCGATCTAATAATACAATATGTATTAAAAATCTATAAGATTGTTGTTGTCTCTATAATACATGTTGTATTATCACATTGATTTTTTCCTTCTATGTTCTAATTTTTTCCACTCCTATGATAATACCTTATTGTGAGTCCCACATGTAAGAATATTACGTATAATATTGCGTATTAATGAACCATATATTTTTGGTAATAAATTTACCTTGACTCCCAAGTAAAGTAGTGAATCAATCAATTATTTTTCCTCTAATTTATGCATATATAGTATTTCTTTGATGGTAAGAAATAGCTATGAAAGTTTCTAGAGTTAAATTTATTTGCTTAAGAGTCCTTAGCCTAGCTCTAAGTATGCCTATGACTCCATCAAACTGGTATACATTTTGATAGGCCTAGAAATCTCCTAAGTTTGTTACAATTTATTTCTTCTTACACTTGGACAATGATGGCTGAAGGTATATTCCTATTTTTTCACTACGGTTTTGCTCTATGTATGTGTTAAAATTCAACATATGATATCATAGGACCATCCTTTAGCCATGTTGTTTGGTGTTAAGATGAGTGGTAAATTATTAATTGTGTAATTGAACTTTATGTTCTTCTCTAATTTAATTAAAAGTCTTTATAGCGTAGTAGTACTTATCAAATCCCTATGGGTTTTGTATGTTTGTCATATGAACAAGTACTAGTTCTATGAGTTATGTAAAATTCAACATCTATAGTTTTTCTTGTTGTCCTACTACTAAACAGTAAACTATAACTTGTTAATGGCGTTAAAATATTTAACAGGCTCATCAAATTGCATTAAGTTTTTCTCAAGTCTTGCAATCAGTAGCGATAGTGATTTTTAAAGCATGTCTTTGTTTGTGTTTTGATATTAATAATGTTAGGCTACTGTTTCATAGTTTCTAACAATTATTATGTTTAATTAAAATTGTTCTTGTAATAATTATATGAAATATGAATAGGAGATACATAAGTTTTGTCTGTTCCCTTATCGTAGGCAACCAATTATCACTATGGCTAATGAATTACCATTTAACGAAAAATATGTAGGTTCAGCCTATTTCCTTGTAGTACGATTTTTCTTCGATGAACAAGAGATGCTTTGTACATCGGATTACTTTGATATAGCATATGCCTATTCAATTCGGTTTTAGCATTATGATTAATTAACCATATATTAAAGTGAATTGTTAAAGCTAAATACTTTGAGATGCTTTATACATAGGATTGCTTTAATGTAGGCTCTACCTATTCAATCCGTTTTAGTATTTTGATAATTAACATCAAGTTTAAGTTAATTATATCTTATAAGATATCATTTTTGAGTTCTTTTATTATATACTTGGGTTAGCCATTAAGATATAATAATAACCTCTAATAAAGTCTGATTATCTTATCAAAATAGTAACCTTACCCCCACAGGAAGGCAACTAGTTTTGTTTGATTAATTGGAATAGATAGTAAACCTTTCAGTTTAAAAATTATCCTATGCCTACAGGATGGATTATTTTCTAGTTTTATTTGGTTTACTAGTCTAATGAAGTCAAGTAGTTCGATGCATGGGGTGCAACCTCTACCCATAGAAAGGTTTAGAATTTACTTAAAAATTGGTATTTACGCTATTCATTTTGATGGTTATGTATTTCATAGCTTACATATATGTCTCCTTGTTTGTAGTTAATATATCTTTTCCTACTTCTCCATTTAACAAAAATACTTGAATTTCAATGTTGTCTGGTGACAACTTTACTAAATAGAAAGACAGACAGCCCTTCTCACTTTAAGGTGTTCGGATCTGGATATGGCACTTCGAATGAAAGAACCACCTAAGCCCATGGAATTAAGTATACCAAAGGCTAAGTCTTCTTACAAATGGTGGAAGCGCTCTAATTACTTGAGCTTAATTCTTATAAAAACTCATATAAGTAAAAGAATTAGGGGCTCCATCCCTAACAATGACAATTTCAAAGTTTACATGAAGGCACTTGATGAACAACTTTTAAGCTCTGACAAGGCATTAGCCAGCACCCTTATGAGGAGGCTTTCAAGTATGACATTTGATAGAAATCATACAGTGCATGATCACATTATGGAGATGAGAGATATTGTTGCTAAACTTAAGTCCCTTGTGGTTGATATGTCTACATCATTTTTTGTGCATTTATTCTCAACTCTTTTTCTATGAAATATGGTCCATTAAAGATATCTTAGAACATGCATAAAGATAAATGGCCAATTAATAAACATTTGACCATGTGTGCACAAGAATAGGAGAGTTTGAAATATGAGACACCTGAAAGTGCTAATTTGGTGACTCATGATAAGAAAACTGCAATGAAGGACAAAAGTATTTCTATGAAGAAAAAGGCAAGTCTTGACAAAGATACTTCTCATTTTTGTGGAAAGAAGGGACACTAAAATAAAGATTTCATGAAATACAAGAAGTAACTTCACAAAGAAGTTAATTTTAATTTTGTATGTTTAGAATCTAATTTCATTGAAGTTTCTGATAATACATGGTGGATTGATTCTGGTTCCACAACTCATATTGTCAAAACCACGTAGATTTTTCTTACTCTAAGAAATCCAATGAAAAGTAAATAAAATATTTACTCTGCAATAGGATGGAATCACATGTGGAAGGCGTAAAGATTTATAGGTTTATTTTAAAATATTATTTTCAATTAGATTTAGAAAACACATTTCATGTTCCATTGTATTCTAGAAATTTAATTTCTGTTTCTAGACTAAAAACAGCTGGTTGTGATTTCAATTTTCATTTGTCTACAATGAAACTTTGAAAGAAAATAAAGTTATTGATTTTGGAAATTTCTATGGAAAGTTATTCAAATTTGATCTAGCCCTCATGATTGAATGTATTGTCATAACTGCGCATGATAAAGAAATTGACACTAAGCAATGTACTATCAATGAGAACACATCAAGTTTTTGACACAAGAGATTTGGACATACCTCTATTGGAATAATCAAAGGTTAATTAATGACAAAGTTCTTGGAGCTCTTTATTTTTCTACATAGAGAGTGTAGAGTGCATAAAAGGTAAGCAAACTAACAAATCTACTAAAGGT
>JAPEIP010000011.1:170807372-170819984 GCA_026120095.1 Capsicum chinense | reverse complement strand
TCTAATAAAGTCTGATTATCTTATCAAAATAGTAACCTTACCCCCACAGGAAGGCAACTAGTTTTGTTTGATTAATTGGAATAGATAGTAAACCTTTCAGTTTAAAAATTATCCTATGCCTACAGGATGGATTATTTTCTAGTTTTATTTGGTTTACTAGTCTAATGAAGTCAAGTAGTTCGATGCATGGGGTGCAACCTCTACCCATAGAAAGGTTTAGAATTTACTTAAAAATTGGTATTTACGCTATTCATTTTGATGGTTATGTATTTCATAGCTTACATATATGTCTCCTTGTTTGTAGTTAATATATCTTTTCCTACTTCTCCATTTAACAAAAATACTTGAATTTCAATGTTGTCTGGTGACAACTTTACTAAATAGAAAGACAGACAGCCCTTCTCACTTTAAGGTGTTCGGATCTGGATATGGCACTTCGAATGAAAGAACCACCTAAGCCCATGGAATTAAGTATACCAAAGGCTAAGTCTTCTTACAAATGGTGGAAGCGCTCTAATTACTTGAGCTTAATTCTTATAAAAACTCATATAAGTAAAAGAATTAGGGGCTCCATCCCTAACAATGACAATTTCAAAGTTTACATGAAGGCACTTGATGAACAACTTTTAAGCTCTGACAAGGCATTAGCCAGCACCCTTATGAGGAGGCTTTCAAGTATGACATTTGATAGAAATCATACAGTGCATGATCACATTATGGAGATGAGAGATATTGTTGCTAAACTTAAGTCCCTTGTGGTTGATATGTCTACATCATTTTTTGTGCATTTATTCTCAACTCTTTTTCTATGAAATATGGTCCATTAAAGATATCTTAGAACATGCATAAAGATAAATGGCCAATTAATAAACATTTGACCATGTGTGCACAAGAATAGGAGAGTTTGAAATATGAGACACCTGAAAGTGCTAATTTGGTGACTCATGATAAGAAAACTGCAATGAAGGACAAAAGTATTTCTATGAAGAAAAAGGCAAGTCTTGACAAAGATACTTCTCATTTTTGTGGAAAGAAGGGACACTAAAATAAAGATTTCATGAAATACAAGAAGTAACTTCACAAAGAAGTTAATTTTAATTTTGTATGTTTAGAATCTAATTTCATTGAAGTTTCTGATAATACATGGTGGATTGATTCTGGTTCCACAACTCATATTGTCAAAACCACGTAGATTTTTCTTACTCTAAGAAATCCAATGAAAAGTAAATAAAATATTTACTCTGCAATAGGATGGAATCACATGTGGAAGGCGTAAAGATTTATAGGTTTATTTTAAAATATTATTTTCAATTAGATTTAGAAAACACATTTCATGTTCCATTGTATTCTAGAAATTTAATTTCTGTTTCTAGACTAAAAACAGCTGGTTGTGATTTCAATTTTCATTTGTCTACAATGAAACTTTGAAAGAAAATAAAGTTATTGATTTTGGAAATTTCTATGGAAAGTTATTCAAATTTGATCTAGCCCTCATGATTGAATGTATTGTCATAACTGCGCATGATAAAGAAATTGACACTAAGCAATGTACTATCAATGAGAACACATCAAGTTTTTGACACAAGAGATTTGGACATACCTCTATTGGAATAATCAAAGGTTAATTAATGACAAAGTTCTTGGAGCTCTTTATTTTTCTACATAGAGAGTGTAGAGTGCATAAAAGGTAAGCAAACTAACAAATCTACTAAAGGTGTCAAAAAGAGTTCTCAATTGTGTGAGATCATATATACAGATATTTGTAGATCTTTTCCTACCCCTTGCTTGAAAGGTGAGAGATATTTCTTATTTATTGATGACTATTCAATATATATGTATCTCTATATTATGTTTAATAAATCAAAAGCACTTGAACATTTTAAAGTTTTTTAAATAAAAGTAGAAAAATAAATTGGATCTAAGATCAAAATCATAAGGTCTGATAAGGGTGGATAATATTATGGTAGGTATATAATAAAGGGACAAGTTAAAGGTGCATTTATTTAGTTCTTTGAAAAATAAGGTATAATTGCACAATATACCATTCCAGGAACACCACAATAAATGGTGTGCTAAAAAGAAGGAACCGAATATTAGTGGACATGGTAAGCAGCATGATTAGTAGATCAAGTTTATATTTATCCTTATAGAGTGAAGCCTTGATAATATTGTGTTATTTTAAATATGGTTCCATCCAAGGTTGTCCCCAAGACATCTTTTGAGTTATTTAAAGAATGAAAACCTTGTTTAAGCAAATTACACATTTAGGGATGTCTAACTAAAGTGAGGATTTATAATCCACATTTATAAAAAAAGTGGATGAATAAACAAAAAGTGGTTTTATTATAGGCTATGTGGTTATCTCTAAAGGATTCGGATTTCATTGTCCTTCTCATTCTTCTAAAATTGATAAGGCTAAAAATGCTAAATTTCTTAAGGAACATGAAGTAAGTGGGAGTGGTTTAACTAAAGTGATGGAACTAAAAGAGATATGGGAACCATTTATGGTACCTTTATATACTGAAAACTTGAATGCAAATCAATTAAATTCTCATGAATTACCTAAAGAGTAATAGTTCAAGAGCCACAACCACTTGATGAGTTACATGAAAAACAACCTGCCTTACCTAAACCCATTATTAAAGGAGCACTTGAACAAGTGGAATTAAGAAAATTCATAAGAGTTTGTAGACTAGTAATTTCTAGTGATTATGTTGTATATCTTCAAAAGTCTAATTAAGATATTGGACTAAAAGATGAAATGTTCTGATTCACAAGCCATGAGTGGAAAAAAATTCATACTTTGGTATGATGCTATGAAAGAAGAAATGAAATCTATGGTTAAAAATAAAGTCTAAAATCTCATTGAATTACCAAAAGAAGTCTCTACTATAGGATCTAAATGGGTTTATAAAACCAAAAAGAGAATCATCTATAATGTTGAACGATATAAAGTTAGACTTGTAGGCAAGGATTTCACACAAAAGAAAGGTACTAATTACCATGAAACCTTATCTCTTGTATAAAATAAGGAATCATTAATAATAATTATGGAATTAGTAGCTCACTTTGATTTAGAGATACATCAAATGGATGTAAAAATGACTTTCCTGAATGTTGATCTTGAAGAGAAGGTATACATGCATCATCCTGAAGGATTTTCTGAGAAGGATGAAAGTTACCTTGTTTGCAAGTTGAATAAATATATTTAGGGACTAAAATAGGCTTTCTTCTAATGGTATATTAAATTTCATAATGTTGTTTCTTCACTTAAATTTATGGAAAACATCATTGATCAATGTATATACCTTAAGATAAGTAAGAGTGAATATATTTTTCCAGTCTATTATATGGGTGACATTTTACTTGCTAGTAGTGATTTAGGGTTATTTCAAATGATGAAATAGTTTCTTATCCAGAATTTTGAAATAAAGGATATGAGTAAAGCCTCATATGGTATTTGCATAGAGAGTCACAAAGATAGATCTCAATAATTACTTGGACTATCTCAAAAATCCTACATTGAAAAAATTTTTGAAAGATACAAAATGAAATATTGTTCACCTATAGCAATACCTATCATTAAATATGGGAAATTCTCATTGATCAATGTTTGAAAAATGCATTGGAATAAGAGCAAAGAAAGTCATACCATATGCTTCACTTTTTGGGAGCCTTTTGTATGCATAGGTCTGCACTAGACCTGATATTGCCTTTATAGTATGAATGTTTGGCAGACATGAAAATTTTTAAGTACAAGTAATTGTAAACACTTAAAAGCTTTCTTCTCTTCATCGATCAACATTTAGTTTGGCCTAAGATTTTTTAAGTCCAATATATCAGTTACCTTTCATCATCATGGGTCCATAACTATTTACTACCTATTTGTGTGGTTGATATTGTGATCATATCCTCTATCTATTGCTTACTTTAATCGAACTCTGACATCTTAGGAAAGAATGATGGGTCACCAACAAGGCCCCTAAATGACTTCTCAAAAGGCCTACCTATTTTTTATTCCAATAATTACATATTCAATTTGGCCTATGGCCAAATATGCAAGAATGTATTTCATTCTTGTTTGAGTAATAGTAATGATATTTCCCAATATCATGCTAAGAATAACTAGGATTTCCAGAAGAAGATTTCCCTATTTCAATTATTATGGAGAATTCCATTTTTAAGACCCAAAATTTAGTGAAAATAGAGTTCTTGGTATCGATAAAGCAGAAATAATATGAATAGTGAGCCAGTACTAACCCTAGTCTTAATTATTGAAAAGTTGATAAAATGGTTTTTACATATTTGTAAGGAACCAATGATCTTAAGATTACATACAGATATTTTGACTCATTGAAAGGCCTTGGGCATTCAGACTCCAATTTGAGTGGATGAAAAGATAGTGGTAATCAACTTTTCGCTGCATTTTCCTTCTTGTTCTAGGTATTGTGTCTTGGAGAAATGATAAGAAAACTATTGCTACAACATCCATAATGGATTGAATTTATAGCATGCTATGAAGCTATATCAAAGGCGTTATGGTTGAAGAACTTTACTTCAGGTCTTTAAGTTGTCGATTTTATTACCAGGCCATTGAGATTGTTTTGTGATAATTTAATTACAGTATTTTATGATGAATAATAAGAGTGGCCAAAGCAAGCACGTCGACATAAAGTACTTGATGGTTACAGATCATGTCAAGTAGTAATGCAAGTTTTGAACATGTTAGTACTACTTTGATGATAGTTGATCTTATGACTAATGGTTTACCAGCTAATATTTTCAAGGATCATTTAACACATATGATACTTAGTAACTCACTTGCTCTATTCTCTAACAGTTTGTCTAGACATTATCATTTTTGTCATACATGAATGTGCACATTTTAGTTTTCATATATTATAAAGTAATCATTAGATCTAATAAATTTAGACTCTGAATGACTTATATTAAACTCATTCATAAAGTTGTTTGACACTTGTTTAGAACATACTATACATTGTAATACATAGAAGGAAGTGTTTGATTCAAGGCATGACTACCATGATTGTTGTATTAATATATTTTTTGAGGATAACATTTTTTGTAGAAAATATTTCCTTCAAACCAAACACATCCTGCATATCACAACAAGTCTCATCAATATTAATCATCAATCATTCATGAAAATGATTGTATATGTAACTAACTACCCAATACTTAAAGTACAATAGTAACCTTCTATCTACGAAAGACCACCACCAATAACATATATAGTAATTTTACAAGTGAGTTTTGGTAAGACTGGTGTGTACCCTAACCTTACCACTATGTTGGGAGGTAGAGAAGATGTTTTGTAATGACTTATATTTTGATAAAACATGTAAAATATGTATTTTTGTGTGATTTAACTATTTTACCCCTTTTTGTAGTTGCATTACGACATTCCTGGGGCATGGGTTGATTGACATGGTTTCCAATATATTTTGGTGGCATTTATGCAATATTCTGATTTATGATAGCTTCGAGAGCCTTATTATGAACTTTTATGGTTACCTATTAATTTGTGTGATGGATTAAAAAACGGATTGTGCCAGCATATCCGAAATATCAATTTTAGGGTGGTAACATATTTGGTGTAGTTTTATGGCTTTTCAATCTCATTTTGATTCTCGATTTATGATTTTGGATTTTAGGGGTCAACTTATAAAAATGATGTTTTTTCAAAATTTTGCTATTGTTATTGAGTCCAGAACATCAAATTTGATATGGTTCAATAGTTCATTTGCATTCACAATTCATTCTAGATAAATTTCAAGGGGCCCACAGGGACTTGGATTGAACCAAATCCCCAGTAGGTGTACCCATTTTCTAGTGCATCTGCGATCGTGAACTAAGTATCGCAATCGCAACTAAGCCAGTAGAGATGATAGTGCAATTATGGCCTTTTTTTGTGATCGTGATACCTTCGTATGTTAGGGTACTGCGATCGAGACTCGAGATTTACAATTGCGGAACCTAGGTATATATATTCTTGGTTTCATTATTTTTCATCATTTTTGAGACTTAGATCTTAAGGTTTCGTGGGTTTGAGCAACTTTCTCCATTTCTATGCTTTGGTAAGATCCATTACACCCATTTCAACTAATTTCTTGTATCTTTTACATTAGATTCTTATTTTAATTCGAATTTGAAATTGGAAATTGGGGATTTTAGCCCCAAAGGCCCAAAATTGGATTTCTTCAAATTAAACCCCAATTCAACACCTTTACACTTGAATAATGTTCCTAATCCAATATTTACTAGTTTTTTCTCAATGTCATCTTCAAATATTCATTTTAAAGCGAATTTTAAAGATTTAATCGATAAAGTTTTAAAATAGTTTTCTTCGATTTGAACCTTATTTTTGCTTAGGTTTTGACCTGTAGACTCCTAAAACCTTGGGAAACATATTTTTGAAACAAAGTTATGATTTTGCTCTTCTTTTTTAAAAATTTATTTTGGGGGTCTATTTTGATCCCGACTAGAAATTGGTCAATATGGATGTCGTTGGCATTCTTTTAACATGTAGATTTGATATTTTAATGTTTTAATTAATTTTGGATCCATTCGTAAGGAGTTGGGCTTTGGAATCAAAGTGTAGAAAATCAGTTTCGGCATTTAAGGTACGTTATGGCTTAACTCTTCCAGACTGTATACAAAATGCATATTAAAAGGGTGTCACTCATCATAAAATTTACTATCTTAATGTTTTATGCCTGTGTGGGAGCCTATATTTGATGTAATTGTTGGTTTTAATACATTATGTGATATGTGTGATCGTGTGGGATTTTATGAGATGTTGATAGCCTTATTCACATGTGAATAATTATATCTTGTTGATAAAAAAGCATGTTCGGGTACCATTTGTGTATTGTGATATGTTTATACTTTATTAGTATATGAAAAATGTGGAAATTCATAAATGACTGGAAATAATGAGTGGATATTAACTCACGTGGTTGTGAAAATACATATTGTGATTAGCTGTGGAAATACATCATGAGGTTAGTTGTGGAAATACTCATTGTGATTGACTGTGAGCATTACATCTTTATATCATACTCATTCATTAAACAATGGAAACATTGTGGAAATACTGGCAATACCTTTTATATAAAACCCTTCCTCAGGGGTGTGCTGAGGAAGAGATATTGTGATATTTTATAAAACCCTTCTCGAGAGATGTGTCGAGTAGGAGATATGATATACAAATTGTATATCCATTGACGAATGCCCCATGGGTCTACGTCTGGAATCTTTAGCTCTGTATGTATACACAGAGATTGTGTAACGATCTCAAAGTTTGTGTGACAACCTTGTGCATTATTATAATCATCATCATCATTCTTATTGTATTTACTTTATTGTGTTTATGATGAAATTATACATGTTTTGACTTGTTATCTAGCTATTATTCTATCTTGTCGTACTTCTATGTAGTGTTCTCAGATATGTTGTTCTTATTTACTTTTCTTATACCTGGTATAATGGTATACTTGTATTCCATGAGTTTGCTTATTATATCTATTATAGAACTATTAGTGCAAACAGTATGGTCTAACATTGTAGGATATTTTTTGATTGTAGCTAGCGTGCCCTTAGTGTGTATTTTGTATGTCTTATTATCTACTTTACTCGATCAGCCTATGATACCTACGTGAGTACAAGTGGATCATAATCATGCATACTGTACCCTTTTGGTGCAGGTCCTAGTTCAAGTGTGCCCCAGCTTGGTTGATTTGGGCAACTATTAGAGCTCTCAAGGTAGTGGTTGATTTCAGGCATCCGAAGTCACTTATATCTTATCTATATTAGACTATGTTTTTATTGTATGTCAGAAATAGAGTTGTATCCTATTTTGGTTGTCCTTGTATTTGATTCTTGGATTGTATTAGTAGTTCTTACACTACTGACACTAGGTTGTGGGAATATATGGTTTTTTTGTTTAATTTTTTTGCATTTGTGACATTATAGTGTTCTTCTTCATTCTAGAAGACTTACCTTGGGGTTATTATTGTCTTTCCCCCTTGTCTATAGTTTAAAGTGATAGGCTTACTTGCTAAGGTTTGTCGCAACAAGTGCAATAATGACCTTTTAGTTTTAGGTCATGACAAATTAGTATCAGAGCAGCCAGGTTCATTAGTCTCAATGATGTAAGAACGGGATGTCTAATAGAGTCTTGTGGATTGATATGTAGATGTTCGCATCTATTTTTAAGATTCTATTGGATATCTTTAGGAAAGTTCCATTATTTTGTTCCTTATCATGCGAATTTCCTTTATACCATGTGTTCAAAGTCATGTTTCACTTTTGCTACACAGATGGTGTTAACTAGGTCCCGCAAAAGTAGAGATATGGATCCTTCCCCTAGAGGGCAAGACTGGAGATGTGAATGGACTCAAGGGAGTGGATGGGCCCATGGATCAACCCCATCTAGGAGGAGTTCTAGGGGACACTCCCTTTAGCCTCAGGTTGAGCATGTTAGGGTGCAGGTTCATCTCTAGTTCCTTAGAGTTTATCTACCCCAGTCTTGGAGGGTTGTTGGTGCATTTGCAAACCCTCTTAGAGAGTTCTCTTTTGGTTATGTCGAGTATTTCTTCAGTCCCGAGTATGGATCCTCTAATTAAAACTACTTTAATTAGGTACTCCTCAGACCCTGAGTATTATTCCTCAATCAGTACCGACATCTAAGTTTGGTTTCTATGATTAGGACTTCAGCCTTTGTCTATGTTACCTCTTTAGATGGGATCTCAGCCCACTAGACTTACCATGCCTCTTCTTATAGTGAGTATAGTTATGTTCTTGGAGGATTAGAAGAGGTTTGGAAGATTTACTCATTTGGTACTCCTAGACTCAATAGTGCGGTGGACGAATATGCCTATGAATTCCTGATTGTTGTCGAGAGAAAATGCATAATTTAGGTTTGCTTGAGTCTTATGGGGTTGCTTATACTACTTATTAGTTGAGAGATGTTGCTAGAGATTGGCAAAGGTTACTTGGTGGTTGTAGACCTCTTGGTTCTCCTGAGATAACATAAGATTAGTTTGTCGATGCCATTTTAGAGAGATTTATATGTTATAATCAGAAGGATCATATAAGAGATGAATTTGATCACCTGGAGTAGCGATCTATAACTATTGCAAAGTATGAGTCACATTTCTATGCTTTGTACAGATATTCTTATGCAAATATTTTCATTGAGTCAAAGAAAATTTGGAAGTTTATGAAGGTTTCAATGTCTCACTTTAGTTGGCCACATCTCAAATGGTTGTATTTAGAGCTTTTCAGAGTATAGTGGATCATGCTAAGATGACTGAAGATATTCTGTGAGAAGCTCAGGGAGGCACTAAAAAGTGCGATATTTTGGTGAGTTCAAATGTCAAGCTTCTCGAGGTAGAGATTTCAAAGGTTTTCATATGTAACATGGTAGACAGGTGTAGGCAGCCATGCATTGTTTTGGGAGGTTTTCTAGTCCAGTAGTTCAGGGTGGCCATCCGGGAACAGTGGTACCTTTTTCTGTTGAGTCAAGCCGAAGAGGTTTCTTTGTATGTGATGAGATTAGCCATTTTGACAAAGACTATTCTTGTAGGGTGATTAGAGCTACTCCTATTTCAATTGTGAGAGGCAGGGCTTCTACCTGAGGTACAAAGGGTAGAGGTAGTAGAGCTCGTGATGGTGGTCATGGGGCCACTTAGACAGTTGGTGTTTGTAGATAGTGCAATTCTATACTACTTGTATTTGTGTTATTTGATCTCGTATAGACCTTTTCCTTTGTGTCTGCATATTTTGCTTTGGGTTTTGATTCTTTTAGTGAACCTTTTGCCATTTTTATTCATGTATCTACCCCTGTAAGAGATTCTTTAGCGGTGGATCGAGTGTACTAATCTTGTGTTATGACTTTCTCTGGGGGTGAGATTTGGGTAGATTTGCTTATATTAGATATGGTTGATTTTGAGGTTATTTTAGGTTGGATTGGTTGGATCTTTATCATGTTGTCCCAAATTATTTTGCTAAGACCATGAATTTAGCTTTATCAGGAATGATAGCTTTGAAAAGTGCGCTTTATTTAGGTCCTAAGAGGGTTATATCTTATGTTTAGGCTTGTAGATTGGTTGACAAGGAATGTCTATCTTATTTGGCTCATATTCATGATACTATTGTTTTTTTATCTTCTTCTCTAAATTTTGTTCGTGTTGTTTGTGAGTTCATGGATGTGTTCCTTACAGATTTTCCTGGTATGCCTCCGTATCATGATAATGATTTTTCCATTGATGTTGATCTGAGCATGAAGACCATTTATTTTACTCCTTATAGGATAACCCCAGCTTAGTTGATGGAGTTGAGGGATCAACTGTAGAAGTTGTTGGATAATGGATTTATCTAGCCTAGTGTATCACTTTGGGGTGTGCCTATCTTGTTTGTGAAGAAGAAGAATGGGTCTATGTGGATATGTATTGATTATCGACAGCTGAATAAGGTGATAGTTAATAATAAGTATCCTCTTCTTTGTATTAATGATTTATTAGATTAACTTAAAGGTGATGCGGTGTTTTTGAAGAATGATTTGAGATTTGGTTATCATTAGTTAAGGATTAGAGTTGTGGATATTATGAAGACAGATTTTTAGACTCGATATGGTCATTACGAGTTCTTAGTCATGTCCTTTGGTTGACCAATGCTCCTTTCACATTTATATAGTAGACGAATCGGGTGTTGCGACCGTATCTGTAATGCCCCAAATTTTTGGTCCTTGAAAAATTTCTAAAATTTTATCCTCATTTTCCTGACTATGACTTCCCTGACGAATCATAGGGAGTCATTACAGGACGTAGAGACTCAGTCGTGACTTAATTAGAACAAATGGCTTAGTATTGTGCTCTGAGTACGTGTGGCTCTTAACTAGTCATCAAGACTTCTTACAGGTCGTAAGGACCAAGTCATAAGGTGTCCAAAAAGTTTGTCTGGAGACATTATCTTTATTACAACTTGATTCCATGAGTTGTAAAAACTCATGACGGGTTATTATGTCCCAATCATAGGGTGTCCGATGTGTCATTCCAAATTATTGTTTTCTTGAGTACAAAAAGTGGTTTCGAGTCATTAAGTGAGGTTATGAGTTGGTGGTATGAATCACAGCCAGACCAGTATGGGGTCTTGGCAATTTTTTCTTTACTATGACTCCTTATGATGAGTCGTAATGTGTCTATACGAGTCGTATAGTGTCCCGTAGTCACTTGCGACCATTTTAAGTCTTTTTATTAAGGGCACATTGGACATTTCCCATCTACCTCAATTGTAACCCATGACCTAAAACCCTATTGGGGACACTATTAGCATTGTTAACTCACAAAAACACTCTCAAAAGCTCTCTTAAATTCTCTGAAGTAGTCATACTTAGGATTTTTAAGGAGTAGTTCATCAAGGTCTTAGGGTTGAATTCCTTCCATGAAACTTGTTATTTTAGGCATATTACTCTTCCCTCATTGATAATTTGTAAAAAGCATATATTTTAAAGTATTGTTTATGAGATATTAATGATTGGTTTGAAACAAGGGTTGAGGGTTTTGAATGTTTATGGATTGAACAATGCTTCTTGTGGTTTACGTGTGACTAATCATGTTTAAATTATGGTTTTGAACTTGTGGGTACATGGGTATGGTGAATGAACTAGGGAATTGTGATTTTCCCAAACTTGTGACTTTTGAAGTGGTTGTGACCCCAACCCCATATTATGAAATTTGTTTTTTAACTGTTAGAAATGTAAGAATTTGTAAAATCTAACTAAGGGGGTTGTGAATTTCCCCAAGTGATGTAATTATTTTGGCATGCTGATGCTACCTTGCAAGTGTAATTAGTATGAAGATACCAACAATGTATGCCTTAATGTCAAATATGGTTGAATGAATGGGATTGTGTGATAAATATTTTTAATTGGGCTTTAATGAGGGTTGTGTAGCTGAATCGTGAAAGTGGTGGTCCTAAGGGACCCACATTGTAAACTGCAGTTGCCGATACGGCGGTCTATATGATCGGATGGTTCGAGTCCCCCTTATTTCTATTATTTTATTAGGTGGTTCGAGTCCCCCACATCTTATTACATGATTTGGTAATAGTGTTACCTTGATATACAGAGAGGTTTGAGTCTCTCATAGTTCATGTGTATACCTTGTAGTTCGTACGGCCACACGCAGTAGAGCCTTACCAGCAAAGGGAGAACTGGGCACATATATCTCGTGGGTTCCTTTGTATGTTATGATGGTTAATCCACACAACACAGGCTAAATTTTTAAAGTGAATTTTAAGCCTTGTTCCCTATGCCGGCATGTGATATCTATATGTAATTACATTTGACTATGTGCATTGGTTTTAAATGATTTTGAACTGTTGATCATGGCATTGTGTTATTCTTATCCCTGAGTTACATGCTAGTGTTCACCCTACTAACCATCTACAAATGTTACATCCCCATGCGATGCAGGCACCAAAGTTTCTTCTACTTTTTTAGTGCAGAGTTAGGTCGGTGTGCTTGATTTGTTGCATTATGGTAAAGTGGTGATATTCCATCCCCTGGAAAGCTTAAGAATTTCACTA
>JAPEIP010000011.1:170790034-170807272 GCA_026120095.1 Capsicum chinense | reverse complement strand
GCCCCAAATTTTTGGTCCTTGAAAAATTTCTAAAATTTTATCCTCATTTTCCTGACTATGACTTCCCTGACGAATCATAGGGAGTCATTACAGGACGTAGAGACTCAGTCGTGACTTAATTAGAACAAATGGCTTAGTATTGTGCTCTGAGTACGTGTGGCTCTTAACTAGTCATCAAGACTTCTTACAGGTCGTAAGGACCAAGTCATAAGGTGTCCAAAAAGTTTGTCTGGAGACATTATCTTTATTACAACTTGATTCCATGAGTTGTAAAAACTCATGACGGGTTATTATGTCCCAATCATAGGGTGTCCGATGTGTCATTCCAAATTATTGTTTTCTTGAGTACAAAAAGTGGTTTCGAGTCATTAAGTGAGGTTATGAGTTGGTGGTATGAATCACAGCCAGACCAGTATGGGGTCTTGGCAATTTTTTCTTTACTATGACTCCTTATGATGAGTCGTAATGTGTCTATACGAGTCGTATAGTGTCCCGTAGTCACTTGCGACCATTTTAAGTCTTTTTATTAAGGGCACATTGGACATTTCCCATCTACCTCAATTGTAACCCATGACCTAAAACCCTATTGGGGACACTATTAGCATTGTTAACTCACAAAAACACTCTCAAAAGCTCTCTTAAATTCTCTGAAGTAGTCATACTTAGGATTTTTAAGGAGTAGTTCATCAAGGTCTTAGGGTTGAATTCCTTCCATGAAACTTGTTATTTTAGGCATATTACTCTTCCCTCATTGATAATTTGTAAAAAGCATATATTTTAAAGTATTGTTTATGAGATATTAATGATTGGTTTGAAACAAGGGTTGAGGGTTTTGAATGTTTATGGATTGAACAATGCTTCTTGTGGTTTACGTGTGACTAATCATGTTTAAATTATGGTTTTGAACTTGTGGGTACATGGGTATGGTGAATGAACTAGGGAATTGTGATTTTCCCAAACTTGTGACTTTTGAAGTGGTTGTGACCCCAACCCCATATTATGAAATTTGTTTTTTAACTGTTAGAAATGTAAGAATTTGTAAAATCTAACTAAGGGGGTTGTGAATTTCCCCAAGTGATGTAATTATTTTGGCATGCTGATGCTACCTTGCAAGTGTAATTAGTATGAAGATACCAACAATGTATGCCTTAATGTCAAATATGGTTGAATGAATGGGATTGTGTGATAAATATTTTTAATTGGGCTTTAATGAGGGTTGTGTAGCTGAATCGTGAAAGTGGTGGTCCTAAGGGACCCACATTGTAAACTGCAGTTGCCGATACGGCGGTCTATATGATCGGATGGTTCGAGTCCCCCTTATTTCTATTATTTTATTAGGTGGTTCGAGTCCCCCACATCTTATTACATGATTTGGTAATAGTGTTACCTTGATATACAGAGAGGTTTGAGTCTCTCATAGTTCATGTGTATACCTTGTAGTTCGTACGGCCACACGCAGTAGAGCCTTACCAGCAAAGGGAGAACTGGGCACATATATCTCGTGGGTTCCTTTGTATGTTATGATGGTTAATCCACACAACACAGGCTAAATTTTTAAAGTGAATTTTAAGCCTTGTTCCCTATGCCGGCATGTGATATCTATATGTAATTACATTTGACTATGTGCATTGGTTTTAAATGATTTTGAACTGTTGATCATGGCATTGTGTTATTCTTATCCCTGAGTTACATGCTAGTGTTCACCCTACTAACCATCTACAAATGTTACATCCCCATGCGATGCAGGCACCAAAGTTTCTTCTACTTTTTTAGTGCAGAGTTAGGTCGGTGTGCTTGATTTGTTGCATTATGGTAAAGTGGTGATATTCCATCCCCTGGAAAGCTTAAGAATTTCACTAGCTTTCATTCTTAGATATGAGTTGTTAGTTTCATTATCATTAACATTATTATTTTCATTCTCATTATCATCTGTCAGAGTCGGGGACATATCCCAACCAAGACTGGTTTTGGTTCTTTGTTGAAAAGGTTTTGTTTGGATTATTGTGTATTTTGGGTGATATTGGTCGGTTGTTTGGCCGATCACTGGTCGTCGGTTATAGACATATTTTGAATTTCTTTAAGTTTGTTGCTTCTATCTTATTATATGTTTGATATGGATTTGACTTTTGGGGATGTAGTGTTTGGTTGGTTAGATACATGGGTGATCTTCGATCTACGTGGGACATGATATTCCCAACACGGCCAGGCCCTGGTTCGAGTCATGATAGGGATGGTATCAGATCCTTGGTTTGGTGTCACTAGGTGTACAACAAAGCTATGTCAAGTAGATTCTCGTTTATGAGTGTGTAGCACATCATACTTATAAGGGAGAGGCTATAAGGCATTTAAAAATATTTCCCTTTCTTATTATTTTATTTTTAAGCTATAGAGTCTAAGGTCTTAAATCTCTCTAATCCCCATTTGTTTGCTTTTCAGATTATTCCCCTAGAAGATCTGATGCTCGTGGAAACCCTTCTATCCCATATAAGGACAATGTGGATGGAGCTCATCCAACTCTAGAAATTCAAACCCAATCTAGGGTCACTACTTCTAATTGCCCAGAGAGAGATCTATCGGTTCCCCTAATCCCTTCTCATCCCCCCAAGCTGGAGTGTCTAATACTGAGTTTGGTTCTAAGGTTGAGAAAAATCCTTAAACTTTCTTTGATGAGATGGAAAAGATCTTTCGTATGATACATACTACTGATATGGAGGATGTAGAGTTCACTACTTATCAATTAAAAGATGTTGCATACCAATGATATGAAGAGTAGGAATAGTTTAAGGGTGACGATGTTGAATCCATTTTGTGGGATGATTTCTCTAGTGCTTTCCTTGACCAGTTATTTTCTTTGGAGTTTAGAAAGGCAAATGCCGAGGAATTTATGAATCTAAAGCAAGAAAGGATGTCTGTAAAAGGGTATGCCTTGAAGTTTGATCAGCTGTCATGTTATGCTCTTGAGTTGGTGTGTAGCATAAGGGCTAGAATAAGGAAGTTTACCTTAGGGCAGTCCCATGAGTTTATCTTAAAGAGCAAGGCTGCCTTGTTGAACAATGATATGGATATCTCTATACTTGTGGTGTATATGCAATGGGTGGAAGAGGATAAGAAGAAGTAATTAGAGATGAATAAAAGGCATAGTAAGAAGTTTTACTATTTTGATCTGGTTAGAGGTCAGCAGTAAAGATGGTGGAACGCGGTCTAAGAAGAAGTGGGGCAATTCTGGTTCCTACTCTACAGCTAGTGCACCTTATCTGAAGTCGTTGGGTGATCATTGTTCTCAGTATGATAATGGGTTTAGAGCACTAGGGCCTAGTCTCAGTCTAATAGGGCTCAGTTGACTCCATCGTATATTCCTTATAGATTTTATAGTCAGGTGCATCATGGCATCTATGAAGAGGGGAGGAACAAGTGATTTCAATATGCTCAGATTAGTCAAATGCAAAGGGATTTACCTTCTAAGGTTTCTTCTAGAGAAAATAAGATTTCTCTTGCTACTTCATCAGCTCCCACAACAAAGATGCTACTTCTGCGTCCAACTTCAGCACTAGTCAGAATTGTCCATACGTTGTTACTACTCGCCATGATTCTGAGGCATCCCCAGATGTTGTTACTAGTACACGCAAACTCTTTTCTCGTGATGTATATTATCTACTTGATCCTGGGTTTACTCATTTTTATGTGACTCCGTATGGGGCTATTCATTTTAGTTTTGATCTTGAGTATATTTTGGATCCCTTCTCTATATCCACCCCAGTGGATGACTTCTTTATGGCTAGAAGATTCTGTAGGGATTGTGTGATGTCGGTCCACTATAGGGAGACCTTAGTGGATCAGATAGAGTTGGACATGTTAGACTCTGATGTGATTTGGGGGATAGATTAGTTGTATTCGTGCTATGCATCTCTTAATTGTTGGACCCGTAGGGTCAGTTTTAATTTCCCTAATGAGCCCGTGACTAAGTAAAAAGGTAGTTCCCTAGTGACTAAAGGAAGGTTCATCTCGTATCTCAGAGCCCAAAAATTGGTTTCTAAAGGGTGTCTTTATCACTTGGTCTATGTTAAGGATTCTAAATCCGAAGGTCCTTCCTTGCAGACTGTCCTTATGGTCTGTGAATTTTCTGAAGTATTCCCTGATGATCTCTCTGGTGTACCTCCATATAGGGAAATTTATTTTGGAACTGATCTTCTTTCTTACACTCATACCACTTCTATCTCTCCTTATAAAATGGCTCTAGCTGAGTTGAAGTAACTCAAGGAGCAGTTGAAAATCTTCTGTATAAGGGTTTTATCTACCCTAGTTTGTCTCTGTGGGGTGCTCCTACTCTTTTCATTCATACAAAGAATGGTTCCTTTTGAATGTGTATTGATTACCGCTAATTAAATAAGGTGACCGTGAAGAATAAGTATCCCCTTTTAAGGATCAATGATCTATTCGATCAACTTCTAGGAGCTAAGATCTTTTTTAAGATTGATATTCATGTGGGTTATCATCAGTTGAAGATTAAGGAGGTAAATATCCCTAAGACTACTATCCGAATATGGTATGGCTACTTTGGGTTTTTGGTGATGTGCTTTGGTTTGACCAAATCCCTGACAGTATTTATGGACCTTATGAATTGAGTTTTTCGTTAGTTCTTGGATTTGTTCGTGATCATCTTTATCAATGATATTTTTGTACTCTCTAAGATCTAGATGGGTCATGTCGGTCACCTCCACCTTGTGTTGTAGACCCTAAAGGATCAGTATTTATATTAAAATTTTCTAAGTGTGAGTTATGGTTAAATGTTGTGACTTATCTAGGTCATGTTGTTTCTAGTAAAGGGATCACAATAGATCCACAAAAGGGTTGTAGTTGTTAAGAAATGCCCTAGACCCACGACTCCAACCGACATTCGGAGCTTCTTGGGTGTAGCCGCTTATTATAGAAGGTTTATGGAGAGTTTATCTTCTATTGCTGCACTATTTACTAAGTTGACACAGAAAAAGGTAAAAATCTTGTAGTCTGATGCTTGTGAGGTTAGTTTTGAGAAGGTAAAGGATAAGTTAACTTCGGCTCCGATCTTGACTCTACCTAAAGGCATTGAGGGTTTTGTTGTCTATTGTTATGTGTCCCAGGTAGGTTTGGGCAATATATTGATGCAATATGGCAAGGTGGTATCTTATTCTTCTAGACAATTGAAAGTTCCTGAGAAGAATTATTTGACCCATGATTTGAAATTGTTAGCTGTGGTATTTGCATTAAAGATTTTTGGCCTTATTTGTATGGGGTCCATATTGATATTTATTAATCATAAGATCCTGCAATACATGTTCACCCAGAAAGAATTGAATCTCAAGCAAAGAAAATGGCTTGAGTTGCTCAAGGATGATGACATGAGTCTTTACTATCATCCAGGTAAAGCTAACATGGTTGTTGATGCTCTTAGCAGGTTGTCAGTGGGAAGCTTGTCTCATGTGGATGAGGAGAAGAAGGATTTGGTGAAGGATATTTACCGTTTGTCTAATCTCAAAGTTTGTCTCCTAGATTCTGAGAATGATGGTGTGATTGTTCAAGAGGTGGCAAGGTCATCTCTTGGTGCTGAAGTAAAGAAGAAGCAAATATTAGATCCTATTCTGATGCAAATCAAGAATGATGTAGGAGGCAGAAAGTGATTGTTTTTTAGATTAGTAGTGATGGTATCTTGAGGTACTAAGGTAGATTATGTGTTCCAAATGTTGATGGGTTGCGAGGAAGAATTTTGTTCGAAGCTCATGAGTCGCGATATACTATTTATCCTAGTTCGACAAAAATATATCATGATCTTAAGGAGATTTATTGATGGAATAATATAAAGCGAGATGTGGCTAATTTTTTGCGTAAGTGGATTATGTGTCAACAAGTGAAGGTAGAGCACTTGAGGCCCGGTGGGCTGACTCAAGATATTGAACTATCGATGTGGGAATTGGAAATAATTAATATGGATTTTGGTATGGGTCTTCTGCAGTCTCGCCAGCAATTTGATTTGGTTTGGTTCATCATGGATAGGATGACTAAGTCTGCTCACTTCTTGCTAGTAAGAACTAACTTCTCTTTTACAGATTATGCAAAGTTATTCATTGAGAAGATCATGAAGTTGCATGGTACTCCAGTCTCCATCTTATCTGATTGGGGTACCCAATTCTCATCTCACTTTTGGAGGTCATTCCAGCAAGGCTTGCGGACTTAGGTAACCCGTAGTACTGTTTTCTACCGGAAGATGGATGGGCAAGCGAAAAGGATAATCCAGGTCCTAGAAGATATGTTGTGGGCTTGTGTTCTTGAATTTGGTAGTAGTTGGGTTAACCACTTGCCTCTCTTAGAATTTGAATACAATAACAGTTATCACTATAGCATTGGTATGGCTCCATTCAAAGCCTTACATGATAGGAGGTATAGATCTCCTACTGGGTGGTTTGAGGTTGGAGAGAATAAGTTATTTATCCCTAAATTATTTTACCAAGCCATGGAGAAGGTGAAAGTAATTCGGGATAGACTTAAGATCGACCAAAGTCACAAAATGTCCTACGTGGATGTAAGGCAAAGGGAGTTGGAGTTCAGTATTGGTGGTTGGGCATTCTTAAAGGTAGCCCCCATGAAGATAGTGATGTGGTTTGGCAATAAGGGAAAGCTTAGGTTGCGTTATGTCAGTCCATACTTGGTTTTAAAGAGGGTTGGTAATGTTTCTTATGAATTGGAGTTGCCTTCTAGTTTGAGCTTCATTCATCCGGTGTTTCATGTTTCAATGTTGAAAAAGTATGTGGGTGATCCTTCAACGATTTTTCCCATAGAAGAGGTGGGTATTTTGGACTCCTTGTCCTATGAAGAGGTCTTGATTGAGATTTTGGATCAACTAATCTGTCGATTGTGGACAACGGACGTGCTTCAGTAAGGGTTCTTTGGAGGAACCAAAAGGTTGAGGAAGCAACTTGGGAAGCTGAGGAGGACATGATGTCTAAGTATCCATTACTATTTCCCATTTTGGATAATCATGCCTGAGGTATGGGTATTCCTTAACATCTTTATTTTCTGACTTTGTAAAAAAAAATGGTGATTTCCTCAGCTTTTTTGTTTTCTGTCTTTGTTAAAAGTAAGAGTAGTGTATGTGGAGTCAAATCGTGCTAAAAATACCTTATCCTATCATTCAAGGATGGATGATCCTAAGGGAGGAGTATATAACACCTCAAATTTTTGGTCCCTAAAAGATTTCTAAAATTTCATCCTCACTATCCTGACTACGACTCCCCTAACGAGTCGTAGGGAGTCATGACGGGTTGTAGGGACTTGGACATGACTTAATCAAAACAAGTGGCTTAGTACTCTACTCTGAGTACGAGTGGCTATCAACTAGTCTTCAATACTTCTTACGGGTCGTAAGGTGTCCAGAAAGTTTGGCCCAAGACACTGTCTTCATTACGACTTGAGGCCATGAGTCGTGAAAACTCATGACGAGTCGTTATGTCCCAATCATAGGGTGTCAAGTGGGTCATCCCAAATTATTATTGTCTTGAGTATGCGAAGTGGTTAAGAGTCATTAAGTGTCGTTATGAGTTGGTGGAATGAATAGTAGCCAGACCTATATAGGGTTTTGGTGGTTCTGTCTTGACTATGACTCCTTGTGATGAGTCGTAATGTGTCTATACGAGTCATATAGTGACCCATAGTCACTTGCGACAATTTTTAGTCTATACATTAAGGGCACTTTGGATATTTCCCCTCTACCCAATTGTAACCCACGACCTAAAACCCTATTGGGGACCCCATTAGCATTGTTAACTCACAAAAACACTCTCAATAGCTATCTTAAATTCTCTCAGGCATCCATAATTAGGATTTCAAAAAAGTAGGTCATCTAAGGGCTTAAGGATTGAATTTCTTCCATCAAACTTGTTATTTCATGCATATTTCTCTTCTCTCATTATTAATTTGTAAAAAGCATATGTTTTAAAGTATTGTTCATAAGATATTAATGATTGGTTTGAAACAGGGGTTGAGGGTTTTGAATGTTTATGGATTGAACAATGTTTCTCGTGGTTTACATGTGATTAATCATGCTTTAATTATGGTTTTGAACTTGTGGGTGCATGGGTATGGCGAATAACGTAAGGAATTGTGATTTTTCCAAACTTGTGACTTTTGAAGTGGTTTTGACCCCAAACCCATATTGTGAAATTGGTTTTTAATTATGAGAAATGTAGAAATTTGTAAAATTTATCCAAGGGGGTTGAATTTCCCCGAGTGATGATAATTGTTTTGGCATGTTGATGTTACCTTGCAAGTGTAGTTGCTATGACAATACCAATAATGTATGCCTTAATGTGAAATATGGTTTAATGTGTGTGATAAATATTTTAAATTAGGCTTTAGTGAAGGTTGTGTAGCTGAGTCGTGAAAGTAGTGGTCCCGAATGACCTACACTGGAAACCGCAGTTGCCGATGCGGCGGTCTATATAATTGGGCGATTTGAGTCCCCCTTATTAATATCATTTGATGGGGAGGTTTGACTCCCATATACCCTAGTACATGATTTGTTTCTCGCGTCACATTGATATGCAGGGAGGTTCGAGTCCCCTATAGTGCATATGGATAATCTCTGGTTCGTATGGCCACATGTACTGTGGCCCTACTAGATGAAGGTGATCTAGGGCCATATATCTCGTTAGTGCCTTTGTATGTTATGATTGTTGAGTTACACAACCCAAGCTAATGTTTGAGATGGCATATTAAGCCTTGTCCCTATCCTGGAATATGATATCTATATGTATTTGCATTTGATTATGTGCATTGGTTTTGAATGATTTTGAATTGATGATCATGACATTATGTTATCCTTATCCTGAGTTACATGCTAGTGTTCACTGACAGTGCATACGCAAGTGTACATGGTCTACCAAGTAATATAGTGGCCTTCAAGAAAGCCAAATGTAGATCCCATAGGGACTTGTGTCTACAACTATCCAATTCAAGTTTAACAATTGAGATCAAGTATCCAAAAAGAGTGTTGAATAATTGTAAACTAAAAATAAAATAGACAGTGTGTAAAAATAAAAGTCTTGGAACAATTAATGGATTAAAGCCCAGGGTTAAAGCACTTTGAACAATCATACTACGTTGTTGAACTTCATTTGTTAACTTGCTTATCTTGGTTGTTTACTTTAGGGTTAATCCCATGATCAGGGTATCCCTACCTCTAATCATTTACCTAATATGAACATTACAACTACATTATTGAGCGGGGATGTAATAATATAATTAAGTTATTAAATATATCACCCTATGTTTGAATCAAGTAAGGCATCTAAGTACTTCCCTTTCCTATAAACTTATATGAATTCCTTATTTAATAAAAGAATACAAACCCTACTTTGTTTATTACCACATTTTATCTCCCTATTCCCTCTCCCGAGATCAAAAGGTCGACAATATATACATTTGATGAGTGATGAATTCATAAAATAATTAAAACAAGAATAAACAAGAAACCAATAATGATAACCAAATCAAACGAAATTAATCAAAAATAATAGTACTCATGCTCTTAGCTTTAACCCCAAAAAGAGGGGTTTTAGCCGATAATATTAATAATCATGATCCAAATAATTGAATATATGTTATAAATTATTAAAAGCTAAATAAAAAATAATAAAACCTAATTATACATGTAGCTGCCTCCTCCATTTTTTTCAAATATGTCCCAGGTGTCCAAGTAATTTTCCACCACCATACACAAAAATTTTCCAAAGTTTTGTATATATATAACATAATAATCCTAAACTTGGTAAGATTAAGGACTTGCAAGGGTTCTAAGATATTTCCCACAAAGAATCCCTATCCACCTTAATATGTGTGCCATGTAATTGTATTAAAAATAAAATAAGCTCCAAGCCATGTTCAATTGGGAATTCTCCATAAATTTGAATGGTGGAATAAATCATGCGTCGCATGCAGTAGTGCACCAAAATGGAGGGTGCGACGCACGCTCATCGCACACATACGCTAGAAGCTGCATTCCAAATTGTGGTTAAGTTTTTATCGTCACATCTTTCATCCCCTGTCTTGTGGTTTATTTTCTATGAATTTCAAGCCTTCATATCATCATTATATCACCATATTCAGCTTACAAAGATTCCTACATCGTCACACACCACATATAAGGGATCAAAACAACACAACATTCTCAACGATGAATCACAACACAAGCTAAGACTACGCTAATTTGCAATGATCTTTGGATTTATGTTTCGACGCTTGACTTACTCAAATTAAACTTTGCACATTATAAATAAGTTATTCCACTCATAATTACACATTTAAACCACTTGGAACAAATTAAACACATTAGAATCCAACGAAACCAATTAGACACGCACCTAGCTCAGGCTAGTAAAACTAGTTTTCTTAATGGTGACTCAATTAAGTCCAAACTTATTTGGAAAACACGTTAAACATTGTAATACCGTACTTAGACACTTATATTCTTATTTATATCATATTACCACATAAATCACTCGAATTATTCTCAAAACAAGGCTAAATAAACTAGAAAGTAACACTAGAATGCATAAATACACCCAACATCATTCACCCCACTAACCATTTTCGGATGTTGTATCCCCACACAGTGTAGGAACTGGAGCTTCTTCTACTTTTTCTGCACAGATTTAGGTCGGTCGGCTCGATTCATTGAGTTGAGGTGAAGTGGTGAGATTTCATCCCTCGAAAGGCTTAGGTATTTCACCAGGTTTCATTCTTAGATTTGAGTTGATAGTTACTTTCATTATCATTTTCATTCTCATTGTCATTTGTCTGAGTCAAGGACATGTCCCAACCAAGACTGATTTTGGTTCTTTGTATTGAAAGCTTTTCTTAGATTTTTGTGGATATTAGGTGATGTTTGTCGGTTGTTTTGCCGGTTGTCAGTCATCGGTTATAGATATTTTTGACTTTCTTTAAGCTTGTTCTTCCTATCTTACTATATGTTCAAAGTTCATCCCACTTTGAGAGATGTGGTGTTTGGTTTGGTAATGTAATGCCCCGAATCTAGTACCCGAAATGCTATACGATGCTCATGACCCCAATGGACCACAAGCTAACCCATGACTGATAACTGAACCTGAACACTGCATAATATACTGTATATATACATACATACACTATAAGAATGCGGAATAGGAGCCGTAAGGCCATAAGATTCAAAACTAAATAAATATCTGATAAAATAATATCTGAAAAAAATGGCATAGCAATACCAAACAACTAAGATAACTGTCTGAACATATTGTAGTCTGAAAGCCTCTAAACTATCTGAATATGGAGTTGATGGGACATGTCCCCAACTACTAAAATAAATTGAAAACTAGAATAGTAATGAAATCATTATATCCTCGAAGGATGAGAACGCGCAACTGACTCTGACTGCTGAACCGGGATACTACTGATACTATGGAGCTCATGGTTCTAAAACTATAGTATAAGAAACCATAGCATAAATACATCAGTACTTTGAATGTACTAGTAGGCAAGTGAGGTACGCTGAATGCAAGGGGTTTATATGCATGACCAATCTAACTGACTGACTAACATGAACATGAGAATACATGCATCACTACGTAATTGTAACTGAGATCATGATAGGAATGAATATTGAGTTCTGACTGCTGAGTCCACTAATATTGACATCAACATCACTAATGAGTTAGAAACTGATAATGTAGTACTGAATACTGAGGGACTGATACTATGTTACTGAATACTTGGATAACTATTTCTGACAGTTTTGATTATAAAGAACTGGTCTGGTAGAATGTATCTGACAGTCCTAAAGTTGAATACTGATAACATGAGTTCTAATAACTGATATAACCAATAATAGGAGGGACTATATCTGACAGTCCTGAATCTGATGGAACTAGCTGAGTTCTCTACTATATCAGAGTTGACTGTATCTAATAGTCCTAAAATCTAAAGAACTATCTAACTTCTTTTACTGAGACTGAAATTGAGACTGTGGGAGGTAACCATCTAACCGGCATACCCCGAAACTAAACTGGTAGGGTCTAACCTATAACCCCAGCTAGAAGGGTGTCATACCATGCCACGGGTAAAGACCTATTATAAGTATACCCTCACTGACAGAGACCTCTTCCGCCAACCCCTCCTAGTAGGTAACCTAAATAAGATGTATATATATCCCTAAACGCGTAGGGTGCATCTCAACCTACGCTAGCTATGGAGTTCTAGAACACAAGGATTGATTCTAAGGATCACAGCCTTCACTAAATAACAGGTGAGTTCCCATCCTTGGTTCACTCAGTGTTAAATCCTACTCCCAACTAAATAGATACTGAACTGATTAACTGAACTGAACTAATACTAATGGTATTGTTTAGCAGAGCTAAACTGAGTTCACTAAGTTTCATTGACTGATAAAATACTACTGAGATCTAAGGACTGACTGAGAGTACTCAAGATACTAATATTACTGAGAACTCTGAGTACTGGGATCACTAAGATTACTGGACTACTAAGATTACAGAGATTTCTAAAAGTACTGGGATTACTGAGAGCCATAAGTATTTCCTAAGTCACATTACTGACTGAGTTCTATGGATCATGGATTGACTGAGGATATTGTGAAAACATAACATGGCTCTAGGTAAACAGCTAAATTGTCGGGTATAAGTACCCCCAGGACTCGACAGAATGAAACAGACAAGGATTGACACTTTTGATCACATGGCCAATATCAAAAAAATCATAATTTCATAGTTGGGAATTTCATGAAGCACATGATCATCATAACGTTGTACATGGATAGTAATGCATATAAACATGGCATAATTTCATGCTTCTAATCTCATGAACATCTCATCAAGCAATCACAATGCATAGGTTTAACATGAGAATCATCTTAATCAAGTAGGTATAGCATAACCTAATAGACATGACAAAAATCTTGACACATGGAAACTAAGTACTTGATCATTATTTATTTATTGGTGCATATTATACAACACCTTGCATGCACACTTAGGTCATAGTATGATCATCAATTCAATATCACATGGTACCATAATTTAACTCAATTTCATGAATTTCAATCCTATACTAACTTAGTTTCATGAAAACATGATAAAGATGCAATCTTGACAATCATGCAACAATAACAACATGAGCACAATCAATTCAAATAAGAACATCATGACATATAGTTTAAAATAGGGTTTTTGAGCTTCATGGATGAAAGGAGTCCATGAATTAACACTGTGCATACTTTAGTTCTTGATTTTATGAAGTTTGACGGAGAGAAATTCTTGAACTTGAATCTTCTATGAAAAATCTTAATGTGTTCTTGAGAGGATTTTGAAAGATTAGAGTATATTTTGGTGTAATGGAGGCTCAGAGGGCTAGGTGAAAAGAACTACATATATTAGACTCGAACCCCCAAGTATCCTCATTTATAGGTCGATGTCTCCACTAGACCTTAACCACAGGGATAACTCTAGAATGCAACCGTCTAACATCCCTAGCCAAAATAAAGATCGACCCCTCAACGAAATACGACCATTCATCTAACTAAATTCCTAACGAATGAGATGAGACTCGTCTGGAATGTAATGGAAAAGCACAGAAACTTAAAAAACTGGATTAATACTTGATAAAACTGAGGGCAAAGGTAACTCATAAGCCAGATCACCAATAGTCTGAAGGATCTCAAATGGACCAATATACCTAGGCCTAAGCTTGCCCCTCATCCCAAACCTCATCTTACCCTTTATGGGTGAAACTCAAAGGAAAACATGATCACCAACATCTAATCTCAAGGCACGAAGTCTATGATTCGCATAGAACTTGTTCCTACTCTAGGCTGTACGAAGCCTATCCTGAATGATCCAAAATCTATCTAAGGACATACGAAGCAAGTCTGTACCTTGAGGTCTAATCTCAACAAAATCAAACCAACTCACTGGGGAGAGAAAATGCCTACTATAAAAAGCCTCAAAAAAAGCCATATCGATTATAGAATGTTAGCTATTGTTATAGGCAAACTCCGCTAAAGCCAAATACTGCTCCCACTGGAAACCAAAATCCATAAAACATGCACAGAGCACAACCTCCAAAACCTAGATAGTCTGCTCTAACTGACCATTAGTCTAGGGTGACATGTTATGCTAAGGTCAACCCGCATACCCAACTCATCCTGAAAAGTCTTTCGAAAGTGAGAAGTGAACACTAAACTTTAATCTGAAATGATAGACACCCGTACACTATATATTCGCATAATTTCATGAATATACATATGTGCCAACCTATTAACACTAAAAGAGACTTGCACAGGAAGGAAATACGCAGACTTGGTCAATCGATCTATGATGACCCAAACACTATCAGATCCATAGGAAGTGTGAGGCAACCCAATCACAAAATCTATAGTGATTTTTTCCTACTTCTACTCGAGAATGGGTAATATCTGAAGCAATCCACCAGGTTTAAAATGCTTGACCTTTACCTGCTGGCAAAAAAAGGCAATGAGCTATAAAATATGTTGCATCCTTTCTCATACCTCCCCACTAGTAATGCTTCCCCAAGTCATGATACATCTTAGTCACTCTCAGATGGATGGGATACCTAGAATAATGAGCCAGCTCCAAAACCAAAATCAAATCTCCTACTCTTAGCATGCAAACACAGCCTCTAATTTGTAAAACACCATCCAAATCAAGTGAGGCTTGCTTAGACTCGCCACTCAACACTTTATCTTGAATCGATCTCAATCTAAAATCATTAAACAGGTGAGATTGAATCTTATCCATCAAACAGGTTTTAGCCTCCACAAATGATAAAACACACCGGTGTTGAAATATCAATCCTAACCATCCGATTAGCTAAAGACTGAATTTGTAAAGAAAAAGACCTCTCTTGGGGTCAAAATAATAACAAATAAGTTGAGATACTATCATGAATCAAACTAGGGCCTGACCGTGATGGGTATCAGAAGTCCCACGTGGATCGGAGATCAACCCCTGCACCTAACCTGCAATAACCCGTACTTCTACCTAGCTTAAAATCATCTCAGAAATGTTAAAGACTTGATTTAAAGATGAACCTACTTTTATACATGTGGTATTTTTAAGATTTTCACTTTTTATCATGTGAAAAATTGAATAATCTTTCCATCGATACCAAATTCGCCTAAATTCGACACCCGGGCGAAGAGTTAGAGCCCTTTTAGTGAGACAGTGTATCACCTGAGCCATCAGCACATTACGGAGCTAGCTTAAATGGAAATTGTTAATTTCCAGTGTTGCTCCGTGATAGTGGCGCATCGTACCAAACTTCTAGGTATCAAATAAAGTGGCAACGCGGTAGTTTCGTGTTGCGCCACTATGCAGATTCCTAATTGTACAATTCCAGTGACTTGGCACGATAGTGGCGCATCGCGCCAAGGATGAAAATTGGGAAATTTTCACAAGAATTAAAATACGTGTCCTAGAGTTAAAAGGATCAATTTCCCTACCGTATATAAGCTCAAAAACACAGATTTGAGCCTCCATTATTCCAAAATATACTCTATTCTCTCAAAATCCTCTCAAGAACACTTTTGGGTTTTTCATAGAAGATTTAAGTTCAAGAAATTCTCCGTTAAACTTCATAAAATCAAGAACTAAGGTATGCACAGTGTTGATTCATGGACTCCTTTCGTCCATGAAGCTCAAGAACCCTATTTTAAACTATATGTCATGATGTTCTTATTTGAATTGATTATGCTCATGTTGTTATTGTTGCATGATTGTCAAGATTGCATCTTTATCATGTTTTCATGAAGCTACGTTAGTATAGGGTTGAAATTTATGCAATTGATTTAAATTGTGGAACCATGAGATATTGAATTGATGATCATACATATTCCCTAAGTGTGCATGCAAGGTGTTTGATAATATGCCCCAATAAATAAATAATGATCAAGTACTTAGATTCCATGTGTCAAGAGTTTTGTCATGTCTCTTAGGTTATGCTATACCTACTTGATTAAGATGATTCCTATGCTAAACCTATGCATTGTAATGACGCGAGACTACTCCCTAGTCGTTACACGGTGCTCATAACCACGAAGGACCATAAGCTAACCCTTTTTCTGATATCCGTACCTGAACATTGCATAATATCTAGAAATAAAAGCGAAAACAGGAAAAAACAAGCCATAAGGTTCAACACATCTATAAATACCCAAACTGAAAACTGAATACTAATACATCTTTCCGAAAAGCCTCTAACTTCTGAATTGTGGAGTTGATGGGACATGTCCCCAACTAACTTCATCAACTAAAAATAAACAAAGTTTTCTACAATAATAGTATACCAAGGATTATCCTCGAATGAAGAGGACTCACTTCTATGTCTACTACTGCTGACTGAGACTAAACTACTGAGGGAACTCTGGATCTTGTGCCTCTAAACCTATGGTGTCAAATAAAACATCATAGCGCAAATGCATCAGTATGGGAATATTTCAAGTATGCAGACGAGGTAAGGCTAAATACAAGGGCTCATGCATGAACAGTTACATAACTGAATAATCATGAGAGTACCGAACGAGATCACATACAGGAATGCACAAACCATAATTACAATATCACGACTCTAGACACTGAAACTCAAATACTGCTTTACTGTCATCTGAACTTACTACTAACACTAAGATACTGAATCACTGAATCATCTGATACTGATAACTGATTAACTGAATTTACTCATATCAATGACTAAATTCTCATCTCACTGATCTTGTCTGACTGGATCGGAGATCAACCTCTCTAATGGATGATTCCAGAATCTATTATCATTGATAAGAAAATGATCATGTCTAAATCTGACAACAAGAATACTCAACTAAATCTGAGACTGAGATCAAGCCTAACTGACGGATGATCTCTAAATATGGTAACAAAACTACTCAACTGAATCTGAGACGGAGATCAAGCCTATCTGATGGATGATCTCTAGATATGACAATAAGAATACTTAACATAATCTGAGATAGAGATCAAGCCTATCTGATGAGAGATCTCTTAATATGATAACAAATAACTGTATATGATACCAAACCTATCTAACGGGATGGTCCATGAATCAATGGAACTATCCGAGTTCCTTACTGAGATAGACGACTATACCTCACAATCTTAATTTCTGAAGATTGATATTGAAACTGCAACTGTG
>JAPEIP010000011.1:170774658-170789934 GCA_026120095.1 Capsicum chinense | reverse complement strand
GACAATAAGAATACTTAACATAATCTGAGATAGAGATCAAGCCTATCTGATGAGAGATCTCTTAATATGATAACAAATAACTGTATATGATACCAAACCTATCTAACGGGATGGTCCATGAATCAATGGAACTATCCGAGTTCCTTACTGAGATAGACGACTATACCTCACAATCTTAATTTCTGAAGATTGATATTGAAACTGCAACTGTGGGAAGTAGTTACTTAACTGAAATGCCCCAACCTCTCATAGGTGGGGTATAACCTGTAACCCCAGCTGGAAGGGTGTTAATATTGTTCCATGGGTAAAAACCTTTCTGGTCAAGCCTCTCTAACAGACGACCCTTGCAGGAAGTCAGCCTAAGGCAATATAATAGTCAAACCTCTCTAGCGGTTACAGTTTCTACTGACGGGGATTCCTGCATCCTGCACTAACTATGCAGTTTTGGATTTTAGGGATTGCTCCTAACAACTCAGCCTCTCTCTGATGAGGAGCCGCCATCCCTTCCCTAGATCGGTGCTAGCTCCTACTCCTAATTGAAAGAATCTGAACTGATTCTCAACTGAACACAAATTGAACAAAATCTTATACTAATCACGTTTCTTAAATGATCTAAATAAGTTAAACTAAATTCACATGGTTCCGTATCTGATGAAATACTACTGAATCATGATATCTGACTGACAATATAGAGTTTGAATAGATTACTCAGCCACTACCAAGGTCGGAACTAAAAACTTGAATACCACAAAATCTGAGTTCAGTACAATACTAAGGCTAGATTACTAGCGATACAGAGATTACAGAGATTTTTGAGATTTCTTACGTTCTAAATCTGTTTGAGGATACAAAGTTCTATAATTCACTAAGTTCTGAGAATCATGGACCGACTGGGATTATCATAAAAACTGACACAGGCTCTAGACATCACCTAAATTGTCGGGTATAAATACCCCCAGGACTCGATAACACAAAAGTAAGACATAAGCATTCTTGATTAGTTATAACCATGGTCATTCATTCGTTATCACAATCACCAAAGCATCTCTTCAAGCATTTAAGAATCATAACCATATATTCACATCACAATCACTAAGGCATCACTTCAAGCATTTAGGAATCATAGACACGTAATCATATAGGGAGACATACTTTCAGCTCATATTTTATTCAACAAGGTCTTGCATTAATCACTTGGCACATATTAAAGTCTTGGCATGTATCGAAGAGCACCTAATTAGGGAATTCCATACTATCACGTCTTAATTCATTCACTAAGGCTTTTCATCAAAAACTAGGCATGCATGGGTTGCTCCTAATTGGGGATTTCATACTATCATCTCACAATTCATTCACTAAGGCATTTCAACAAATACTAGGCATGCATAGATTGCACCTAATTGGGGATTTCATACTATCATCTCATAATTCATTCACTAAGGCATTTCAACAAACACTAGGCATGCATGGATTGTACCTAATTGGGGATTTCATACTATCATCTCACAATTCATTCACTAAGGCATTTCAACAAACAGTAGGCATACATGGACTTGCACCTAATTGGGGGATTTCATACTACCATCTCATAAGTCATTCACTATGACATTTTAACAAACACTAGGCATGCATGAACTTGCACCTAATTGGGGGTTTCCTAATCAACATGCTATAACGGACCTAAGCCCTTCACATAAGCATTTTATCAAATATATTAGGAGCATGCTTTTCTTATTGAACCATTTCTACACTTTATTAACATGAACAAACCATCTAATATGCAACTTGAAGAGAATTTATCATGAACATCACATGAGTATCACATACCAAGATCAAAACTTGACAATCTTATAAACAAACATGAATCACAACTCAATCATAGCGGGAATAGCAATTTCAAATCATATGAATCATGAACAACTCATAAACATAAAATCTTTGAGATTTATAAAAGTGTACTTGAGCTTCTTGGATGAAAGGGACCCAAGAATCAACATCTACATACCTTACCGGAAGAGCTCTCTATCAGTGAGGGTATGCTCACAGCAGGTCTTTACTCATGTCACGGTATTGACACCCTTCCAGCTAGGGTTACAGGTTGGACCCCACCAGTTTAATTTGGGGGTATGTCAATTAGATGATTACCTCTCACAGTCTCAGGTTCAGTGTCAGTCTCAGCTCAGTAAAGAAACTCAAATAGTTTTTCAGATTTTAGGATTATTAGATACAGTCAACTCTAATATAGTATGAAACTCAGCTAGTTCCATCATATTTAGGACTGTTAGATATAGTCACTCATGTTATTAGTTATATCATTTATTAGAACTCATGTTATCAGTATTCATCTTCAGGACTGTCAGATACAGTCAACCAGACCAGTTTTTCATAATCAGAACTGTCAGAAATAATTATCCAAGTATTCAGTAACATAGTAATAGTCCCTCAGTATTCAATACTACATTATCAGTTTCTAACTCATTAGTGACTCAAATGTCAATATTAGTGGACTTAGTAGTCAGAACTCAATATTCAGTCCTATCATGATCTCAGTTATAGTTACGTAGTCATGCATGTATTCTCATATTTATATTAGTTAATTAGTATTGTTTATACATATGAACCCCTTTCATTCAGCCTACCTCACTTGCATACCAGTATATTCAAAGTACTAGCGTATTTGGGTATGGTGTCTTGTACCATAGGTTTAGAACTACAAGCTCCAAAGCATCTGTAGCATCCCATTTTAGCAATCAGAGTCAGCTGTGTATTCTCATCCTTCGAGGACATGATGATTTCATTAATATTCCTATTTTTAGTTTATTTTAGTAGTTGGAGTTAGTTGGGGACATGTCCCTTCAACTCCTTATTCAGATAGTTTAGAGGCTTTTAGACTACAGTATATTCAGATAGTTATCTCAGTTTTTTTGTATTGCTATACCATTATTTTTTCAAATATTATTTTATCAGATATTTATTCAGTTTTGAACCTTATGTCCTTACAACTCCTATTTTCATTCTTATAGTTTATGTATTTATATATATAGTATATTATGCAGTGTTTAGGTACAGATGTCAGTCATGGGTTAGCTTGTGGTCCTTCGGGATCATGAGCATTGTGTAGTGTTTTGGGTACCAGATTTGGGGCATTACAAACTTGGTATCAGAGCCAGGTTCAACAATGTCCTAGGGAGTCTAAAAAGTTGCATCTATTAGAGTCTTATACATGAGTGTATTGTGCACCACACTTATGTGCAAGAGGCTATGAGATGTTTTAGGAACAGTTTCCCTTCTTTCAGTATTCATGTCGTGCCAGTGAGCATAGGCTCAAAGTTGAACTCTCAGCCTAATCTGCTTCTTCCCTTTATTTATAGATTATGCCTCCCAAAAGGGTTAGCAAAGGGGAAACTAGAAATCTGTCAGCACCTTAGCCCATCTACCCAGATCCTCTGGATGAGCATGTCTCTTATGCAGAATTCAGGATTGCATTCACTACTTTAGCCAGTTCAGTCGCAGCCAACCCAGTGGCAAGTTCTGCTGTAGTTAGGATTCGAGACTTCACCCGAATGAATCCTCCTCTATTCACCAGTTCTAAGTTTGAAGAGGATCCACATAAGTTCCTCGATTAGGTTTAGAAAGTCACAAAAATCATGGGAGTGACTTCCAGTAAGAGCGTAGAGTTAGCCACCTATCAGCTACAGAATGTGGCTCATACATGGTATAAATAGTGGAAGGTAGATAGGGTTACAGATACAGATCCCTTAGAGTAGGAAGAGTTCGCTACAACTTTCTTAGATAGGTTCTTTCCCATAGAGCAGAAGAAGGCTAAAGTGTTAGAGTTCATCAATCTTATACAAGGTACAATGAGCGTAAAAGAATACTCCCTCAAGTTTATTCAATTAGCTAGGTATGCTCCCTATGTAGTAACAGATAGCAGATCTAGAATGAGTAAGTTTGTGTTAGAGGTATCAGGTAGAGTGGTTAAGGAGTGCAGGAATGCAATGTTGATTAGTGACAAGGACATATCTAGGATTATGATATATGCCCAACAGATGGAAGATCAAAAGCTTAAGAAGAAGGAGAGAGAAAATAAGAGATCCAGAATAGGTAGTTCTAGTTTTGCACAGCATGGGTCACATGGTGGTAACCATTCTCAGTTTTGTCAAAAAATCTCCTCCGCAGTTCACTCTTCAGCTAGTGCCTCAGTACCAAAGTTCAGAAATGACCATAGAAATAAGGCATCAGGCTCCAAGGCTCAGAATAGTAAGAGCAGGATTCATACTCATCCATTTTGTGCAGAGTGTGGTAAGCATCATAAGGGTGTGTATATAGACGGCAGTGGTGTGTGTTTCGAATATGGTGAGTTAGTTCACAAGGTCAGAGATTACCCTCAGTTAGGTTATCAGAGTCATCTCCACTCCTTAGCTCAGTTTGGTCGCTCGAATCCTCAGGGTGCCAATCCCAGCGCTATCATGGGTAACGCCCAAACAGACTCAATGTACTTCAGTCTCGATAGGATTAGGAAATTCCTCCTAATGCAGTCACTGGTATGTTACAGATCCCTTATTTTCATGTTCATGTTTCTTTAGATTCAAGAGCTTCTTTTTCTTTTGCAACTCTTTGTATAGCCATCAACGTTAAGGTAAGAACAAATATCAATATGAACTTTTACAATATCTACCCCATTTGGGTCAGTCCATGTCCAACCTATCTCGACAGGTATACAAGAACTATTTGGTAATGGTATATCAAAAAGTCAGGCCTTCAGGTTCTAGTAATATTCAGTAAGGGAAGATGATTCTCGACCTACTCTTATCTTAGTGCAATTGTTTTGTACCTCAGTCATAACCTTACCTACATATGTTTCACACACTTCCCATAGGATCGTGTGCATGTCGAATTCCTAGCATGACGAGTTCCAACACCCTTAGTAGTACAAATCATATTCCATGAACACAGAAATTTCAAACTTAGTTCATGCAGCTCATGACTCAGGCACTCATGTCATCTTTTACAATATGTTCAGTCCATAGGACTCATACTCTACTCCTAGTGATCACTTAAGCTCAGATTACGTCATGTATACCCTTAGTTTAAATCTCTTGATAAATCCAAGATATTGATATTTTGTTCCTCAGGCCTTAGTCAATCTTGGAGTTTGATATAGTACTTATTTAAGCATTGAATTCTTGCATACGTTAATCTTCCTCAAGTAGTTATCAGGACTTAATCATAGGTTTAGTACTTTCATACCAATCTAAACCCCAATTATCTGAAACCAACATTCAGTTCCTGTACGAGTCTCAATTTTAGACTTACATTCTCTACTATATTTTTAGATGTAGTGTCAGCTTCAGTTCAGAAATCAGATCAGTACCACAGTCTAACTTTAGGTGTTGCGTTACCATAGCGTGTAGTTATCAGTCATGCATATCATCAGTGTTTCAGTACCTCAGCTTACAAAATATTTTTGAACTATGTTATCTGCTTGGCCTTGCATTCCTGGATAATTCAGTATTTCACGAATTCACACTTAGCTATCTCATGTTACTCTATTAGTCCCCTTCTTATGTTCATAAACACTCTATATTCTTAGCGAGTTATTTAGACTATCGTTCAATCTTACTGCCCAGCACCTAACCATTAATAAGTCAGTAGATCAAATAAGTCAGTTAGTAGGGAATTAGTTTAAACAGCCAGTACGTTAGCCTAGCAGCCAGTCAGACAAGTTCCATGTTCAAACTACCATTATGAACTTGGTATCAGATTTTCATTACAAACTTGGTACTAAGTACCCCTGCATATTTCAATCCTACCTTCGTATATCAGTGCAGTTAAGTAATTATGCATTAGATATGCATTCTTATTTTAGGAAAACTCAGTTCATCATAATGCTCAGTCATGCATTCATGAATCAATTATCAATGCACCAGATATGCATATTCCGTATGATCTATTCAGCTTATCAGTCATGTCAGTTAAGAAATCATGTTTTAGTTATGTATGTATCATACGTACTTTAGTTTATCATCTCTCCCTCTTTCAGTTAGTCTCATTCGAGGATGAATGTTCCCAAGGGGGAGATATTGTAATAACCCGTACTTCTACCTAGCTTAAAATAATTCTAGAAATGTTAAAGACTTTCTTTAAAGATGAACCACCTTTAATACATGTGGTATTTTCAATATTTTCACTTTTTATCATGTGAAAAATTGAATAAGCTTTCCATCGATACCAAATTTACCCAAATCCAACACCCGAGCGAAGAGTTAGAGCCCTTTTAGTGAGACAGTGTATCACTTGAGCTGTTAGCGCATCGCGGAGCCAGCTTAAATGAAAATTGTCAATTTTCAGTGTTGCTCCGTGATAGTGGAGTGTCGCACCAAACTTCCAGGTCTCAAACAAAGTGGCAACGCAATTGCTCCACATTGTGCCACTATGCAGATTCCTAATTGTACAATTCCAGTGACTTCGCGTGATAGTGGCGCGTCGCGCCAAGGTTGAAAATCAAAAAATTTTCATAAGAATTAAAATACATGTCCTAGGTTTAAAAGGGTAAATTTACCTACCCTACATACTCTCAAAAATATGGATTTGTCACGAATTTCTTTTGCCTTTAGTTCGAGGACGAACTAGATTTTTAGTGGTTGATGATGTAGTGACCTGTATTTTGATGAAATATATGAAAAATGATTTATTGTGTGATTTGAATTGTTACCCCTTTTTGTAGTTGCATTATGGTATTTCTAGAGTATGGTGTTGATTGGCATGAATCCCAATGCATGGTTCCATTTGTGCGATATTATGATTTTGGTGGGCTCGAGAGCCTTATTATGGACTTTTGTGGTTATCTTTTGATTCGTGCAATGGATGGCAAAATGGATTGTGCCAGCAAATTCAAAATATTGATTTTAGGATGGTAACATGTTTGGTGTGATTTTATGACATTTAAATCTCATTTTGACCCACAATTTAAAAAGTTGTGATTCTGGGTTTCGGGAGTCAACTTTCTGAAAAATCACATTTTTTTAAAAAATTTGATATCACCATTGAGTCCAGAGCATCAAATTTGATAGATTTTCATAGTTCATTTGTATTCATGGAATTTTGGATTAATCTCGAGGGGTCTACAGGAACTTGGATTGAAACAAATCCCCAGCTGGTGTACCTATTTTCTGGTGCACCCGTGATCGCGAACTAAGTGTCGCGATCACGACTGGGCCAGCAAAGGTGATGATGTGATCGTGACCTTTGTCCACGATCTCTACACCTCTGTCTGTCAAGGTACTGTGATCGTGGCCCGAGGTCTGCAATTGTAGAGCGTAGGTATATATATCAGGTTTCGGCATTTTCACCATTTTTGAGACTTGGAGCTTAGTGTTTAGTGGTTTTGAGAAAATTTATCTATTTCTAGGTCTGGTAAGGTCCATTACACCCATTTCAACTAACTTCTTCCATCTTTAATATTAGATTCTTGTTTCAATTCGAATTTGAAAGTGGAAATTGCAAATTTTGGCCCCGAAGGTCTAAATTAGATTTCTTCAAACTAAGCCCCAATTCAACACCTTATCACTTGAACAATGATCCTAATCCTATAATTACTAGTTTTTCCTCAATGTTATCTTCAAAACAACTTTAAATTTTGATTTTAAAGTGGATTTCAAAGATTTTATTCGGTAAAGTTTAAAAATAATTTTCTTTGATTTGGACCTCATTTTTGCTTGGGTTTTCAGCTGTAGACTCCTAAAAACCTGGGAAACATATTTTTGAAATAAAGTTACGATTTTGTCCTTCTTTTTTTAAAACCCATTTCGAGGGTTCGTTTTGACCCCAATTAGAAACTAGACAATATGAGTGTCGTTGGATTTTCTTTGATACGAAGATTCTATATTTTGATGCTTTAGAAAATTTTAGGTCTGTTCGTGACGATTATAGCTTCGGTATCGAAGCATAGTGGATCGGTTTCGATATTTGAGGTAGGTTATGGCTTAATTTTTTCAGACTGGGTTGGGTAGTTAATTTTTATACAAAAGTCATGTTAAGGAGATGAGAACTAATCACAAAATTATCTATCATAATGTGTTATGCCCTTGTGGGTGCCTATATGTGATATAATTGTTGGTTTTCAGACATTACGTGATATGTATGACTATGTGGTATCTTATATGATGTTGATAGCCTTATACATATTTGAATAATTGTATCTTGTTGATGAACAAGAGTGTTGGGGTACCACTTGTGTATTGTGATATATTCATACGTTATTGGCATATAAAACATGTAAAAATTCATGGATAGATGAAAATAATAAGTGGATATTGGCTCAAGTGGTTGTGGAAATATATCATTATGGTTGGTTGTGGAAATACATCATGTGGTTGTTTGTGGAAATACTCATTGTGATTAATTGTGATCCTTACATCCTCATATCATACTCATTCATGAAATAATGGTACCACTGTGGAAATATTGAGAAATACTGATAACATCTTTTCATAAAACCCTCCCCGAGGAATGTGTCGGAAAAAAGGCATTATGACATCTTATAAAACCCTTCCCAAGGGATGTGTCGGGGGGAGATATGATATATGGATTGTATATGAGTTGACAAACCCCTCATGGGTCCTGTACCAGAAGCTTTAGCTCTGTAGGTGTATAAGGAGACTGTACGACAGTCTCGGAGGTAGTGCGACAACCTCGTACATCATCATCATCATCATTCTTATTGTATTTACTTCATTATGTTTGTGATACGATTGTATATGTTGTTTTGACTTGTTATCTATCTATTGTTCTATCTTTCTTTACTTGTATGTAATGTTCTCGTATATGTTGTTCTCCTTTACGTTTCTTATATGTGATATAATAGTATACTTGTATTGCTTTAGGGTGCTTGCTGTATTATAAGTGTATATTATAGAACTGTTAGATCAAGAGGTGTGGACTTCTGTTATGAGACATTTTCATATTGCAGGTGACGTGCCCTTAGGGTGTATTTTATATGTTTTATTATCAACTTTGCTCGATCGGCCTATGTTATTGGTAGAGTACAAGTGGATCATAATCACTCCTACTACGCCCTTTTGGTACAGGTCCTAGTTCGAATGCACCCCGGCTTGGTTGATTCGAGCGACTGACAGCGCACGCGCAAATATACATGGTCTTATCAAGTTGTAAAGTGGCTTTCAAGAAGCCAAGTATCGATCCCACATAGACTTGATTTAGCAACGATTTAATTTCAGTTCACAGTGTAGATTATTTCGATAGAACAGTAACCAAAAAGATTTTGAAATTGTAAATTGTAGAAAATTAAAAAAATATGGAAAGTAAAGATCTTGAAACAATCAATAGGAGAAAATTTAGGGTTAAATCACTTAGAACAATCATACTATGTATTGAATTTCATTCATTAACTTTCTTATCTTGGTTGTTGATTCGTAGGGTTAATTGCATGACCATAGTCTCCCGACCTTTAATTCTTTACCTAAATTGAACCTTACAACTACATCGTTTGGCGGTGATGTAATAGTCCACTTAAGTTCTTTAAGTTATTATCCTACGTATGAATTAAGTAAGGCATCTAAGTACATCCTTGTCCTAGACACTTATTTGAATTCCTTATTACATAAAAGAATACAAACCAAACTTTGTTTATTCCCATATTCTATCTCCCTATTCTCTCTCTCGAGTTCACAAGGTTGACAATAGATATATTCTAAGGGATGCGAATCCTTAAAATAGTTATAAGAAAGAATAAACAAACACCCAATAATGATAAGCAAATCCAAGGAAATTAATCCATAACAATAGTACTCATGTTCTTGACTTTAACTCCAGAAAGAAGGCGTTTAACCGATAATATTCATAATCACAATCCAAATAATTGAATACACGTTATGATATAATTAAAATCTAAAGAAAAAAATTAAAAACCTAATAAACTGCAGCAGCTCCACAAATATTGTCCAAACTGAGTCCACCATCACCATCAATTGCCCCTTTGTGCAATGTAATATATATAATATATATATAGTGGACTTGTACCTAATCCATGTTGGATTCTTAAGACAAGATGGAATGTGATTCAATATATTCCGACAATATTCCCTCAAGATTCCTTAATAATTCATGCCATGTCCTTGTATTAATAATAAAATAAACTCCAAGCATGCGGTAATTGGGAATTGGCTAAAAATTTGGACGGTGAAATACTGCATGCGACGCACGCTTGGCTACCCTAAAATAGAGGGTAAAACGTACGCATATCACACTATGCTATTGTAATTGCATCTCCAAATAATTTCTAAGTCAAGAGATCACTGTAATGGACCATGTGACGCATGCATATCGCGCGCGCACACTGGAAGTTGCGTCCAAAATTTTGGTTAAGTCTTTATCGTCCTATCTTTCATCCCTTGTATTATGGTGTATTTTTCATGGATTTTCAGCCTTTATGTCATCATTATATCACCGTATTCAGCTCAAAAATCTTCCAACATAATCACACACCACGAATTAGACATCATAACAACACTATCCATGACGATGAATCAAAACACAAGCTAAGACTAGGCTAATTCGCAATGATCTTCAACTTTATGTTTTGACTCTTGACTTACTTAAATTAAACTTTGTATCTTACAAATATGTTATTCCACTCATAATTACACATTTAAATCATTTGGAACAAATTAAACGCATTAGAATCAAACGAAATCAACTAGACACGCAACTAGCTCAAGCTAGTAAAACTAGTTTTCCGGGTTGAACTCTAAAAGTACAAACTTATTTGGAAAACACTTTGAACATTATAATAACATACTTGGACGCTTAAATTTTTATTTATAGCAATATTAACACGTTAATCTCACAAATTGCTCTCAAAAAAAGGATAAATAAGCTAGAATAGTAACAATGGAGTGCATAAATACACCCAACATCAGCGACTATTGGAGCTTTCAAGGTAGTGGTTGATTCCAGGCATCTAAAGTCACTTCTATCCAATCTATGTTAGACTATTTCTTAATTGTATTTTCGAGATAGGGTTGTATACCCTTGGTTGTATCCTATTCTGGTTGTCCTTGTATTGGATTCTCAGATTATATTAGTCGTTTTTACACTATTGACACCAGGTTTTGGGAATATATGATATTTTGGTTTAATTCTTTCTGTGTTTGTGACATTGTAGGGTTTGGCTTCATTCTAGAAGCCTTAACTTGGGGTTATTATTGTCTTTTTCCCCTTGTGTATCAATTTGGGTAATAGGCTTACTTGTCAAAGTTCATCACAACAAGTGTCATCATGACCCCTTACTTTTGGGTCGTAACATGTTTTCGATAGACCCTTGACTCAAGTAAAAGCAATATAAAACAACGTATAGAAAATAATGAGAAATAAAGAATCCAGGACAAAAATGCTAAAGAAAGCCTGGCAAATCATAGTTCAAAAATAATACGATAATTGGTGTCCAAGAAACATCTAACAATAACAGAAGTGGAATAACAAGAAACTAGTATAAAAATACTACGACAACTAGAATGGAAGAAATTTAGACAACTATCAACTGCCAAACTAAGGCTCTAACCTAATTAATACCCTTGATAATCTCTCATTTAAGGTTATGTCCTAGTTGCGTCATGTAATCAAAGAAAAGAAGAAAAAAACTCAAGAGTCGTAACTACATAAGTTGACCAGTTTCTAATAAGAGTACACCATGTGATCTTGGCATATAATACTGAAGGAATTCATAATCAATATATATATATATAAAGGAAGGTTGGAAATTTGTTGATGTGACATACTTCTAAGGTCACCATTCACATTTTATTTTTGTCTCCATTTTTTGAATGTTAAAAAACAAAATCATCTCATTTAATGAATGATGAATTCATTTTAAGTGAATTAATTATGATAATGTCACATTCGGTATACTATATTGATCTTGCTTTTTTCAATTCCTAAAGTTACAATTTCTCTGTCATGCCTTTTCACATTCTATGTACGAGTGTTTCCATATAAATTTGAACATAAGAGTGTTTTCATGTATGATGTAAGTATTTTAAATATATTTTCAGAAAGAATTGAGTAAATATTGAGTTGTAATTTTCTAATGTTATATTTTCTTTACAGATGTATGCTTTAGTATTTTTATCACTCTCACAGGCAATTCTCAACATCAACAACAAGTGAAATTTCATAAGTGAGGTATTAAAAGAATTATGGAGATATTATAATTTTTTAATGTTATATTTCCATTACAGATGTATGGTTAAATAGTTTTGTCACTCTCACAGGCAATTCTCAACATCAACAATACAATCTATGAAATTCTACAAGTGGGATATGAAAAGGATGGTGAAGCTATTAGAACAAGCAATTCTCAAGGTAAGCAAATATATCTTCATTTTGTGTTTTTGACTTAAGTTTGAAAAACTTAATAGTTACACAGACAAAATTTTAAATATATATTTTTCTTCTATATTGTGATCAAATCTATATATAATATAAAGGAAGGTCATAGAGGAGGTGATGTGGCACCTCTCTATGGCCTCCATTCATATTTTTATTTTATCTTCTTTTTTGGATTTTTTTCTAATTTTTCTTTATTATTTTATTTTAGAAAAAATCATCTCCATAACTCACACATTTACACCTTCATAAATTCTAATCTTAAGTAATAGTAGTAATATTCATAACTCTCCAACCTTTCATGTTCATAACCCCTATTCATAACTCTCATCATGCTCATAACCCCTCTATTATTGCATTAAAAATTACTCTCAATTGTATGCCAATATAAGAGCCTTAAGAAATTTGAGAAGAGAAATTATGAGGATTCAATCTCTTTCAAGAAGTTTCTCATATATGTAGTCTATAATTTTAGTATTACTTTGTTGGAGTACTATAAGGCTTTGTTGGAGTAATTTTCTTCTAGGCTATATTGGAGTAACTTTCTTCTAGGCTATATGTTGGAGCAACTTTCTTTAACTATTTGTAGTTTATAATTAGTAGATTCTTTGTAGTCTTGTATTTGTTCTTTTTCTAATTTTATTAGAACTATCATTGTAGATACTTTTGTTGTAGATGATGATGAAGATTAACGCTATGAATTATTTTTCTTGTCCTCAACTCATTATGGCTATGAGACATACCATATAACAGTACGATATGCATTATTTTTCTTATCCTCAACTCATTATGGCTATGAGACATACCATATAACAGTAAAATTATGAGGTAAGGCAATTAAAAAGAATCTTACTCAAGATACACTTTAAATTGCAACGTTATTTTAGTTTTTTTTATTATTAATTTATAAAATTACAAGTTTTTTGCCAACAATTTTTTCCCCTTTCATGCTACCAATTTTATCTCTTTTGCTCTTAAGATCGGTCCAACATACAAATATAATAGATTATTGAGATGATAATGCTCTGATTATCTCTATTTTAAAAAAAAAAAAAGAAAGAAATTATTTATATGTATGATGCATTTCTTTCATACAAATTGATCCCTGCTCGAATGCCGTTGTAAGCTTTCCTCTTCAACTTATAATTATAGCATTTTGTAAAAAAAATTATTTGTTTAGTTAACTATTCTTGTATTTTTTTCTTGTGTTTTTGTCGATAAAGTTCACTTTTTTGTATGTCAAGATTTTTTTCCTAACTAGAAGCAGGGGAAGGAAGTCAATGCGTACATGTGTGTTGCTTAAGGAAGTATGCATTTATCTTTTCGCAATCATGTGAATTAACTTAATAAACCTATTGATAAAATAGGGGACTATAAAATTAGTTTGTAATTTTGTATTATATTTTATTCATAAGGAAGTGTTCATTATCATGTTAAAATAGATAAGAAAATGTATTAAAAAGGGACAACCCGGTGCATAAGATCCCGTGGGGGCGACGGGTGATTCGAGAAAAGACTAGAGCACAAGACTCTAGTATACACAATCTTACCTTGCTATGTAAAATTAATCCATGTAACATAAATTTGTAATTTTCCTATATACTATATTTCAATTCATACGAAAATGTTTACTGCTATGTAAAATTATTGTTGTCCTCAAGCTTTTTACATTTTTATAGATTATTATTGCACTCTATTGATCTGATCCTTTCGAATATATATATATATATATATATATATAAGAGAGTTGAGACAAAGAAAATATTCTAAATATTTAACTATATTCACTATACAAAGAGAGTAAATATATGTTGAAGGAAGGTGCTCTTACGGTGGAGCTTTGGACTCTTCAACTAAACTGAGTTGTTTGAGTTGTACATCGTTGATGGGCTGTTGTATCCTAGAAGGGACAAGTCACGAGATATACTGTTGGATCGGTGTAGATTGTGTCGCAGTAGGCTTGAGTCTCCTTAAAGAAAATGAGATATCTGCGCCTCAACCAAGAAGAAGATTATTTTATTTTCTTCACTTTTGTTCATTTTATTTTCAATTGGAATCATTTATTGTATTTGTGGTATATTACACCAATAATTTTAAGGAGATTCATGTTTTGTTATAGTTTAAAAAAAATATGGATATCAAGATGGAGATCTCAACATCACTAGTCTCTTTAAGAGATGAAAGGTAAAACATTTTCTACTTTCTCAACTCAAGCGAAGGAAAGGTAAAAACTTTTCTACTTGTTGTGGAAGAAAGGTAAAAAAATCTTCTACCAATATTTTTAATGAAAATAATGATACTACTTTTCATGATCATAAAGTGGTATTCAAAATCTTGAAATAGTGGGGGCTAACGAAATGGGAAAAAATCACCACAAAATTGTGGCATTTGCACTTTTGAGAATGAGTTAAGAAAATGTATAAGTGCATAATCATTGTTGGAGTAAATCACATGTCATTATTAATTTGTATATGACTTGATGTCTTTATATTTGGCTCTAACATGTTTTCAAAGAAAGAACGGAAAAGGCTCAAAAATACCCCTGAACTATCTGAAATAGCTCAAAAATTCCCCTCGTTAGATTTTTGTCTCAAAAATATTCCTCCGTTAAATATTTAGCTCAAAAATACCCCTTCCGCTAACGGAATTCGAAAAAAGATCAAAAATACCCCTGAACTATCTGAAATAACTCAAAAATACCCCTCTGTTAAATATTTGACTCAAAAATACCCCTCCTTTTAACGAAATTTCACCAAACATGCCACCTAGATAAAAAAAAAAAAAACTACGTGACTATGCCACATTACCATCCACATGTAAAATGTTAGTATTTTTTAATTATATGACATTCCTTTCTTCTTTATTTTTATT
>JAPEIP010000011.1:170660247-170699243 GCA_026120095.1 Capsicum chinense | reverse complement strand
AAAGTGATATTTAAATTATTTAAGTAATATATCATTATTAATATTTTTAATGTATTTATGTATATAAATATTTATTGAAAATTTTAGAGTACATGCTTTTTAATTAAATAAAAATAAAATTTTAATTAAAAATATTATAATAGATATTTAAAATAAATTTTCTCTATGAATTGATTTTAGTAATAAAAGTCTATTGATACGAGTCCTTTTTGGTCATTTGTCTCAAAAAAACACTTAATGAAAAAGATTATCCAAACACAATCTGTTTATTAAAAGTACTTTTCAAATGGATTTACCAAACAAAATTTTTTTTCAAAAGCATTTTTTTGTAAAGCTATGTTATAAAAGTGCTTCTGAAATAAGCAGTTTTGTAGCAGTAATCCCAAACGGGATATAATTGGTAAGCTAGTACTCATCTACTAGATTGTAAGTTAGTTTTTGTGTTTGTTCATTAGTGTTTAGCGTTTGTTGTTTGCATTTTGTCTTTTGAAATCGTTGTTAGTTCTTGGCTCAAGTCCGATAAGATTTGTTTGAGTTTCAAACCAAAAATTTATTTCGGACATGAGTAGACTCACCCCCCAACTCATCATAAACTACAAGCCGACTTGTAATACTTGTGAAACCAAGTGTGAGACGATCAAATATGTGTGAGAGTGTGGTGAGGATATTGTGAGCTAATTGTCTGTTGTTATGTTATTTTTCTTCATTGTTGTCTTATTTTGTATGTACCATGGATATTAATAATTTCAATGCCACATGTGATAGTTTCAATAACCATTGTGAAGATGTCCACATTTATCCCACCAAATCCAATTCCTCTTGTCTAAGCACCTTGTGATGAGAGCTTTAAAAAAGGAGCAAGTGGGCTGCCATGAACCACACCAAGGTGAAGGTCTTAGCTCATGCGAGCTACAAGATAAAAACGCTATCCCCTACTCTCCTATAATCTTAGAATTTTGTGATACGGCTAGTAGTAGCCAAATAGGTGTAGTTGCGGGTTTGCCTAGAGTAGAGGTTCTTGAGTCTTCCTTTTGTGATACTCTTGGTGTTTTTAGGTTGCATGAGAACCAAACTCTTGTTGTAAGTACGCAAGCACTAGTTGATCCTTTAGATGACAAAATCAATTCTTCTCGTAAGGATGATTTGTGTCCATCTAGTGCTAGCACTTATAACTTGAATAAGGTTCCCTTGCCAAGCGATAAGTGCATTCACACACTAGTTGACCCTTGTGAAAACCAAGGTGAGTCTACATTGGTATGCGAGGTTCCAACAACTAGTGAGGGCGTGCAAAATGATTATTTGGGTGAAAATTACCTTGATTTTCTTGGATGTTTAGGAAACCTGAGTTATGATTGTACTTATGAAAATGGTTTTTATTGTAATTCCTTGGTTGCCCATGGTGGGTTGAAATTATGTGCGGTTTACCCTCTTGAAAAAGAGTATGGGCGAAACCTATGTCCATGGCTACTTCTCCCATTTGATCCTGGTGCCATCTTAGGGTGTGGAGGGAGTAGTCTCAACTTAGGCTCATTATCTCTTGATAGAATCCATAACCATTTTCTTTGTGCATTTGTCAATAGCTTTCTAATGTGTAACACGAAAGACTCTTGGTTATATTTCAAGTATGTCCCTCCTTGGCATATTGATGTTGTTTATTGTGCTAACTCTAACCCTCATGTCATGAGGAGGTGGTGCTTGTTTGTCTTCTCTTTGTTCTTGCAAGGTTTGGATTCGAGGTCAAATCCTTTTCAAGAAGGGGAGGATGATACGAGTCAAACGACCATCATAGATTTTGATGACGCCCTTGAAGGCCAACACAAAAGGACTAAAGCTTTGGTCACCTCAAGGACGCAAAAACATGCATGTAGATACCATTTTGGGCACTTGATAGAGTAATCAGAGTGTGGAAGGTTGCTTGGGGGCTTGTCTTGATGCCCGAGAGCTACAAGTGTTGTTGACTCTCCATAGGTACCAATTAATTAAGGCTCTGTAGGTTATTTTACCTTCAATTTGTAATAGCTATAAGTAGGTAACTTAGGTCATTTATCTTCTTTAGTCGTTGATGATGAAATATTGAAAGACCTTAAGAGTTTCACCTCTCTTAGAGAGAGTTCTTAGTGTACGACTTGGAAAAGCCAACTTTAGTGTAGGGCTTGGAAAAGCTGATATTGTTCATTGTTGAGAAACGGTGGTTGTAAGGTGAAGTAGATTCCTTTAATGGTCACCGTAAGAAGATTGGTGTTTGGATTTGCAAGTGTAAGGGTCTTTACATTTGATACACGTTGGGTTCTTACGTCTTCGTACATTCTTATGTCATCTTGCCTATCCTTTATTTTTATGTATTTGCTGTGTTTCTTGTCTCGTTTTTGTGTTGCTGCCATTATTGTTAGTATCTCATTCTCAATTTCTCTCATGTTGTTATTGGCTGTCGTAGCTTATTTTTCTTGTTGCTCTCGGCTTGCTTGTGTTTGTTGGTTGTTTCCATGTTGTTCTTGGAAGGTTCGTGTATTTCGTGTTCATTCCGTTATCACCTTATCATCCCATCCTCTATCATGAGTGTACCTCCTTAGAAAGCATTCTCATTGAGATTTTCCCCAATATCATACTATAGGAGTCTAGCTCCGCTATAATATTTATCATAACCTAAATAACTTTCATGATATGATACTTTTAAAAGAGCTTCAATTTGTTTACATAATTTTGATTTGCAGAAAGAAGGTGCTATGGACATGAGTGATTTTAGGCTTATCAGCTACTAGTCAAGGTTCACCATGGTTTGTCTCCTTCTTCCATAAGATGAGCTTTACTTAAGTTGTTCCTAACATATTCGACCACAAACTCAAGAACTCTCTCTTGCATGATTTGAAAATCTCACCCATCGACCATCAGAAAATCTCCAATATCTCTAATGCCATAACAAGTATGAGTATCTGTGGTGTGCTTGAATTAGGGACCAAGATTGGTCCAATTATAAAACTAAATACTAACGTTTCCTCCTTTTGGTTCCCACCAAAGGAATTGTTCAACTAAATCCCCGTTCTCCAATATATACTTCCAGACTTGAGATCCTCCTTTCCATCCCAAAGGAGCAGGAATCTATTTTTTACAATAATTAAACCATAAGAAATGGGTCCACAGATTATTTTGAGTTCTAAATCTCCATCACAATTTAGAATTCATTACTTTAGACACATTAAACATTGATCTAAAACTAAGTTCCCCTTTATTTTTAGGCAGACACATCTTTGTCCAAGATGGCCAATGTTTGTTTCTTCCTGTTTCTTTATTACTCCAAAAGAATTTAGTAAATATCCAGTGAAGTTTCTCTAATACACAAATAGGAGGGACTATTGCAGAAAGCACTTATATAGAGATACTTTCCAGAACACTTGTAAGAAGGACCTCCTTACCACCATAAAATAGTATTTTCCCTTTTCCTGCTTGAAGTTTTCTCTTCACTTTATCAAGTAGGTCAGAATATTCTTATTTTTTTTGTGGGTAATTAGACACCCTAGATACTTCATTGGAAATTTGCCTTTATTCATTCCAGTGACGAGAGCAATTTGAGAATCAACTGCCCTTCCTGTGTTCTGATGGATGTAATAGAAGCTTTTATCCTTATTAACTTTCTGCCCAGACTGTTGCTCATAATCCTGCAAAGTAGACATAATTTTTTTTCCAGAGAATAAACATCAGAAGAGGAAAAAATGATGGTGTCATTAGGATAAGCTAAATGACTCAACCTAGAACACCACTTAGGCACCCCAAATCCAACAAATTGATTATCTTCAAATAAAGAATTTAAAGTTCTTGACAAAACCTCTGAAGACATAATAAACAAGGATGGGGAAAGAAGTTCCCCTTGCTTCACTCCTCTGGCAGAGTGAAAAAATCCATGGGATTTACCATTAATCAATACAGAATAATAATTGTTAGAAATTAATCTCCAAATTAAATCAACAAAGATATTGAAAAATCTCATTTTCCTCACCACCTTCATTACCCATAGAAGTTTGTGGCTATATATCTACCTGCTTCAGTACTGACCTCCATGTATTCACTAAAAAAATCATTTCATTCTTCCATATATTCAATTCATCAAAATTATTTATCTGTGAATACTCCATTACTTTGAGGAAAATCACCTACTTCTTCCATGAATATTCTGTTTGTTGAAGGAGACTCATCTACTTCTTCCATGAATACTCCATTTCTTCGAGGAGAATCATCTACTTCTTCCATGAATATTCAATTGGTTGAAGAAGAATCATCTACTTCTTCTCAAACTCAATCAAACTCAATGGAGCTACGATGTTTTTCTGTCTTTTAGAGGTGACGATATGCGCGGTAACTTCACTGGTCATCTTTATACCCATTTTCGCCAAGTTGGAGTTAATACTTTCCTAGATGATGAGACACTGAGAAAAAGCGACGTCATTTCAACCAAACTTGAGAAAACAGTTGAAGAGTCAAGGATTTCTATTATTATTTTCTCAAAAAGTTATGCATCGTCTAGTGTATGTCATTAGAAATTTGTATTGGTGATGTTCCTATTTCTGTGTATGTCATTAGAAATTTGTATTGATGATGTTTCTATTTTTGTGTATGTCAAAAATATTTTCATCAAGGATTCTGAAAATTTTGCAAAATGAAACCATCAAATTGATCATCACTTTTACATTTTCATATACAATTGCAAACTAAACTATCTTGAATATTTTTATACTTTCAATGTATATAACTTTATGCTATTTAGTATGAATAGTTCAAGCACCTAACTTCAAAACTGTATTGAACAAAGTTTATTTTTTGTATTAAGTAGTATTTATATAATGTTGTGTTACTTTAACATTTGTTTCGTATTTTACATCATTGAATGAAATTGACATGGACTAAGTCTCATCAGATGGTATTGAATTTGATATCAACTACATCAAATTATACATTTTTCAATTCTGCAATTAGTAACATTTGACATGGATATTGTATTTTGATGTTTATTGGTGATTATTACTCTTTGTTTTTATAAGATTGTTGGTATGAACAAAGTTTAGTTTTGATATTTAACATAGTATTTATATAATGTTCTTCATCTTCTTCTGGCAGAAGGCAAACACCAATATCAATCATGGGTAATATTGATTATTTTTTATTGCAATGAAAAATTATTTGACATCAAACAATTATAATTTATTTTCAACATTTACGGTGATAGTTTTTCATTAATATCCATTACATACACTAAAAAAGTTATGTAACATAAAACATAATTTTTCTTAGCGATTGTCACATTCATAAAACTTATTCAATACAAATGTGATATATGTGAAATTTCATCGATACCAATTTTGATATAAAAGTATGACCTCCATGCTTAGACTTTTAATAGAAAAAATTGGAGCTCAAATTAATTTTTTCATACATAATTTCTTTTTGTGACACCATAGTTTTAAGACCATTGCAACAATCTAAAAAATTATATGCTATTGCAAACAAGAAGGTCCTATTGAAAACTTCTTGCCTCAAAAAATAGTAAAAAAAGATCTCCAGAATAATGAACCAAAAAATTGCACATTCTATATAACATTAGGAATTTGGATTCATGTGCTTTTCAGAACAAGAGGTGTTCGAGCCTATAGGTTCCCTTCAATTTTCAGTTATTCCATGGCTTAGTATGATGATATCAACATCAAAAGAGGAGATATTCCACTAATTATCATATTTCTTAGCACTCGAAACGTTATATACAAATGCATAATAAATAATGTAGATATATGTTTTTAAACGTTATCCATTGTTTACAGATACAAAAATCCATCTACACAATCGTATACGATGACATCCATCTTTTATTGATAAAAATATCAAGTTACACATCCATCCATTCATTGACCCTTCGTTTATTTATTGGTCAGGAGTATATTGTATAGTATTGAGATCCCTAAGTATTTATGGAATAAGATAGTGCACCCTTATTACATACTGAGCACTACTATCTTGGTCCTTTGCACATGAATAGGATAGTTATTCCTTATTAGGCTTGTTATACGATTTCTAAACTCGGGTGTAGTTTCCATTTTATTTATATGTTTTATGTATTTGCTTTATCTTTGGAGATCTATTGAAAGTTTCCTACTAAATACCATTCATTTTATACTCATACTACACGTATGTAGCCTGCACATCATAGTACGGGTTACGATGTTGATTTATGCGTCGTGCAGAGTAGCCATGGTTTAGAGACTTAGACTGAGCTCTTGATATTTGAACTATTACTTATCTCTCTCTAATGGACTAGGATGATCTCTACATTGTATTCGAAAATGAGTTATGATAGTGTTTTTATTTTATCTATTCAAATTTTGTACTCTTATTATATTAGAATGACTTGTAATGATACCACTAGGTTTTGGGACTATATTATGTACTGATCCTTATTTCGTATAATCCATATTTGCTACCTTTTACTTTTTGGGTAGTCCATTACTAGCTGTTTTAGACTACAATTTATGTATGCCTACTAATGGGTTATAGTAGGCGCCATCATAACCTAAGAAATCAGGGGGTGACAAATTGGTACTAGATTATAGATTTCACCAGTGTGTTAGTACAAGTGCTACATGTTTTGTAGAGTCCTATAGATCGATGTGGAAATGTCTATAACCTATCTTTAGAAGGCTATTGTAACGCCACGAGATTGGGTCCCGAGTTGTCACACGGTGCTTAGGGGCACAAGTGACCCCAAGCTAACCCTTCTACTGGCATAACTCATGCGCAACTGGACAATATGCACATATCAGAGAAAAAAATGATAATACAAAAGATAAATCTGTCTAATACCAACTAAATTTACAAAATTACAACTCTGCTTTTATGTACAAAATGGGAACTAAATACATCAACTTCTACTGTTTGTCTATGAAGCCTCTACCAGTATTGACTCTAGGTAGTCGGGTTATGACTCCCAACTACCCCAACTCAATAAGACTGAGTAAGAAAAAATTATGGTACTTCTTGAACTTAATATCTAACTCAAGTCCTCGAATCAAAAGGACTCATCACCTGCTGACTGGGAGCAGCGGACTGACTGAATGCGGCATCTACGCTACAACTTGTGCCTACATTATAAAACGCTGTAGCACATAGAAATATATAGGGGTCAGTACTTTAAGAAATGTATTGAGTATGTGTGGGTGCAATACAACACTATAAATAATATCATAAATGATTATGAAAATCATGTATGCTGACGATAACGACTTTTTTTGCTTGAATTAACTGAAATATATTTCTTGTAAATCATCAATAATAATACAAGCATTATATATCTCATAAATCATTATACTCAACTCAAACTTTTTAACTCATGACTTAGAGCGACTCGGTAACTCATGAAACTTGAACTCTTATGGACTTGAGAGTTTCTTATAACCGACATAAACTATATGAATTACACGGAGTCCAATGTTTTACCCTCCTAAGGAGAGAACCCCACATTGGCGGGAGCATCGTACTCTTGCCAGGGAGTACAACCTAAATTTAGTGATCACAATCTCATACTCGGCCTCTGGCCCATAATTATCAATATCAATCCTACGGTGGCACGTTGTTTTGGGGAAGTACCACATTTCTCGCTCGGTGCTAAATACTACTCCCAGACACAAGCTCAGAACGTGTTAGGAAATCCACCACAAACATCACAAGGGTCTATCATGAAGACCAAATCAAATCTCTTTCTCATTTATCAAATCATAATCAATTTGTGGATTCCTGAATAGACTCAAGTCAAATCAATCTTTCCCAATATCAAAATATATCAATTAGTTAAATCATGGAAACATCGATACCTTTGAGGAAATATCAAGACTCATTGTAACAACTCAATCTTATGAAACAATATACTCAATAATCCAATTTTCCATAAGGAAGCTTAAAACTTAACACATATCTTGAAAGCACTTGAAATACCAACTTATGGTAGAAACATGAAATTCACAATATTAAATATCAAGTCATAACTTGGAAATTGTAAAATAATCATGTATCAAAAATTTCAAGAAAACATCATAGAACTCATTATTGACTCTCAAGCTCAAATATCAATATATATATATATTCAATAATCAAACTTCTCATAGAAAAGCTTAAATAATGAAACTTATCTCAAATCATTCGGAAATCATCAATTCATAATAACAATATTCAACTCATGGCATAAGTTCTCAATTTAAGAAATAAAATGATGAAATAGTCATGTGTATCAATCTTGAATAACTCAAATATAATAAATCATTAATAAAGTAATTTGGGTGTAAAACCACTTTGTAAAATCATGAATTTCAATAGTAGAAATTAAATCTTTGGGCACAAGAATGAATGAAGTGTTCTTGTTCAAACCACACATACCTTGGATTATGATTTTAAGATGAACAAGCTTGATTGGAAACTGTTCTTCACACTTTTGAGCTAAGTTTCTTGATGCCTTTGACTTGGAGAATTTGATTCTAGAACAACTTGGTGAAATCTTTTGGAAGATTCTTGAATTTCTTGGAGAATATTTGATTTAGAATTTTTGGAAGAAAACCCTAGTTTCTAGATTTTTTTCTTGGAAGAGAAATGAAAGAAATAAGGTTTCCCTTCTCTATTTGGATATATGTAGAGGTTAAAAAAAAGTGGAAGAGACAAAAATACTCTTGCAAAAATGTCCCTTAATTGCTGGAAAAAAAATAGCTGACGACATCCGTGACAAGCCGTCAGGCCCGTGATAGGTCGTCACGAAATGTCGTCATAAAAAGGGTCAAATTTATAATTTTTTTGGTTAAGGTTGACGACATTGGTGATGAGGCGTCACGAACATGACTGCTTATCACAAAATGTTTATCACTGAGGTTGGAAAACTTCCCAGGGATGAAGATATTGGAGACAAGCCGTCACGCTCGTGATAGCTTATCACGAATGTTTTCACTCAGTTCGCAGTCTGACACGCCGGAGTATAATGGGCATAACTCTTTGCTCCGATATCGGATTTTGGCGAAATCAGTATCGTTGGAAAGCTAATTTAATTATATATCTTTTGGTAGGTAATGAGCTCAATAACTCATAGTATGATATTCTCATTTGAAGTTGAATATGGCAATATCCTTTCCAAGAATTCAATCGGTAAGGAATGTTTTGATTCACCTAATCGCTAGGACATATTTGAGGCCTTAATACACATCACCCTTGATTAGAAAACAAACAAAGAACTATAATTTATTTCTCATGATCTTGATTCATGGTTGCACTATTGGTTAATGTCTCCGGGTATTACAAAATGGCTCTAACTTTCTCACCGGGTCTCTGATTCGGGTGAATCTTATGTCGATGGAAAGCTTATCCAATTCTCCACTTGATAGAAAGTAGAATTTAGGGGAAAATAACATGATATACACATTAATCACTTTGGAAGTCAGCCATACTCACTCAAAAGACAGATTTAGACTTAAGAAACGATCGGGGTATACAATATCTCCCTCTTGGAAACATTCGTTCTCGAATGTTGCTGTTTGGCCAAGAATACAGAGAAAACTGAAGACACACAACTGTAAAAACTTGTTAATTTGAATATATAGCCTTCTAAACTTTGAAGTACTTCGTTGAATGTATAAACTTATGATAAGAATAGCTATACCGCTGGATCCGAGACTGGAAAAAAATTGATAGAGGACAACTATAATTCTCGACTGAATCTGAACTGATTTGCCTTCTTTTTAAATTAAAGAGCAGGCTCATGCTGAGAGTTTAGAATTCACTTGATGTGATAAGGGTGAATCGTACTCATAAATGGTGAAGAGATAATTTATGTAGTCATAGGTCATGAGAAACAAGGATAAGACTACACAATGGGTATTACATTGTCTGGACTAGAATACATGGAAAACAAAGATTGTTCAATGAATGTTTACAGATTGAATCAAAATTATATATCCAAATCTGAAACTGATGCCTGATACACATACTGAACTGAATTAGTAGATTTTGGGTGCGAGCAACTACTTACCCGATTGCCTGTACTTATGTAACTTCGAGTGGTAAGACCAGACTAGTTTGAAAAATAGAAGACCATAGAAACCTATCTGCCAAATTTTAAAAACTAGGTTGCTGACCATGCAAATTGAATCGTACTAGATACTCATACTTAAGTAGAGGATTTCTTCAACACCCTCCCAAGTAATTGTAATGGTCTAAAGCACCAAAGAACTTTATGCAAGATCTAAACAAAACATCTGAATCAGAGATCATAGAATTACCATAATCCCATAGCTTGAAACATAAACGTATGAATCATAGGTCAGGATAAAAGTACTAAGCTTCAAGCAAGGCAACTCCTTACTGTCAAACTTAACGACACTTGTCAAACACTCTCTCGACTATACTATACACTTTTGATACGATACTTGATCGATACAACTTATAATCCTTACATGACACCAATGCTTCCATCTACTCATATCTTCTCGAACCAAACCCCCTCAGCGTCTTCATGCCTAACCTAGAACCATAAGATTCGCCATCTAACCACATTATGAATCATGGGCTCCCACACATCTATATTCTTATAACTTCTCACTTCAAGAGTAATTCTCATTACCACTTCGACAATTCCAATCCACCTAGTACTAGCTATTTACTAACATGCAAGGCACCCCTCCGTACGCACACAAACACGACATTCAATCCTATCTTTATTACCCACTTGTGCATTCCTAATCAAACATTTATAAAGCCTCTTCTTCATACCTACAAACCTCTTATCAAGAGCAACTTCCATGCATTCACCTTAAGCAAGCACATCTAACATACTTCTAGCTAATCAAGTCCTACACAAACGCTTCACTTTAATATTCTTTCTAACTCATGGAATTACACAAAATGAACAAACCACAATCTTCCCAATCATAACACATTAAACTTTAACTAACCATAACATGTATCAAAGACTTAGACTCAATCTTACTTCACCATACCGCCTAGCCAAAGTAAGCATTCCACCCTCTGTCATTGATAAGGAAATATCACCTCTCTTCCATCTAAAAAACTATTTACCACTACTATCTTGGGTAAGGAAAGATAACTAAAATATTAGAGCATAAGGATATGACACATGAATAGATTCTATAAATAACTTGACACTCAACTGAGGCTTGAGGAATAGAGGATTTAACATCATAAACCTATCAAAGAAATACGGCCCGAGGACATGCATGATATAAATATAAATTACTTTCTTTGCTGATCATTAAAAGTAGTGCTTGAAAATTGGAACTGAAGATATCACAAAGCTTGAGTACATAAGTCATGCGTTGCATAACCTAAATTGGGAATTCGTAATTATAAAATGTGATTCCAACCGATAAAAGGTCTGAAACTCTGCATTTCGGTAACTAAGTGAGGACAAGATTCTTTATGGCATTCCTATACATTAATCACGATCATGGAATCAAAGCGCAAAGCATGAATAAATACTGGAATAACTGAAAATACTAAAATAAAAATGGGTCGAGCAGTATCCCTTCTCACAGCTGTTCCACAACTTATTGGCACACCCACTAGAACCTGACAACTTAACCTGGTTACTCGTTCTACTATCTCCCCCTTAGACTAAAGCCATCACTTTGGCTCAGCGAACTGTTATGCGTACTCTGGTCTAAACTGAAATCATCTTACCTTAGGGTCCGAGATATAACAATACACAAGAATAATAGAACTTAATTCGAAAGTCTCCAACCAACTTGTTACACTATTTTATGAGTTACACCCTATCCTTCTTTATCTCAAATAGTCATCACATAATACTTGCACACCCTCTAGTGCCTCAACTCTATTTCTATCTGCTCAATTTCAAAATTTCAATCTTAGGGCTTAATGCTCAACTCAAATACTTCCCAACCTTTGATAACCACTCTACTTCCATTATCACCTACTAACATTACGCTTGAAAACTTATATTTCCAAACTGTAAAAATTAAAATAATACTCAAGAGGCTCAACGTCTTCCATCACACTCCTTGACTCAATTGTTAGGAATATCGTTCATTACCTAACTAGTATTCCTCTACCTAGCAACTCCATGGCACTTACTAATTACGCTACATACGATGACCCTAGAAAATAAAGCATCCCCATAGCACCTTAGGCAAGCTTTCTCACCAAGAACACAAAATCAAACTTAATTACAAATCAATCAAACTTAAGATCTTGCATACACTGTCCAAGCCTATTAGACCATTTCTCTATAACTAGAACCATTAACTAAGAAATCATCACATCCACCTTCATAGCCACCAATCATCCAAGATTAATGCCTATCGCTCAGCATAACTTACAACTCCACCTCACACACACAATTCTCACTTGGAAACTATAAAATAAAATATCAATAGGCACTAGCCCACTTAAACCCCCCTAACAATAATAATTGGTCATAATTATATGGCCTCTCTCATTTATAATACATCAACACACCCTCCTTATACCCATCATTACTATCTATCCTTCATACATAACTTAACTTAGTTTATAACTCTATAAGCCTCAACTTAATTTCCCCTTGCAATCTAAAGAGCACCTAAGTTAACAACCCTCATCCACTAAGTATCCTCGTCCATAACCTATACTTGTCTTGTGCAACACACCGTCAATAACTATTTTCATACCTTAAGCAAACTATTATTTACCTCCACCAATAACTCCTTCTCTTTTTTCCACTAGCTGACACACAAGGACAATATCACTTCACCACTAACTCGATCATATGCAAATAGCTATACTTCTAATAAATCACACTTTCCACCTTTCTTGCCACTTTACCTCTAAACCTAGTTCCAACTAGCACGAGGAAACAAAATACACAAAGAGTCGCTAGTGAATCAAAATAGGCCTCAACTGGCTTCACTAGTCTTTTAGTTCCAACATCATTACGATAATAATAGTATGAGAGGTAGAAATTTGCCATACAATATTCAATAATCTTAGAGTACACATCTTACTATGTCTTAACTGAGTGAATCATAAGGGAACGGTATAACATTGAACTTAGGAATCTTATAACACATTGGTAAGCTCTTCTCAGGTTGCTTTGTGAGACTTCAAAAATTTCTCACTTGTAAGTCTAAGGGCATTGTCAGGAAAGGAAATTGAAACTTGCAGATCATATTACCTCGAGAATAGTACATAGATATAGAAGTGTAAATTATCATTATAGATTCTGAGAAGGGATCAGGAAGCACAACTAAATTAGGCTTATTGCACGATTCATAAGCAAGGCATGATAAGACACTAATAGGATGCTTTCTAGCTAATTTAAAACTTCATAACTATCTGCAAAGAGTTAAGATTGACTGTCTCTAATGCCTCAATAATAAGGCAGGGATGCCCTGAATAGAGAAAGATAAGAATCTGCATAAGTTTCTCAAAGAAACTTTCTATATAACGATCTAAGACTTGAAAGAATGGAGACCTTTTCTAATTGTCTTATAGCCTCTCGAAGAAAAGTATAGACATCTCCGTATCATTCCACAAGACTCTACTAGACATGACTTCATAGACACCCTAGGATAGTTAAACTCTGGGCTCTGATACAAAGTTTGTAATGCCTTGAGATTGGGTCTCGAGTCATCACATGGTACTTAGGGGCACACGTGACCCTAAGCTAACCCTTCTACTAGCATAACTCATGAGCAACTGGATAATATGCACATATAAAAAATGATAATACAAAAGATAACTCTGTCTAACAGCAACTAAGTTTACAAAATTTTAACTCTGCTTTTATGTACAAAACAGGAACTGAATACATTAACTTCTACTGCCTGTCTATGAAGCCTCAACTAGTATTGACTTTAGGTAGTCGGGTCATGACTCCTAACTACCCCAACTCAATATAACTAAGTAAGGAAAAATTATGGTACTTCTTGAACTGAATATCTAACTCATGCCCTCGAATTAAAAGGACTCATCACCTGCTCACTGGGAGCAGTGGACTGACTAAATCCGGTAACTGCGCTACAACTCGTACCTACATTATAAAATACTATAGCATATAGAAATATTTGGGGGTTAGTACTTTAAGAAATGTACTGAGTATGTAGGGGTGTAATACGACATTATAAATAATATCATAAATGATTATGAAAATCATGCATGATGACGATAACGACTTTCTTAACTTGAATTAACTGAAATATATTCCTTGTAAATCATCAATAGTAATACAAGAATTATATATCTCATAAATCATTATACTAAACTCAAACTTTTTAAGTCATGACTTAGAGTGATTCGGTAACTCATGAAACTTGAACTCTTATGGACTTGGGAGTTTCTTATAACCGACATAAACCATGTGAGCCACATGGATTCCAATATTTTTTCCTCCTAAGGAGGGAACCCCACATTGGTGGGAGCATCGTACTCTTTCCAGGGAGTATAACCTAAATTTAGTGATCACAATCTCATACTCGGCCTCTGCCCACAATTATCAATATCAATCCTCATGGCACGTAGTTTTAGGGGACATACCATATTTTTTGCTCGGTGCTAAATACTACTCTCAGACACAAGCTCAGAACATGGTAGGAAATCCACCACAAACATCACAAGGATCTATCATGAAAACCAAATCAAATCTCTTTCTAATTTATCAAATCATAATCAATTTGTGGATTCCTAACCCGACTCAAGTCAAATCAATCTTTCTCAATTTCAAAATATATCAATTCATTAAATCATGGAAACATCGATACCTTTGAGAAAATATCAAGACTCATTGTAACAACTCAATCTTATGAATCAATATACTCAATAATCCAATTTTCCATAAGGAAGCTTAAAGCTTGACACATATCTTAAAAGCACTTGAAATACCAACTCATGGTAGAAACATGAAATTCATAATATTAAATATCAAGTCATAACTTGGAAATTGTAAAATAATCATGTATCAAAAATTTCAAGAAAATATCATAAAACTCATTATTGACTCTCAAGCTCAAATATCAATATATATATTCAATAATCAAACTTCTCATAGAAAAACTTAAATCATGAAACTTATCTAAATTCATTTGGAAATCATCAATTCATAATAACAATATTCAACTCATGGCATAAGTTCTCAATTTAAGAAATAAAATGATGAAATAGTTATGTGTATCAATCTTGAATAACTCAAATATCATAAATCATTAATAAAGTGATTTGGGTGTAAACCCACATTGCAAAATTATGAATTTCAATAGTAAAAATTAAATCTTAGGTACAAGAACGAAAGAAGTGTTTTTGTACAAACCCCACATACCTTAGATTATGATTTTAAGATGAACAAGCTTGATTGGAAACACTTCTTCACACTTTTGAGCTAAGTTTCTTGATGCCTTTGACTTGGAGAACTTAATTCTTGAACAACTTGGTGAAATATTTGGAAGATTCTTGAATTTGTTGGAGAAGATTTGATTTAGGATTTTTGGAAGAAAAGCCTAGTTTCTAGATTTTTTTCTTGGAAGAGAAATGAAAGAAATGAGGTTTCCCTTCTCTATTTGGATATATATAGAGGTTAAAAAAGTGGAAAAGACCAAAATATCCTTGCAAAAACATCCCTTAATTGCTGAAAAAAAATAGCTGACGACATCCGTGACAAGCCGTCAAGCCCATGATAGGTCGTCATGAATTGTCGTCATAAAAAGGGTCAACTTTATGATTTTTCTTGTTTAGGTTGACGACATTGGTGATAAGACGTCACGGGCGTGACATATTATCACAAAATATCGTCACTAGGGTTGAAAAACTACCCAGGGATGCCGACATTAGTGACAAGCCATCACGCTCGTGACAGCTTATCACGAATGTTGTCACTCAGTTTGCAACCTGGCATGTCGGAGTAAAATGGGCATAACTCTTTGCTTCGATATCGGATTTTGGAGAAATTAGTATCGTTGAAAATCTAATTAAATTATATATATTTTGGTAGGTCATGAGATCAATAATTCTTCGTATAACATGAGATATTATCATTTATATTTGAATATGGCAATATCCTTCCCAAGAATTTAGTCGGTAAGGAATGTTTTGATTCACCTAATCGCTAGGACATCTTTGAGGCCTTAATACATATCACCCTTGATTAGAAAACAATAAAATCACTATAATTTATTTCTCATGAGCTTGATTCATGGTTGCACTATTGGTTAGAGTCTCGGGGTATTACAAAACAACTCTAACTTTCTCACCGGGTCTTCAATTTGGGTGAATCTTATGTCGATGGAAAGCTTATCCAATTCTCCACATGATAGAAAGTAGAATTTAGGGAAAACCAACATTATATAAACATTAATCACTTTGGAATTCATCCATACTCACTCAAAAGATGGATTTAGGTTTAAGAAACGATCGGGGTATTACAGCTATAGGGATATTTTTGTAAATTCACTTCTTGACTGCTTCTCATGTGTCCCCATTTCTATGAACCTCAAACACATTATTTGACACTATGGTATCCCTAATGAATTATGTAAGAGGAGGGATATTGTCGACACATGTAGACAAGACTTTTGCATGTATTTTAAGAGTTTTATTGCAGCCTAAAACTAGAGCATCAGAGATGGATATCAAAGGTATTTAGTGCCAATCGGAGGAATTGGGTCCAACTTAGGCTCTAGTTAATCTCATGATGATTTCACCCTTTCAAGGTTCAGTATTGAGAATTCATGTCATGTTGTAGATCGCTTCCAGCCATGGATGACATTCAATTCATCGAGCAATTCATAGACTACAGTGGGGTTTATTGGTGATCATCAAGTTTCTTTATAAGTTTGAGTATGAGATTAGGTTTCTTAAGTGGGCCAGATATATTCTTATGCTACATCCGTCTGAGCAGCACATTAGTGTATGACTATGTTAGTGGACTAGTATTGTCGCTCCATCTGGCATTGGAGAATTCTATTATAGCTAAATCATATATCCCTCATCTTATCAATTATTAGAGGACCATAGAGAGCACATGTATGAAGACTTATGAAAATGGCTACAAGAGGCATAACATAAATATAGTGCTATTGGTATTTTATCTGGTAGTAAGGATCCTTTTAATTGAGTTTAGCTTAACCTGTACCCCATCAGCTTTATGTGGGTAGTATTCTAGACTATGAGTTTTTCTTATATTGGTCGTGATGATCATAGTGGGTAGAGTCTCTATCATAACTAGGTGAGTTTTATTATGAGTCATCGGCCATGACAACCATTCTAAATTATTAGTGTCATTATCTCAGAGAATTCTAGGATCTTGGGTTGGTTGTGTTAAGTTGAGATACTAGATCGCAGAATGCCCCAGTTATGAGATATATGATTGGCAAGAGTAAGCATTTATTCCCCGCCAACCTAGAATTCCTGAGAAAGGCTATGATTGTGAAAGGATAGACATAATTTTAAGGATTTTGTTCAACTTCAGTTTGTCAGCTATTTGATCTCAGTTTGTGTCCTACCATGTTGATATTTTAAGAGGTACTAAGACTAAAAAGAGATGGACTACTATTTAAAAAGTATCCCCCGTATGGGATTTCTAGGAATTTAGGTTATTATGATAAGCTCGTGATATTATGGTATCTTCGATTAGAGATAGCGTGGTTGGCACCTCAGTCGATGATCTAGTTGGTCAATCCGAGTTTTGACCTATTCAGATTTGTTCTCTTTATGCCCGTCAGGCATGTGATTATGGATTTTACCATAATAGGTGTGCTTTTATTTCTTGTGTTTATCATTTATGACGTGTATTGGGGTTTTCATACCCATTGATGATTATATTATGTGATGAATTAATATTTGTTATTATGTGTCTTATTATAGAATTCATGATTATGCTACTACTCTATAGTTTATTTTCTTTAGTAGTTGATGGAGTAGATTTGTATTGATATTTTCCCCTACCAGTGTAGCTTTTGGGTTTGAGTCCCATTTATCTTGGCACATTAGCCTTATTGTTCAGTACACAGTATTGATGTAAGTTTTGGTATCACTTGTTTAGTATATTGACATTGACATTGTTGTTGTTTCTGTTATCACTGTTTGAGGTTATTAATATTATTTGATATTGTTACTTGATTTAAATTGTTCCTCATTGGGTAGTTGTTTAGACTAGTGTTATCTAGTTAGAATTTCATTTCTTTGTGATCTTATTCAGTGGCTTGGGTATATTGATAATGCTCAACTTACATGTCAATTTAGTGCAAGGCGATCGTCGTCAATATATTTATCCAACTTTGGAGTTGGGGTTGAATTTATAGGGAACACTGTGTCTAGTGATTAAACTAGTTTGAAACTAAAGTGACAAGTTAAATTCAAATAACTGGCACGAAAAGACAAAATGGGGGGTTTTTAATTTAGCAAGCAATTTTTGGTTACTTTAGTTTTAGTGTTCGTAATCAAGAGTTTATGAAAAACCAGAATTATGTTCACTAGGGATTTTGGTACTTGACAGATGCTACTAGTGGTTCAAGATTCTCACGGTATGTAGGAAAACAAGTTATCTTTGTTGAAGTTATGCTTAAATGTCTCTCGACCTACTTAAGCATTTAATTACCTAATCCTTTTGGACTTAGGGAATTTATATTCACTACCCAGATTTTACATCAGGTTAACCAACCTTGTTACAATGCCGATTATTAAACGGAGTGTTTCCAAGTCCCTGTTGATAATTCACTTCCCACTATATTTGAGTTCTTTCTCAAGCAAATCAAAGCAGGTGTTATCTATCGTTTGCAACCAACAGACAATAATTAAAACATCAGAATTATCAAGAAGTCCTACCACCTTTTGAATCTTGAACACGTAACACCTTATCAAGATCTAACCCTAGATCCTACAATTCAGGTTAAAGGAATTTAGCCTCTCATGACGTAAAAATTGAATCAACTAAATGAATTCATACTTTGAAAGATAAACTTACCATAAGATGAATAGAAACTAGTGATTCTCAGATTAAATCACAAAGGAAATCCCAAAATAATGAATATAATCTCTTTAAAGTAATTGCTTTTTCAAGCCAAGAAAATTAGAGAGAGAAAATATCAAAGTATATCCTAAAACTCAATGTGCGAAACTGCTAAGAAAACCCTAAACAAGGCTTTAAATAGTTCACCCTAATTATGGAAAAAAATAATAAAATTCAAAAATTCTTTGGATTAGGTGACGCCATTTGTGATAGCCTATCAGGAGGCTGACGACTTATCACAAATGTCGTCAGCTTCCTCTTTGCTTTAGACACTTATTGGTTAACACTGACAACAATCTTGATAACTTATCAACTCCTTGATAACCTATCACAAAATCTCATCAAGTTTCTGCTTCAGCTCTCATGTGCTGCCTTAGGATGACGACATTCTTGACGGCTTATCATCTCCTTGACGACCTATCACAAAATGTCATCATAGTTTTCAACATAGGCCAATTCTCTATTTACTGCTGACGATGAAGCTGATAGCTTATCATAGGGCTGACGACTTATCACAAATGATATCAGCCAGACTTTGCCTCTATTTACTTCTGATTTCAACTCCTTTGCTTCCATTCTTGTTGGTTCTCTATCATATTAGATTCTACTACAAAATCAAACATAAAACAATCAAAAATGATAAAAGTTGCTTAAGACTTTGGAATTATTCTTAGTTAAAAGCCTCAAATGTGTTAGCATTAGATCACACATCAACACCCTCAACTTAAAACAATTGCTTGTCCTCAAGCAACTACATGACACCAAAATATAATGCTTAACCAAGAGACATATAAGATACCTATGATAGTTGATCATCAATTTTAGTTCAAAACACATTACCCTCTCTATTTCAATCACTTTAAACCCAACTGTGTTTATCAATAAAGATCAACATTGTGATACAAGGGAATCAAGATATGACATCAAATTAGCAACAATAATCATGCATATATACAAATTACACTTCCCAAACAAGTAGGCAACTAGCAATGTAACCGATGTGCCCTTACAACAAAGAAGTCCCTCCTCACTCATATATGAAATCAAGCATGTAAATACAAGGACGATTAAGAGACACTCACTCTCAGAAAGAAGTTCCTGTCAATGTATGCCAAATACCATAAGCTTGCCCTTATTTTCATTACCGAAGCTTTCAGATAGTTAAGTTAGGATCACTATAGGACTTTTCTTCAGCTTGTAATGTAGTCTTGGGGATGGTATGATACAGAAGGACATTTAAAGTAACTAAGCCTCCTTGGAACTACACTATTTTTGGGGTCTCACTTATTAACCTTTACCTTATTTCTTCCTTTCTTGACTAAGCAAATTCAGGATGGGTGTGGTCATTTAGTCATTCATTTTTTTTCACAACTTTTTTTTTCTCATTCTTTTTCTACCACACCGAGCCTTGCATATATATTTTTATATTACCCTTCTTCATACTCACTTTACATCATGCACCCCTATTATAGCCACCATCAACTTAGGCTATTTGCCTAAGTCAAAGTGCACAATATCCAAGGAGGACTAGGGACAAAATAGGTTCACTGTGATATAAATGGAAATGTGATAGGTATAACAAAAAGAATAGTCATTCAGGCTCAAAAATTAGGGTCAAGGGATATTATTCACACATGGAAGGCCATTTAAGCTAAAAGTGGACTAATATCAATAACGGCCTATGATATTTTCCTAACCGCTATCCTACAACCAAGGCAAGACCAACTGGGAAAGTTCTGAATTTAACACATAACGGGAACTAGGTAGTATCACACACACACATGGCATAAAGGTACATAACATGCTACCAACTATTCGGTTCATGCAATTGTTACCAGTGATTATCATGTACCTAATACCAATGCCATAAAAAGATCCATAGTTGTTATTATGTACCTAATACCAATGCCATAAAAAGATCCACAGTTGTCGCATATAGATGCACATCACATAATTACAAAATAGATAATTGGAGAGATATTTATCATTCCCAAAAATCAACAAAAATATGTCAACTGCCATAGATATTTATTTTTCTCCCAGTTAACCATAACACCTCATAAAACAAAACACAATACGCCTAAACATGCTAGTAAAACTAGGAACAATACTTTGGGGAATAGAGGAACGACAACAAAAACCCCAAGAGGACATCAACACCCACAAGTATCCCCACTCTCAACTTAAAATCATGCAATGTCCCCAATGCGTTAAACTAAAATAAGAGAGTCAGAAACATACATATGGCACCATGGGTGCAAAGATTTGATGTCAATCACATAATACGAATACAAACAACAAAATACCTTGGGTTGCCTCCCAAGAAGCGCCTAATTTAGTGTCGCGGTATGACCCGACTCAGCTTTTTCCTCCACCTTGAGGATATGAATTTCACCCCCAACTTAAAGTCTATCTTCTTGCCTCGATCATAGGGTGGTAGTACAAAGATTAATAAGCCGAGTAATGGATTATGCATGGTAAACAACTCGGTCTTAAAGTGAGGTGTGTTTTTATGTTGCTTGTCTAATGTAAGATCAAGAATATAAGATTTTTGTTCCTCATCTTCACACTCTTCTACTATTTTAAATGATTCCACGAACAAGATATCATCTAAACATAATGTAGAAAATTGCTTTCAATGAGGCCCAATCAATTCTACTTCAAAATTTACACTTTGTACTACACACTCACTTTTATTCACCTTCTCAATGTCAGTTTCAAGATCAAGATGACAATCGAGTGGTTGCGATTCTTGAGTTTTCTCCTCAAATTGGCTAATGTCCTCCTCATATTATTCTTTGTTTAGCCACTATAAACATGGTAGGAGTGGTAACTCCTTTAGCTCTTCCCACAATTGTTCTTGATTCTCTAAAATTCATTTCATCAATTTGTTTGCTTGAATCATGTCAACACACATATCTTTAGTATGATCACTTTGACCACAAGCCAAACACCAAGTTACAGTAAGTAGGAAGTATCCACATCATATTTTTAAGGTCCAGTCCATGCACTTCCAGGTAAATTTGGACAAGAAGCCTCAAAATATGGTTTTCCACAATAATAACAAGAATCATCACAAGAATCATCATGACTCTAAAAACCATCTATCCAGTCTGACATCTCAAGAAAGGTGTGAGAAAAATAAAAATAAAATAAAAAAATAAACTCGACAAATATTTACAAGTTTAAATTCAAGAAAATATCTAAAATTTCAAACCAACTTAATACGTCAAATTGTTCTCCGACAACAACTCCATTTTTGATAACGCTCAACGTACACATCAATTTAGTGCAAGGCGGTCGTCGTCAATATATTTACCCAACTTTAGAGTTGGGGTCGAATCCACAGGGAACAATGTGATTGGCGATTAAACTAGTTTGAAACTAAGCTACAAGTTAAATTTAAATAACTGGCACAAAAAGACAAAATGGGGTTTTTTTAATTTAGCAAGCAATTTTTGGTTACTTTAGTTTTAGTATTCGTAATCAAGAGTTTATGAAAAAATAAAATTATGTTCACTAGGGATTTCGGTACTTGTCAGATGCTACTAGTGGTTCAAGATTCTCACGGTAGGTAGGACAAAAAGTTATCTTTATCGAAGTTATGCTTAAATTCCCTTGACCTACTTAAGCATTTAATTACCTAATCCTCTCGAAATTAGGGAATTTATATTCACTGCCCAAATTTTACCTCAGGTTAACCAACCTTATTACAGTGCTGATTATTAAACAGCCTGTTTCCAAGTCCCTATTGATAATTCACTTCCCACTATATTTGATTTCTTTCTCAAGTAAATCAAAGAAGGTATTATCTATCATTTGCAACGAACAGACAATAATTAAAACATCAGAATTATCAAGAAGTTCTACCACCTTTCGAATCTTAAACACCTAACACCTTATCAAGACCTAACCCTAGATCCTATAATTTAGGTTAAAGGTATTTATCCGCCCATGACATAAAAATCAAAGCAACTAGATGAATTCATACTTTTAAAGATAAACTTACCACAAGATGAATAGAAACTAGAGATTCTCAGATTAAATCACAAAGGAAATCCCAAAATAATGAATATAATCTCTTCAAAGTAATTATTTTTTCAAGCCAAGAAAATTAGAGAGAGAAAATATCAAATATATCCCAAAACTCAATGTGAGGAACTACTAAGAAAACCCTAAACAAGGCTTTAAATAATTCACCCTAATTATGGAAAAAAATAATAAAATTCAAAAATTCTTTGAATTAGGTGACACCATTTGTGATAGCCTATTAGGAGGATGACAACTTATCACAATTATCATCATCTTCCTCTTTGGTTTGGACACTTGCTGCTTAACGCTGATCACAATCTTGATGACTTATCAGCTCCTTGATGATATATCAAAAAATATCGTCAAGTTCGTACTTCAGTTCTTATGTGCTGCCTTAGGGTAACGACATTCTTGACGGCTTATCAGCTCCTTGATGACCTATTACAAAATATCATCACAAATTTCAACTTAGGCCAATTCTCTATCTACTACTAACGATGAATTCGATATCTTATCCCAGGGCTGACGACTTATCACAAATGTCATCAGCCATACTTTGCCTTTATTTACTTCTAATTTTAACTCCTTTGCTTCCATTCTTGTTGGATCTCTATCATATTAGCTTCTACTTCCAAATTAAACATAAAACAATCAAAAATGACAAAAGTTGCTTAAGACTTTGTAATTATTCTTAGTTAAAAGCCTAAAATGTGTTAGCATTAGCTCACACATCATAGATATTGCTCGGGTAGATGATTTTTCCCTATAGCGCAGCGAGATTAGTTGTTTTCCCTTTTGATTAGCTGTGTTAGAATGATTCAAGAATGTATTGTAATATAGAAGGTAAGATGACCTTCTGTTGTTTTGTAATATTATTAAGTTTGTAATTTAGTTATATTTCCCGATATTGAGTTTGAGATTCTGAGACTTGACTCTTAGGTGCAAAGGCTTTTCTGTTGGCTATGCCAGCAAATTTTGCCTATTTGTGAGATTGAACAATTTGAGGTCTATTCTTGATTTGTGGCTATTGCATCACCTGATAGAGGTTTTTATATTGAGGTTAAGATATTGTGGATTTATCTCTTAGATCTATTTGGTCCATTCTCATTGAATAGTTTTCCAATATTATTAGCATAGATATTCGATGCTCCTTTCTTACTTTTATATGGATTTTTCTTTGGTACAGTTGGAAAGTTAGAGGCATGTGCTTTTTTGTGATCGCTTCTTGAGTTTGCAAACCTAAAATAGCAATCTTGAGTTGTTTAGTTCTTTTTTCGGCAATTTACTTAATTTGGACATTGTTGTTGAGATTAGCATTTTCTTAATTGGTGAGGTAATTCATAGATTGATTGAGTTATGATGGTCCTTCTTGGGTGGATTCCTTAAATCCCTATTTCAGAGTTTTTTTTAGCCTATTGAGGCTTAGTGGAGAAATTCTCCTTGTTTATATATGCATATGGCCATTATTTGCTGAGATGTAGTGTTAGATTTTTTATTTCGGGCTTATGTTCTATTTTTATGAGTTGCAAGAGTTCTTGCCTTTTATGATGTGGTTTGTGTCCTTTCAGGGTCCTTCTATATGCTTTGATAATTCATGCCTTCCCAGCAAATATGTATTGGGTTTCATATGTTTTAAGTTGGTGATTTATCCTCTATCAAAATTTTTGTTCTTTATATATATTTTGATTTCAGCTTAGCGTTATCTGGTACACATATATCTTATACAAAAAGTATGGTCGATGTATGTGTCTGACCATGGGTAGGGTATGTTGGCTTTTTTTTAGTATAATGCCTTGGGATGGCGATTTGGAAGTTATGATTGATATAAAGTATGAATACCTACCCATCTTCATATTTGGTTTGGGTGGTTGATACCGAGCAATACAACCTTGATATTGAGATTTTAGCTTAGTGTTGTAGAGTTTACGTGCAGGTGTAATTTTGGACTTGTCTTAGTTCAGATTTCATTCATAGGTTGGTTGAGCCTACTCCGTGGTTGCCTATTGGGTTTTCTCAACTTTTGATTGATTATAGTTGATAAGTACTTAGATGATAACCCATGTACTCGATATTTGTTCTTTTATCTTTGACCTTGAGTCACTAGTTTTCATTGGGAATTTTTTTATAATATAGTTAGTGAGAGTATTATACTTGAGTTGGATACGTCATGGCTTTATTCTCTACTAATGGCATATCCGGACTAGTTATGGCATTGGCATGTATTGCACCCTTTTCTCATATCTATTTGTATACCTAAATAGTGCCTTATGAGCTTATTTTTATGTTTATTGTATGGACTTTTAGTGGATCAACATCATTTTATTGAGTTTTTGGTGATAAGATTTTGCAGATATGACTCGAGAGATTTTCCACCTGGTATGAGTGGATAACAGGTATGGAATGGTAAATGAACTATGTATTTAGAAATGTGCGTTAATGGCATGACACATGTCTTGGGTTGTCTTTAGTTTGGATAAGAGTTTGTTGATTTTCATGGGTATCGAGATGGTATCAGCGTGTTATGGTTAGATTTTTATGCATCAACCTTTTAAGTTAAGTTGGAGGCATGTTAGTGATTGAAGTTGACTTTTTATTGTTTGGAAGTAAAGTGAGGTTGTAGGTTAAAAAAGGGATACCTATGGAAAAATCCCTTGAAAGTGTCCTCTGTTCATTGGGGTTATCTCGGAAGTCATGTTCGGAGCATGTAGGCCTAGTACCTATTCCTTTCGAGCTTTTGAGATTCTTCTATTCATTGACTTTTGGAGACAAAAGTCCTTTTGGTAGTGGCTATTGTAGTGACCCTTTGGGTCATTTTTACTATTTCTGCTTATCTTCATCATTCGAGATTATCCATAGCTACCCGAAGTCATTTATGACTTGCTGGGACCGACGGTTATGTTACCGGGAAGTTCGTTTGGTTTTTAAAGCCAATTCTCTATTTCAAAGTCTTCACTAGTTCTAGAAGGCCACCACGCAAAAACTTCAGTGTGACAATCTTGGATGCGAATTCCAATTATGCCAGCAGATATGGAATATCTATTTTTGTCTAGATAGACCTTTGGTTTGGGTCCTAATGCACAAGAACTCATTTTGACCAATTAGGTGAAAAGTGAAAAAATTGATAGATATGGTTATGGGGACAACAATTGGTCTAAACGTCCTTGGATGGAAAATCAGACTTCACGAACACGTACGAAACATCAAATTTAGTGGGGGTTACATAGTTTATTTGGAAAATCCGAAGTTCGAATGAGTTTCGTGGGTCAAAAATAAGTTTGGACTTTGCTGGTGCTGGTGCGTCGCAATCTCATAAGACCAATTGTGATGGCGATAGTTCGATCATGGTCCCTAGGTCTATGATAGTAACATCTCCATACTAGGTATGGGTAAACAAGGAACATTAGGGTCACATTATGGCCATTTTTACCCATCTATTATCATGATTTTCACCCGGATTAAGGTAAGATTCTATTATTTTATTGATGAATTTCTTGGATATTACCTAAAATCCCGAATTCATATTGGGCTTGATTTTAGCCAAATGTTTGCTTGGTTTGCACCCATTTTTAAGGGTTTTCATTCCATGAACTCTATATCATGTTGGATTGACCTCAAATATGTATTTTACATTAGTGCGACCCACTTAAGGTTTTTGGTGTCATTTTTGGAACCATATACAATAGTGCAATATAGGTATCATTAGATACATTGATTATTAGATTATGATTTTTATAGTGTGATGAAATTTTGAGATTATGAAGTGAAGATGGACGTTGGTGAATGAGGTGATGTTTTGTTGTTCAACTTTGAGGAAGGATCTTACCTAATATCCTTCGTAGATGATTTGTGATTAGATTCTGTGTGAATGTGAATGTTAAGATTGATTATGCTTAGAATGACTTAGTCTTGTTAACTTTGTATGGATAAAATGAGGGTTTTGTACACCCTTTTAGAACCTATTAACTTCTCCCTAGAATGGACTAATTTGTATCATGGATACGATAAATTCTAGATTTGGGATGTGGTTTAAGTGTTGGAATGATGGTTAGTATGATTAACTTTTGTTGGGGTAGTCTAGTGATCTTGAAATTGTAATTTGGGTAGACTTGACTTCAATGCTCATATTTCTAGACGAAGTTCCTATCTTAGACTTGATTATGGATTACTTTACACCTAGAATTTGAACACTATACCTTAGCCTATATTTGGTCATAGATTTCCTAATTATGTATATTGATGATTTGAAGTGGGATCATCTAACCCACTTAGGTCAAGACTCGTGTTAGCTAGTGTGGACTTAGTTGCAGGTGTTGGGCCTAGTTTAGACTAGTGAACCTTTATAATAAGCTTACCTAGTAACTTGGTAAATGGTGATGATGTTCATTGGAATTACGATTTATGAGTTACGGTTGTGATATTCCTTATGGAAGTTATGTTTGGCCTTTAGAGATGTTATTTTGTCCTAGTTATGATATTGGGCCATTAGAGATGATATTCCTTCTAGATATGTTATTTCGCCAACAGTGATGCTATTTTCTCTTAGACTTTATATTTGACCCATAGACATGCTATTTTCAATTAGACTTGTTATTTGTCCTATAGAGATGCTATTTCCTCTGAGACTTATTACTTAGCCGATAGAAATTTTGTTCCCTCATAGACATAATGTTTGGCCCATAGCGACTCTATTTACTCTAAGACTTGTTATTTTGCCCATAGAGATGCTATAGAGATGTTATTTCCTCTTAGATATGACAAACGTCCTTTAAAAATGATATTCCTAAGAGTTATGATATATCACCTATAGATATGAGATGTTTTTCAAATGTCACATGCTTCATAGTTATAAGTTATGTTTCATTGATACATTATGCCTCCTAGAAGTTAGATACCTTATATATGTCAGATGATTATTGATATACTAAATAGAATATGGATGTCATTCCTCGTGAACATGCTGTGACATATATTTGAGAAGGTTTATATACATGGTTATTGATATAAGTTATGGATACATGTGTGGGCCTAAAGTCGTGATTATGATATTATGATTATACCGGACAAATTATTTGGCCAAAGGACTATTATGATATTAGTTGAACATCTGTAACGCCCCAAGAAATTATCTCGAGATATCACACGGTGCTCAAGGCCACACGTGGCCTTAAGCTAACCCTTTAAGCCTGTCATGACTTTCAGAACTCAGTATAACACTAATCATGTTAATATAAGGAAGAATAACCATGTCATGAACATACTTAAATATGAAGAAATACTGTCCTGTACAAACAAAATACTAAAATTTCTGTACATACAGGTACTTTAGTCTGAATAAGCCTCTACTAAACAAGACTGAGGATCCATTGGGACAGATCCCCAACTGACTTGTACTAAACAGAAAAGAAACAACCATCTACTAACAAGACAAAATCAAGGACACAGGTTCTCTAACCATGAGGACTCACCAACTGTAGAAATGTAGATAAAGGTACTCAATGATCATTTCACTGCTGAGATTGAGCACCCGAACCTACATCATGATGAAATATAGAACACAGAAGAGTATGGGAGTCAGTACTTGGGAATGTACTGAGTATGTGGGGGTGTATGCAACATTTTTAAATAATATCATAAATGTAAAATAAAATCATGCATGCTGACAATAATGACTCTCTTTGCTTGAACTACTTGAAACATAGTTTCCATAAATCATCAATAATAACTCATGCTTCATAAAGCTTAGAAATAATTAAAATCAACTTAAACTCTTAGACTTAATACTTAGAGTGACTCGGTAACTCATGAAAGACTATTATGTACTTGGGAGTTTCTTATAACCCACATAAACCATGTGAGCTTATATGGAGTCCAACGTCTTGCCCATGTTAGGGAGAGCTGTTCTATCCTTACCATCAGAGTAGAACCTTAACTTTAGTGATCACTGTCTTGGACTTTGGCCCTTAATCTTAATCCTACGGTGACATGTAGTTCTGGGGAAGTAGGATGCGCTGAACCTATACATCCCACTCGGTGCTAAATACTCCTCCCAGACTTAAGCTAAGAATGCGTTAGGAAATCCACCTTAACCAACTCAAGGGTCTACCATAGATACCAAATTATAAGTATTTCTCATCCTTAATTCAAAACAATTTGTGGATTCCTAACTCGACTTAAATTCAAACAATCTTTCTCAACATCAAGTGGACTTTCTTATTAACTCGTATCAAATATTATGACTTCAAAATATATCAAAGAACTTATCCTTGACTCTTAAGCTCAAATGTCAATATATATTCAATAATCAAATTCTCATGGAAAAGCTTAAAATCATGACTCTTATCATTTATCACTTGGAATTCATCAATTCATAGTAGCACTATACAATTCATCGCATAAATTCTCAATTTAAGAAATAGAACAATGACATAGTCATGTATATCAATCTTGAATAGCTCAATTCTCATAAAATCAATGATAAAGCAATTTAGGTATAAACCCACTTGCACAATCATGAAATTCCAATAGTAAAATCAATTCTTTGGGCACAAGAATGAAAGGATATTCTTGTTCAAGCCCCACATACCTTGATTATGATTTTGGAGATGAAGAAACTCGATTGGAACTTATTTCTCGCACTTTTGAGCTAAATTTCTTGATGCCTTGACTTAGAGAACTTGATTCTTAAACAACTCGGTGAAATCTATGGAAGCATGCTTGAATTTTCTTGGAGAAGTATTTGGATTTAGAATTGGAAGAGAGAAACCCTAGCTTCTTGAATGTTCTTGGAAAGAAATTGGAGAGAAATAAATTTCTCTCCTCTACTTGGATATATATATAGAGGCCAAAATGGTCGGAAATGACCAAAATAATCTTGAGAAAATTCTAGAACTGGGGCCCAATTTTTGGCCTTGGAGTGATGCTCCATGATTGTGGACCCACACAGGATTTTGACAATTGGGAAACTGCTCAGTGGTGCGACGCGGTGAAGTCACATTTGCCAACTTGGTCGTGACTTGGAAGGGCACCGCGATGCGGTGGAATCGCATTGGTGCACTGGAATTTTACAATCCTGAAGTTGAGCCTTGGCGCGATGCACCAATATCGCGAAGGCTCACTGAAAAATGAAAATTGCCATTTTGGCTGGCTCTGCGACGCACTAAAATGCCAGGTGATACACTGTCTCACTAAAATGGCTCTAACTCTTTACCCGAGTGTTAGATTTGGGCTAATTTGGTATCGATGGAAAGCTTATTCCATGATATACATAAAAAATAGTATAAATTAGAGAAATACCATACTGTATAAACATCAATCACTTTGGACGTCATCTATATTCACTCAAAAGGCAGATTTAGGCTTAAGAAATGATCGGGGTATTACAATATCTCCCCCTTGGAAACATTCGTACTCAAATGTTGCTAGTCAGGCTCAAGATCAAAGAGGAAACTGGAAATACTTTATGGGAACAATTTGTTCAACCGACTTACTTTACTCTATATTTTCGAGTGCTTCATAAAATGCATGAATCATAGAATGGATATCTATATAATTGAATACGCTGGATGAGTAGGAAACTGAATTAAAGAAGAATAGTACCTTCAGCTTGATTTGAACTCCTGGAGAAAAGATGAGTCGCATATATACTTCTGCTTCCCAAGTAGCACCCTCAACTCATTGATTTCGCCATAGAACTTTAACCAAGGGAACTTCTTTGTTCCTTAGTCTACGGACTTGATTATCTAGGATCTCAATCAGAACTTCATCATAAGAAAGACTATCCCGAACATCTAAGCTCTATGATGGATCAACAACAATAGAATCACCAATGTGCTGCTTGAGCATATAAATGTGAAAGACGGGATGGACATCTAACAACTCTGCAGGCAACTCAATCTCATAAGGTGGTTTCCCAACACGATTAAGAATTCTATAAGGGCCAACATATCAGGGACTACGCTTCCCCTTCTTCCCAAATCTTTTTGCCCCTTTCATGGGTAAAATCTTTAGGTACACCAAATCATCAACTTCAAACTCAAGAGCTCTTTTTCTCACATCTGCATATGACTTCTGACGACTCTGGGCTATTTTCAACCTTTCTCGAATCAGCTTAACTTTATCCATAGCCTTAAACACAGCATCAGGTCCAATCACAGTGGCTTCACCCGCTTCAAACCAACCTATGGACGACCTACACCTCCTCCCATACAAAGCTTCAAATGGAGCCATTCCAATGCTAGCATGAAAACTATTGTTGTAAGAGAATTCAATTAATGGAAAATGTTTATTCCAACTCCCTTTGAAATTAAGAACACATGCCCTCAACATATCCTCCAAGGTCTGGATGGTCCTCCCAGCCTAACCATCGGTCTGCGGATGAAAAACGAAGCTAAGATAAAATTGGGTGCCAAGACCCTTCTGGAAGGCTCTCTAAATCTGAGAAGTAAATTGAGTATGTCTATCCAAGATGATAGACAAAGGAACACCATGCAACATGACTAACTCCCGGATATACAGCTTAGCGTAGTCCTCAGTGGTGAAAGATGTATGTACTAGCAGGAAATACATGGACTTAGTCAACCTATCTACAACGACCCAAATAGAATTATGATGACGATGAGAGAGAGGTAAACCGGTCATGAAATCTATGTTCACCACTTCCCACTTCTAAGCAGGAATGCTAAATTCTTGCATCATACCATCGGGTCTCTGGTGCTCTATCTTCACCTATTGGCAAGTTGTACACTTCTCTACGAACTTCTCTATATCCTTCTTCATACCATTCCACCAATAAATTTCTCACAAATCGCGGTACATCTTTGTAGCACCGAGATGAATAGAATACCGCACACCATGCGCTTTAGCCATAATTTTCTATCTCAAATCGTCAACATTAGGCATACATAATCTATTCTGAAGCCTCAATACACCATCTCCCCCTTGGGAGAAAAGCTCCACCTTTTTTTCTTCAATAGACCCTTTCAGTTCGACCAAATGAGAATCCATATCCTGCTTCTCCTTCACTTTCGAAACTAGAGAAGATTTGAAACTACTTTGAACCCAAACATTACCCTCAACTGAATCAAGCAATCTAACACCCAACCTAGCTAGATAATGTACTTCATGAACTAATTTATTTTTATCTTTCTCTACATATGCTACACTGTCAATTGACGATCTGCTAAGGGCATCTGCCACTATATTAGCCTTGCCCGAGTAATACAACATGCTCATATCATTGTCCTTCAGAAATTCTAAACACCGCTTCTATGAAGATTCAATTCTCTTTAAGTGAATGCATATTATAAACTCTTGTGATCCGTAAAGACATCAACACGAACACCGTAAAAGTAATGTCTCCAAATTTATAAGGCAAAAACCACTGTAGCTAGCTCAAGATCATGGCTTGGGTAATTCTTCTCATACGGTTTCAGTTGCCTGGAGGCATAAGCTATAACCTTACCTTTCTGCATCAACACGCAGCCCAAACCAACTATCGACGTATCACAATACACCATAAAGTCATCAACACCATTAGGAAGGATCAACACAGGGGCTGAAGTGAGTCAAATAATCAACTCCTAAAAACTCTTCTCACAGGAATTTGATCACAGTAATTTAACTTTCTTTTGGGTTAATCGGGTCAAAGGAGAATCAATAGAGGAGAAACACTCAACAAAATGATGGTAGTAGCCAGCTAGACCCAATAAACTCCTAATATCAGATGGGGAAATAGGTCTAGGCCAATTCTCACAACTTCTACCTTTTGAGGATCAACTCGAACACCTTCAGAAGAAATAATATGACCCAAGGAGGCAACTGACCCTAGCCAAAATTTTCACACTTGATAAATTTGGCAAATAACTGATGATCTCTAAGGGTCTGCAAGATAATTCGGAGATGATCTGCATGGTTGTTTTTATTTTGGGAGTATACAAGGATATCATCTATGAACACAATAACAAATATATCCAGGTACTGTCTGAACACTCGATTCATGAGGTCCATAAAAGCTGCTGGGGCATTAGTTAGACCAAAGGACATGACCAGGAATTGAAAATGACCAGAACGGGTGTGAAAAGCTATCTTTGGAATATGACACTCTCTGACTTTAAGTTGGTGATAACCGGATCTCAAATATATTTTTGAGAAATAACTGGCACGTTGCAACTAATCAAATAGGTCATCAATTCTAGGAAGAGGGTACTTGTTCTTGACTATGACTTTGTTGAGCTGACGATAGTCAATGAACATATGCAATGAACCATCTTTCTTTTGCACAAATAGAATGGGTGTGTCCCAAGGAGACACACTAGGCCTTATAAAACCTTTATCAAGAAGATTCTTGAGTTTCTTTATCAACTCTTTAAGTTTGAGGAGGGCATATGATATGGAGAAATAGAAATAGGCTACGTATCGGGAAGAAGATCAATCCTGAATTCTATCTCTCTATCGGAGGAACCCCTGGGAGATCTTCCGGGAAAACATCAAGAAACTCATGGACAACACTAATAGACTGAATAGTCGGAGTCTCAGACGTAGTTTCTTTATCTCGAACCAACTGATAGATACAACCCTTAGATATTAATCTCCTGGGTTTAAGGTAGGATATAAAATGACTCTTAGGGGATGCAAAATTTCTGGACCACTTAAAGAGTAGCTCATTGGGAAACTGAAACATGACTACATAGGTACAATAGTCTATAGACGCATAACAAGAGTGAAGCTAATCTATACCCAGAATAATATCAAAATCAACCATGTATTGATCAATCAAGTCTGCAAACATAACTCTGTTAAGGACAGTGATAGGACACTTCTTATACACTTTCTTAGCAACAACAGATTCACCTACTGGGGTAGAAACTAAAAAAGGCTTAGGAATCTTTTTAGCACTAATTTTAAAATTCATAGCCACCAATAGAGTCACATAAGAAAGACTTGACCCAAGGTCCATCAACACATACACATCAAAATAAAATACACGGAGCATACCAAAAACAACATCTGGTGAATCCTCCTGCTCCTGTGGGGTTATATAGTATAAAAATGATTCTAGCATTGACCACCAGAAGTACTAGAAGAGGTACCCTGAGGAGGAGTAGGACGAGCTAAAGGGGTTGGAGCACTAATGGCCTAACTCTGGGGACGAACATCGCGACTCCCCTATCTGGCATATGGGCAATCTCTGAGCCTGTGGCCTAACTTGCCAAAAACAAAACAACCTTTCTGCTCAACCATACACTCCCTGAGATGCGTCCTACCACACTTAGCAGATGGGGGATAGTTAGGTCTATTACTCATACTATCCTGAGACCAAGACATAGTACGCCTATTACCCTGCTCCTGTCTGACTCTAGATGAGGGAGCACTAGCTGATGAAGGCACTAGCACAAAAGAACAACTCTAGAACTGAGGGAAGATCCCTCCAGAAAATTTAGTCTGACTATGCCCCTGCTGCTCTAACCTAACTCTCTTATTTCCTCTTATTCTCTCTCTCTCCTTTACCTTATCTACTTCAATCTGCTAAGCATGTATCATTAGTCTTGAAATATCCATGTCCCTACTAAACATAGCGTATCCACACTTCTTTACAACATAACCAGATACACCAGCAAAAAACTTACTCATACTAGTTCTAGAATCAACCATCATACCGGCAACATACTTAGATAACTGGTTGAACTTATAACAATACTCCTTAACTGTCATGGGGCCCTATCGCAAGTTCATAAATTCTTCTAGTTTTTCTTCCCTCAGCTCCGGGGGAAAGAATCTGTCTAAGAACGTGTCCTGGAATAACTTCCAAGTCATGGGAGTGATATCCTTCTCTCTACTCGTCCTCCATATCTCCACCCAATCATAAGCAATATCTTTCAAGCAATAGGAAGCTAGATCCACACTTTCTTCCTCTGTTACTTGCATAATATGGGTAATCTTTTTCACCTCATCCAGATACAACTCGAGCTGCTGCTGAATTACTTTTTTACGGAGGTGGAACTGGGACCTGAGCATGGGTCTGAGCATTGGCGGTAACCGCTTGGGCTAGGCTTGAAAAACTGGTGAAAATTTAGCGTGGGACACCGTCTCTCCTAAAGAATCAATGGGTTGAGGTCGTTCATTATTTCTGTGAGCTCTATGAGGAGACATTTTCTATCATAATAGAGCACTAATTAATAGCATAGAAAAATAGTTATATGTACGATAGACTTTTGAAAGAAAGAAGCAACTTTTCCTAAAACATCCCGTAGCCTCTTGCTCATAAATGTGGTGCGCTATACACCGATGATCAAGAATCTACGTAACGCATCTTGTTTAACTCCCTAGGCCTCTTTGAAAACCTTAGGCTCTTATACCAAGCTTGTAATTCCCCAAGAACCTATATCGTAGACATCATACATTGCTCATGGCCACACATGGCCTTAAGCTATCACTCTAAGCCAGTCATCACTTTCAGAACTCACTATAACACTAATTATGTTAAACTAAGGAAGACTAACTATGTCATGAACATACTTGAATATGAAGAAATACTGGCCTGTACAAACAAAATACTAAAATTTCTGTACATACTGGTACTTTAGTCTGACAAAGCCTCTACTACACAAGACTGAGGAGCCATTGGGATAGATCACCAACTGACTCGTACTGAACTAAAAAGAAACAACCATCTACTAATAAGATAAAATTAGGGACATAGGTCCTCAAACCATGAGGACTCATCAACTGTAGAAATGTAGATGAAGGTACTCAATGATCACTGTCACTGCTGAGACTGAGCACCCGAACCTACATCACGAGGAAATATAGAACACAGAAGAGTATGAGAGTCAGTACTTGGGAATGTACTGAGTATGTGGAGGTGTATGCAACATTTTAAAATAATATCATAAATGTAAGATAAAATCATGCATGCTGACGATAATGACTCTCTTCGCTAGAACTATATGAAACATAGTTTCCATAAATCATCAATAATAACTCATGCTTCATAAAGCTAAAAAATCATTAAAATCAACTCAAACTCTTAGACATAAGACTTAGAGTGACTCGGTAACTCATGAAACTTGGACTATTATGTACTTGGGAGTTTCTTATAACCGACATAAACCATATGAGCTTACATGGAGTCCAACATCTTGCCCACATTGGGGAGAGCTATTCTATCTTTGCCATCGGAGTAGAACCTTAACTTTAATGATCACTGTCTTGACTTTGGCCCTTAATCTTAATCCTACGGTGGCAAGTAGTTCTGGGGATGTAGGACGCGCTGAACCCACACTTCCCGCTCGGTGCTAAATACTCCTCCCAGACTTAAGCTTAGAACGCATTAGGAAATCCACCTTAATCAACTCAAGGGTCTACCATAGAGACCAAATTATAAATATTTCTCATCCTTAATTTAGAACAATTTGTGGATTCCTAACTCGACTCAAATTCAAACAATCTCTCTCAACATCAAGTGGACTTGCTTATTAACTCGTATCAAATGTCAAGACTTCTAGATACATCAAAGAACTTATCCTTGACTCTTAAGCTCAAATGTCATTATATATTCAATAATCAACTTCTCATGGAAAAGCTTAAAATCATGACTCTTATCATTTGTCACTTGGAATTCATCAATTCATAGTAGAACTATACAATTCATCGCATAAATTCTCAATTTAAGAAATAGAACAATGAAATAGTCATGTATATCAATCCTGAATAGCTCAATTATCATAAAATCAATGATAAAGTAATTTGGGTATAAACCCACTTGCACAATTATGAAATTCAAATTGTAAAAATCAATTCTTTGGGCACAAGAATGAAAGGATATTCTTGTTCAAGCCCCACACACCTTGATTATGATTTTTGAGATGAAGAAACTCAATTGAAACTTTTTTCCTGAACTTTGAGCTAAATTTCTTGATGCCTTCACTTAGAGAACTTGATTCTTAAGCAACTCGGTGAAATCTATGGAAGCATGCTTGAATTTTCTTGGAGAAGAATTTGGATTTAGAATTGGAAGAGAGAAACCCTAGCTTCTTGAATGTTCTTGAAAAGAAATTAGAGAGAAAAGAATTTGTCTCCTCTACTTAGATATATAAATAGAGGCCAAAATAGGCGAAAATAACCAAAATACCCTTGAGAAAATTCTAGAACTGGGCGCCAATTTTTGGCCTTGGAGCGATGCACCATGATCACGAAACTTTACTAGATTTTGACAATTGGGAAACTGTTCAGTGGCGCGATGCGGTGAAGTTGCATTTGCCACCTTGGTCGTGACCTAGAAGGGCACCATGACGTAGTGAAATCGCATTGGTGCACTGGAATTTTACAATACTGAAGTTGAGCCTTGGTGCAACGTGCCAACATTGCGAAGGCTCACTGGAAAATGACAATTGCCATTTTTGCTGGCTCTGCGATGTGCTAAAGTGCCAGGTGACACACTATTTTACTAAAATGGCTCTAACACTTCACCCAAGTGTCGGATTTGGGAGAATTTGGTATCGATGAAAGGCTTATTCAATTATCTACATGAATAAAAGTATAAATTAGAGAAATATAATATGGTATAAATATCAATCATTTTGGGAGTCATCCAAATTCACTCAAAAGGCAGATTTAGGCTTAAGAAATGATCGGGGTATTACAACATACAGGAAGTGTTTGTCCTTGTAAAGGATTCGGTTAAAATTTATGAATAAATAGGATAGAGAAAGATACGGTGTGACACTTTTGATACAAATGATTGAATACTGCTGATGGCATACATAGATCCGATACATTCACAATTATAATATCGGTAATTGATGTTATTTTAGCTGAAAGATGATCTTATGACTGCTCATCTTAAATAACGTTTGAAACATACTTTTCACCTTTAAAATGGACTTTTCCACAATAATAATTGCATAACTTAATGGATAACTTATATATACATAAAAGAGGTTAAAAATGATGTTTTAAAGATTCGACTGATGCATATTCCTATCTACGATTTGACTATATTAGTTACTTTAGTCATGAGATATTTTGACCCTTTCTAGACTATTATAATGATTTAGTCCCGAAGATCACTCCAAGCAACAAGATTATGAATTTACACCTCTTTTATACAAGGCTTGAGTCTGTGTACCTGCTGAATCTATCTATATATATTGATGATTATGATAATAGTTATACCTAAAAAGACCCTAGGATATTGTAATAATGATGTTAATACCTAATAAGTCTAGAGGACACTGTTATGATGATATTTATACCTGGTAAGGCTGGAGGATAATGTCATGATGATATTAATACCTAAAAATGCTGGAGGCTTCTTTTATGATGATATTGATACCCAGAAAACCTGTAGGCTTCTTCTATGATGATATTGATACCTAACAAGACCAGAGCATATTGTTATGATGATATTGATACCTTACAAGTCTGAAGAATACTGTGATAATAATATTGATACCCTATAAGGCCAGAGGATATTGTGATGATGATATATATACACGATTTGAGTACGGTGGATGGTTATTATTTTTATTGTGTGCCTTTCATGTATTCTTACATGTGCATTGCCTATCACTAGTATGCGTTGATGTCTATCAGTCGGTAAGGAACGGTTGCATAAATAAGAGTGATTACTATGACTTTTGTTGTTGTAAGATAATTGAGCCTATCGAGTATGGGGAAATGGTATAGCACATATGCATTTTGTATTTGGTATTCCAGAATGGTTGGTTGCACTCATTGTTATTGATATTATTATTATCATTGTTATGATAATTATTATGGCTAGTTTATGACAGTTTGGTTAGTGATTAGGTATCAAGATTCGAGATATGAAGGCCTCTTCTATCTTAGGATTTTATCATTTTGCATGATTAATTCATGTTGAGGTAAATAAATTAGAAACCCTAAGTATGTTAGTACTAAATCCTGATAGGGTTTTAATGGGGCC
>JAPEIP010000011.1:170634738-170652569 GCA_026120095.1 Capsicum chinense | reverse complement strand
TCCCCGAACCTTTTTCGGTGTCTACCCTAGTGGGTGATTTTATTGTGGCTAGGAAAGTCTATTACAGTTGTGTGGTGACTATCTTTTATAGTGAAACCTTGGTAGACTTGTTAGAATTTGATATGTTTGACTCTGATTTCATTTTATGGATTAATTGGCTCTATTCGTGCTATGATTTCCTTGATTTTCGGACCCAAAAGTTCATTTTCCAATTCCTTAATGAACCATTAATTGAGTATGAGGGAGTTCCATAGTATCGAAGAGAAGGTTTATTTCTTATCTTACAACCCAAAAATTGATTTCAAAAGAGTGTTTATACCATCTAGTTCAGGTTAAGAATTCTAATTTTTAGGGTCCCTCTTTCCAATATAATTGGGTTATCAATTAGTTTCCTAATATTTTTTCTGATGACCTTCCTAGTATTCCTCCCAATTGGGAAATAGTCATTATGATTGATCTTATCTCAGATACCCATCAAATCTCCATCCCTCCAAATAGAATGGCTTCGACAGAGTTGAAGGAGCTTAAGGATCACCTGAAAGATATTTTTTATAAGGGTTTTATTTACTCTAATATTTCATCGTGGGGGTTCTCCTGTGCATTTTTTGTGTAAGAAGGATGGATCCCTTTAAATGTGTATAGATTATTGGCAGTTAAATGTTGTGACCGTGAAGAATAAGTACCTTCTCCCTAGGATTCATGACCTCTTTGACTAGCTTTAGGGTGCTAAATACTTTTCTAATATTGATTTCAATTGGATTATCATAAGATGAATATTAGGGAGATGGGTATTCCTAAGACTTTTTTTTATACCTGGTTTGGTAATTATGAGTTCTTGGTCATTTGTTTCAGGTTGAATAATGCACTAGTGGCACTTATGGATCTCATAAATTGGGTATTTATACAATTCTTGTATTTGTTTAGGATTATATTTATTGATGATATTTTAGTGTATTCTAAGAGTGAGGACGATCATGCGAATCACCTCTGTATTGTGTTGAAAACTTTGAAGGACAATGATTGTATGCTAAATTTTCTATGTGTAAGTTCTAGTTGAGGATTGTAATATTTCTTTGTCATGTTGTTTCTAGTGAGGGGATCATGGTGGATCCACAAAAAGTTAAAGAAGTTAAGAAGTGGCCTAGACTTACGAACCCAACAAACATTCAGTACTTCTTAGGTTTAGTTGGGTATTATATGAGGTCTATGTAGAGTTTCTCTTTAATTTTTTCCCCGTTGACTAAGTTAACTCATAAAAAGGTGAAGTTTCTATGGTTTGATGCTTGTGAGGTAGTTTTGAGAAGTTGAAGGATAAGTTGACTTCTGCTCTAGTTTTGTCATTGCCCTATGTCATTGTGGTTTTGTTATTTGTTGTGATCCATTTCGCGTAGGACTGGGTTGTGTGTTGATGCTGCATAGTAAGGTTATGGCCTCTTCTTCTAGGCAACTCACTGTTTATGAGAATAATTACCCAATGCATGACTTTGCATTATTGCTGTAGTTTTTTCCTTAAGGATTTGGCGTCAATAGTTGCATGGGGATCATGTGGATATCTTTTCATATCCTAAGAGTTTGAAGGACATGTCCACCTATAAGGTTTGAAATTCAGACAGGCATGAGTTTTTAAGGACTGCGATATAAGTATTCTTTATATTCAAGGTAAGGCTATTATGGAAGATGATGCTCTTATCAAGCTGTCCATTGGGAGATTGTCTCATGTAGATGAAGATAACCAAGGTCTTGTAAAGGATATTCACCGGTTGAATAATCTTGGATTTTATATTTTTTATTCTAATAATGGAGGTGTGATAGTTAAAGGGTGGACAAGTCATCTCTTTGTTCTGAGGTAAAAGAGAAACAGGTGTTGGATCCTATTTTGATGCAAATTAAGAATGATGTGTGTCTACAGAGGGTTATGGCTTTTGATATTAGTGGTGATGATATCTTAAAATACCAAGGTAGATTATGTATTCTTGTTGTTGATGGGATGCGAGAAAAGATCTTAGCTAAGGCTCATGAATTGAGTTTATCCTGGTTCAACAAAAATGTATCATGATTTGAATGAGATCTCTTGGTTGAATAACATGAAGAGAGATATGACTAATTTTATGTCTAAGTTCATGATATGTCAGCAAGTGAAGGTGGAGAACTTAATACCTTCTGGGTTATCTCAAAAGATTGAGTTTCCTTTGTTGAATTGAGGGGTGATCAATATGGACTTCGATATAGGTCTTCCTCTATATTCTAGTATTCATATGACTCCGTTTGAGGTTTTGTATGGCATGATATGTCGTTCTCCTATTGGGTGGTTCAAAGTTTGGGAGACTAGATTTTTTTTAACCTGACTTGGTTCATCTGGACATGGAGAAGGTGATGGTGAGTAGAGATAGGCTTAAGACCACTCGAAGACACCAAAATTCCTATGCGGATTTGAGGTAAAGAGAGTAGGAATTTTGATGTGCGTGATGTGGTGTTCTTGAAGGTTTCTCCCCTAAAGGGAGTGATGAGATTTTTAAAGAAAGGGAAGCTCAGACCCTTTTATGTTCGCTCGTACTTGATCATGAGAAGAGTTGGTAATGTTCCCTATGAAGTAGAATTGCCTGCAAGTTTGGGTTCCATTCACCCTGTATTTCATGTATCAATGTATACAAAGTGTGTTGTTGATCCTTTGTCGGTTGTGCCGATTGAGACGGTTGGTGTGACAAATTTATTATGTTACGAGGAACTCTCAATTGAGATTTTTTATTGACAAGTTCTTAGTGTAGGGAACAAGGATGTGGCTTTCATAAAATATCTTTGGAGAAACCAAAAGGTAGAAGAATCTACTTGGGAAGCTGAATAAGATATGAATGCTAAGTACCCATTTTTTTCATATGTGGGACGAAGGCTCATAAGGTATGAATTTTTTTCCCTCCTATTCCCTCCCGAGATGGTCATTTAATTCTTGTGTATTCTAGCTATTCTCATACTAAAAGTGTCACAACTCATTATTCGAAGATGAATGATCCTAAAGAGGGGAAGGGTAATGTAACACCCTTACAATTTCTGTAATTTTATTTTTGACCCTTCCATGTTTGAAACATCAATTTTTAACTTAAATTATGTTTAGGTATGTAAATATGGTGTCTCAGAAGAGTTTTAGAATTTCTGGAAAAGGTCAAGGGTCATTTTGGAATTTTGAGGTAGAGGGCCACCATGTTTTTGCTGTGTCATAAAGGTTACCCACTACGATATTTGCATAGAATGGAGGCAGTGTCCTCCACAATATTGCCATACAATGGAGGATAATCTCTGTGATAAATGATGTGGTGCAGAGGATAATCTTTGTGATAAGAGGCATCACTCGGATGATAGTCTTTGCAATAAGCAGCGTGCGATACCAAGGTGTATTTTTTGTGTAGTTTTTTACTTATCCACTTGGGATGGGGGTCTTTTAACCCATGTACGACCCTTTAAAATAAAATAAGTTTATTCTCATCAATTTTTCAAAGACCAATTTCTCTCTTTCACTCTCATACTCAAAACCTAAGACAAGCTTAAGAGTTTCATTGTACCTTCATCTTCAGTGTTCAAAGCTCCAAATTGCTTTTGAATTCTTATGTTTCTAAGACATGTATCTCTTCCCTAAACTTGTTTTATATAAATACATACATTAAATGATTAATTATGTGGATTTTGATATGGGTTGAGGGTTTTGGAATTGTTGACTCTTATATTGTTTTCCCGTGGTTTATATCAATTATTCATGCTTTGAATTGATGGTTATTGAATTAATTAGGTGCATGGGTATGAGAATTTGAATCAGGGTCAAGGCATTCCCCCAATTTGATGATTTTGGTTTGGAGTTTGGTTTGCGAAGTTGTGTTCCCTTAAACCACTTCCCTAATTGGCTTTGAAATATGATATGTCATATGATATGACTTAGCCATAAAATCTATTCCATTGTATAAATGGTTAAAAGGATGAAAATGGTTTTGAAGGTCTTATTGTCTATGTTTTTGATTTTAAATTGGAAGCTCGTGAGTTGAGGCATTCCTCTAGTTGATTTGACAAAATAAAGGTAGTTGAGGCATTTACCCAACTTTATTTAATAATCCAAAGTGGGTAGAAACACCCTTTGTTTTGGCTCTTGAAAATTTTCTTGAGTTCTAAGCTCACTACCTTGGGTATAACTCATCCTATGAGTCGTAGGGTGTCTTGATGGGTCAAGTGACTCTAGTTGTAAGGTGTCTAGTAAGTTTGGTTTAAGACACTATCTTCATTATAACTTGAGGTCACAAGTTGTAAAGACTTAATACGAGTCATAATGATCAAACTGTAGGATATTAGTGTTCACTAAATTTGTTTATTCTTAGACTATAACTTGGAACCTACGAGTCATAGGGACATGTGATGAGTCCGTTGGATGAGTCATAGGGACATGTGATGAGTCAGTTGGCTGATTCATAGGGAAAATAGTAGGTGGGGGGTCCTTGAGACTATTTTGGTTATGACTCATGGTGACCAGTCATAATGTGTTGTTACGAGTCGATGGGTGACTCGTAGCCAAGGGAGATACTTTTTTAGCTTTTAAGATGAGGACACTTTGGAAATTTTCCACATTAAGCCCTTACACCCTATGAATTAAAACCATCTTTGGGACTTTATTAGCCTACTATTCTTTATCAAAGTTCTCCATCCAAGTTATACCCAGGGTTCAAAGAGAGGGGGTCACCTATAGTTCTAAGGGTGCTTTCTTGTCCAAACTTCTTGGTATTTGAGGCATGTTACTCTTCCTTTATACTTGTATTTTCTTAAAGGCATGATTTGGAAAAGGTTTATATGGTTTTGATGTTTGGTTTTGAACTATGGGTTGACGATTTTGAATAATTTTTTTTTAAATACTTCTTCTATGATATTTATGAAATTGGTTTGCATAAATTGATGGTTGGTAAATGCTTTAGGGTGCATGGGAATGATGTATGGACATGTGTAAAATGGAATCCCTAAATTGGTAAATCATGGATATAAAGGGTACAAAGGAATCCCCAAATTAATTAGTTTTGTATGGAAATTGGTAACAACCTCAACCCATCTGCATAATTTGTTTTAGAATATGCATTATCACTTGGTTTGATTTATCTTTTACATTAATTCATGGATTAATTGGTTAATTTTATGATAATGATCTTTAAAACTTTACGGGGTACATGAGAATTACCCAAATGAATTTTATAATGGAGTTTGTGGGGTACATGGGAATACCTAAGTGTTGGTTTCTAATGACATTGCTTGAAAGCTATTGTAACGACCAGAAATCGCCTCCCGAGATGCCACACGGTACTTAAGGCTACAAGTAGCCCCAACCTAACCCTTATAGCTGATTTATACTAATAACACATATTTCAAGATGAAATAGTATCAAACGCTAGCATAGTCACATCATATGAAGGGGAATAAGGGGGAAAGATACTCGGTCCAAGTGACCACAATATAGAAAATCTTATCAAGACCACAATACTGAACTCTCAACACCACCAAAGTCTGATACTAGTCTGACAAAGCCTCTACAAATCCATAATCTAGAGAGCCGTTAGGATAGGTCCCCCACTGACTCGAAATGAACTGAAGATAAAACATAGTCTCTCAAGTACTGAAAATTCTGAATATAGGTCCTCGAATCAAGAGGACACACCAGTGTAGGAATGTAGGTATAGGCACTCAAAAATCACTGGCGCGGTTGGGACTGAGCACTTGAACCTATATTATAAAACAATGTAGAACATAGACATATATGTGGATCAGCACTTGGAATATACTGAGTATGCGGGGGCGAATGCATGTATATAAAATAGTATCAATCTTCGTCAATCAAATTATGCATGCAATATGGGACGATTCACATGGCTTGAACAAGTATAAAATGTAAAGCTAATAAATCATGTAGGATGAAGCATGTAACACAAATGTCGTGAGTCATCATTCTTTAACCTTAAAATTAGAAAGCTCCTCTTATTCTCTATACTCAAAGACTAAAGGGACTTTAAACAATACTTTTAACACATGCATATGTCTCATGGAGAGTAAAAAACTTCCTTAATGCTCAAGATATCATAACTCTTTTGAACTCAAATACTCGGAATACAGAATCATATAACTTTGAATCATACTTGCAGGCATTTCAATCACTTTAGGAAAATATCTCATTTCAAACTTTAGGTAATTCATTCAATATCAATGTAAAGATACTCTAATTTAGCGAAAATAACTCATCTCAAAGCCTTATTGAAAACAACTTTGCAACCTCATAATAAGGAATATGGCTCATAGGAAGGAAAAATACTTAGTTTTCAAGGAGGTAGCTGATCTTGAGTTTAAAGGGGCAAGGGAGGTTCTCGTAACCGACATAAACCATGCAAGCTACATAGAGTTCAACATTTTTTCCTCCTGCTCCACATTAGGGAGGAGCGTCATACTCTTGCCAGGGAGTATAACCTAGGTTTAGTGATCACTAAAAAAAACTCGGCCTCGGGCTTAATAATAATCATAAACTTGGCCTCAGGCCCAACTTACGGTGGTACATAGTTTTGGGATAAGAAACCATAGTAACTTACCCGCTCGGTGCTAAATACTACTCCCTTTAGATTGTCTACGCTCATCTCATAAAAATCCACTTTTAGAATAATCTCATGGTTCACCACGAACCCAATAATCAAATTTGTAATCTCATATAGTGAAGTGGATTTCAAAGCTCTATGACCATTAGGTCAATTCATTTCTCAATAATCTCAAAATACTCAAATCATGGGAGCTTACAACACAAGAGTTCATAAAATTGCAAATCTCTAGTAGGTCTTACTAACCCATTTTTCAATCTTAAGTTAAAGCTTATCAAAAGCATAATAGATAACATATAGATTAATAACTCATGTAGAAATCTAGAAGTTTCAGCAATTTATCTCAAAATCTCAATATAGTCATATATTTCAATATCTCAAATATCACAAATATTAGCTTTTGAAGGATTAAAATCATGGGGTTTATACCCAGCTGTAATTTCTCAAGAAAACATGAAGAAATCATGCCATTTAACTCTCAATTCATGGAAAACATCGAAGTATTGCAATCAATAATAACAAGTAAAAACCGCCGTTCAAATTCATGTAAAACCTCATTGAATTTAAGGAAAATCATGATTTAAATAAGCCTTTGGGTCCAAAGGTGAAAGGGTTACCCTTGTTCAAAACCCTACATACCTTCGATTATGCAATGGATGAACAATCTTGTTATAAAATTCCTCTTCATAGTCTTGGGAGAGGGTTCTTGAAGCCTTTGAACTTGGGAAATTCAATTCTCAACTCACTTGTACAATCTATAGTGAGTTCTTAGATTTCTTGAGGAAGAGTTTTTCATTTGATCTAGCTTCTTATGTTAGAGATGAGAAAATGAAGCCAGCTACTTCATTTGGAATATATATGAGGGCTTTAAAGAGTGGAAAAGACCAAAATGCCCCTTTTAAAATGTGTTTAAAATTCTACGCGGGTCCTGCAATGGTGCGCTCCGATGGTCCGTCGGGGGTCCGATAGTTCGTTGGTCCTGGCCTTCGAACATGTTCCAGAATTTGAGTTTCTGCCTAGTTTGCAATTATGGGATTTGATAGTCCGTCGGACCTCATCGTCACACCCTTTCAGTGAACTCATCCACTGCCTCCCTACAATGGTGGAGTGCGACGGCCGTCGGAGGCTCGACGGCCCAATGGCCCTCTCCGTCGGACTAAGCCAGTGAATTGATGTTCTTACTCTCTTCTACGGTAGTTTTCGATGGCTCATCAACCATACGACGGTCCGTTGGGTCCCTCCATTTCACTGTTTTCTGGAAAAAGTCCTTTCTTGCTACTCCGACATCAAATTTTGACAAAAAGGGTACCGCTGGAAAGATAACTCAATTTCCCACATGATAGGAAGTTATTTTAATGAGAATTTTACAAGATTAACACACTAAACACTTGAGAAGTCTTTTCTCAATCTTATAGGGATGGAATTACACTTCATTTGACATGCTCTAAGGCTCAAACTATGAGAGAACTTTGTGGGGTCTTACAATATCTCCCCCTTGGGAACATTCATCCTTGAATGTCGCTAGTTAGGCTAGGAATACTGGAAAAATAGAGTGCACATAGTTGAAACAATAACTAAATAGTTCAAGATTTTTCTAAATTCATGAGCACTCCGGATATCGCATGAACTCATACAAGGATAGATGCATAGCTGAACTTCAGATTAAAAGTGCTGAATTAAGGAATAATAGTACCTTCGGCTTGGTCTGAACTCATGGAAAAAAGGTGAGGGTACTTGGCTTGCATGTTTGCTTCTTCTTCCCAAGTAGCACCCTCAATAGACTGATTCTGCCATAGCACTTTGACCAAGGGAACCTCTTTGTTCCTCAGTCTACGGACCTGAAAGACTAGGATCTCAACAAAAATCTCATAGAAGGAAAGACTATCCTGAATATCAACACTCTATAAAGGATCAACCACAACAGAATAACTAATATGCTTCTTAAGCATAGAGACATAAAAAATAGAATGAATGGCTGACAACTCCGAGGGTAACTCAACCTCATAGGCCACTCTACGAACATGGCTCAAGACTCTATATGGGAAAACATAATGAGGACTCAATTTTGCCTTCCTACCAAACCTCTTCACCCCTTTCAAGGGTGAAATCTTCAATTACACCAAATCACCCACCTTAAACTCAAGATCCCTTCTCCATACATCAGCATATGACTTTTGACGACTCTAAGCCGTGTTCAACCTTTCTCTAATCAATTTAACTTTCTCGATAGCTTCAAACACTATATCAGGTCCAATTATGGTAGCTTCACCCACTTCAAACCAACCTAAGGATGATCTACACCTCTTACCATACAAGGCCTCAAATGGTTCCATCTCAATGCTAGCATGGAAACTATTGTTATTGGCAAACTCTATCAATGGGAAATGCTCATCCCAACTACCTTTGAAATCAAGAGCACACGCCCTCAAGATATCCTCTAGGGTCTGAATGGTCCTCTCAGCCTGACCACCTGTTTGTAGGTGGAAAGCTGAACTAAAAGAAACTTGGGTACCAAGACCCTGCTGAAATGCCCTCCAGAACTGAAAAGTAAATTGAGTACCTCTATTCGAAATGATAGACAAGGAAACTCCATACAGTCTAACCAACTCCCGAATATACAATCTAGCATAATCCTTGGCCATAAAAGATATATGCACGGGCAAGAAATGTGCTGACTTAGTCAGCCTATCAATAACAACCCAAATAGAATTATGATGATGATGCGAAAGAGGCAACCTGATCACAAATTCCATATTCCCCACTTCCCACTTCCAAGTGAGTATACCAAACTCTTGCATCACACCATCCGGTCTTTAGTGCTCTACCTTGACCTGTTGATATGTTGCACACTTTGCTACAAACTCGCCTATACACTTCTTCATACCATTCCACTAATAGATTTCCTGTAAGTCGCGGTACATCTTGGTAGCGTCGGGATAAATGGAATACCATGCACCATGTGCTTCAGCCAAAATCCTCTGCCTCAAATAATCAACACAAGGGAAACACAACCTACTATGCAATTTCAACACACCATATCCCCCTTGGGAGAAAACCTCAACCTTTTGGTCCTTAAATGACTCCTTCAGTATGACCAAACTAGGATCCCTATCTTGCTTCTACTTTACTTTTGAAAATAGAAAGGATTTAGAACTACTCTGCACCAACATACTCCCTTCCGCTGAGTCGAGCAACCTAACACCCAATCTAGCCAGACAATGCATACCATGAGCTAACTCTCTCTTACCTTCCTTTTTATGAGTAATACTACCCATATACAATCTGCTAAGGGCATCCGCCACTATATTGGCCTTGCTTGGCTGAGACAACACACTCATTTCATAATCTTTCAATAACTCTAACCACCTCTTCTGTCTAAGATTCAACTCTTTCTAAGTAAATACATACTGCAGGCTCTTATGATCAGTAAACACATCAACATGGACACCATAAAGATAGTGTCTCCAATTTTTCAAAGCAAAGACCACAACAGCTAACTTAAGATCATGGGTCGGGTAGTTTTTTTCATGCGGCTTCAACTGTCTAGAGTCATAGGCTATAACCTTACCTCTGTACATTAATACACAAACCAAACCAACTTTAGAGGTATCACAATAAACCACAAAACCATTAGTACCATCAGGCAAAGTCAACATAGGGGTTGAGGTAAGTCGAGTCTTCAACTCCTGAAAAATCTTCTCACAGGAATCTTACCATTAGAACTTAACCTTCTTTTGGGTCAATCGAGTCATAGGAGACGTAATAGAAGAGAAACCCTCAACAAAATGACGGTAATAGCCAGATAGAACTAAGAAACTCCTAATGTTAGATGGAGAAATAGGTCTAGGCTAATTTCTAACAGCCTCAGTCTTTTGGGGATCAACTCAAATGCCTTTGGATAAAACAACATGACCCTGAAAGGATACAGACCTTAACCAAAATTCACACTTACTGAATTTAGCGAACAAATGATGATCTCTAAGAGTTTGTAGGACAATTCTAAGGTGATGCGCATAGTTATTCTCATCACGGAGTACACAAGGATGTCATCTATGAAGATAATGACAAACATATCAAGATATTGCTTGAGCACTCAATTCATGAGGTCTATGAAGGATGGTGGGGTATTGGTTAGCCCAAATGACATGACTAGAAACTCAAAGTGACCATAGCGGGTTTGGTAGGCTATCTTTGGAATATCACATTCCCTCACTTTATGTTGTTGATAGCCGGATCTATGGTCTATCTTGGAAAAATAACTTGCACCTTATAACTGATAAATCAGGTCATCAATTCTTTGAAAAGGATACTTATTTTGACTGTGACCTTGTTCAGTTGATGGTAGTCAAAGCACATACGCAAAGAACCATCCTTCTTCCGTACGAATAAAATAGGTACGCCCCAAAGAGAAATATTGGGACTAATGAAACCTTTATCTAAGAGATCTTTGAGTTGCTCCTTCAACTTCTTAAGCTACGCAGGTGCCATATGGTATGGCAGAATAGAAATAGGCTGAGTGTTGAGAAGAACGTCAATCCTGAACTTTATCTCTCTATCGGGAGGTACCCCTAGGAGATCTTCTAGAAAATCATTAAAAATATTAATTGACTGAATGGTTGGAATCTCGGGCTGAGCATCTTTGACTCTAACTAGGTGATATATGCAACCTTTGGATATTAGCTTTCTGGATTTGATTTAGGAGATAAAATGACTCTTGGGATACACCAAGCTCTCGGACCACTCAAATACTGGCTCATTCAGAAATTAAAACTTAACTATACGATTATGACAGTCTATGGATGTATAAAAAGAATGAAGCCAATCCATACCCTGAATAATGTCAAAATCTACCATGTCTAACTCTATCAAATCTGCAAGTATGACTCTATGAAGCACATTAACAGGGAAACCTCTATACACTTGTCTAGTAACAACTGACTCTCTGATAGGTGTAGAAACTAGGAAAGGCTCGAGAATGTTTTAAGGACTCCTTTTGAAATTCACAAATACAAGTGGGGTCACAAAAGAGAGATTTGACCCAGGGTCCAACAACACATAAACATCAAGACAAAAACACAAAGCATACTAGTGATAATATCAGGAGAGTCCTCCTACTCCCGATGGGATGGAAAGGCATAAAATCTATTCTGGTGCTAAACGCCAGTGGTGCTAAAAGAAGTGCCTTGAGTAGGGGCGGGATGGGGTACTGAAACTGGTGTACTAGTAGCCTATGCCTAAGGTCGAGCATCTCTATTCCCCTGTATAGCATGGGGACAATCTCTAAGTCTGTGGCCCTGCTTTCCAAACCAAAACAACCCCTCAGATCTCTAAAACACTCCCTGAGATAATTCTTACCATATTTAACACAAGGAGGATAATGGGGCTTGTTACCAACACTATTTTGTGACCCATAAATGAAAGGCCTGCCCCCTTGCTTTGGCCAATTTCTTGGCGTAGAAGCACTAGCTGATGAAAGTACTAGAATAGACAGACATATCTAAAACTGAGGGCATTTCCCTTCATGTAACATAGGCATGCTAAACTAATGCTGCTTAGATCTAGCCCTCTATTTACGTCTTATTTTATCTCTCCTTCTAAGCTTATCTGCCTCTATCTATTGGGCATGCATCATCAACCTAGCTAGATCCATATCTTTATTCAAAATCAAGGTCTTACACTCCTTCAGTACCATCCTAGAAATATCGATCACAAACATACTCCTACTAGACCGAGTGTTGAAGATCAAATCAGGAGCGTACTCGTCCAATTGAACTTCAAATAGTACTCCTTAAAAGTCATGAAGCCCTACCTCAAGTTCATGAACTCCTCAATCTTTGCCTCCCTCATCTCAAGCAAAAAGAATTTGTCCAAGAATGCATCTTGGAACACTTGCCAAATCATAGGAGGGGCATTCTCACCTCTACCCATCCTCCACGATTTAACCCAGTCATAAGCAATGTCCTTTAGCCTGTAGGATGTTAATTCGACACTTTCCTCCCCTGACATATGCATTACCTGAGTGTTCTTTCTCACTACCTCCTAGTATAACTGGGGGTCCTCATCCGCCTTGGACCCATAGAACATAGATGGATTCATCCACACAAAGTCATAAATTCTAGTCGCGGATACATCACCTCCCTACTGATGAGCAACTGGGGCCTGGTTATTGGCCCAAACATTAGGGGTGACTACTTGGGCTAACGCCTGAAAGGCCGCCCAAAACTCAGCATGGGACACCGTCTTATTCAAAGGGTCAATAGGTGAGGGTTGCTCATCATTGTTCCCATGGACATTCGCTCTTTAGAGAGGCATTTTCTGAAATAGAAAAGCACGGATCGTTAGATAAGAAGGACAAATATTGGCATCATACAATCTGAAAGAAGAAATAATTTTTTTCCTAAAATGCCTTTTAGCCTCTTGCTCATAGATATGGCACACTATATACCAATCATCAAGGCTCTACTCAACACGGCTTGTCAAACTCCCTAGGACACCTTAGAAAGCTTAGTCTTTGATACCAAGTTTATAACGACCTGAAATCGGCTCCCAAGATGTCACACGGTGCTTAAGGCGACAAGTAGCCCCAAGCTAACCCTTAGAGCCAGTTTATACTAATAACACTTATTTCAAGATGAAATAGATTCAAATGCTAGCATAGTCCCATCACATGAAGGAGAATAAGCAGGAAAGATACTCGATCTAAGTGACCACGATATAGAAAATCTCATCAAGAGTACAATACTGAACTCTCAATACCACAAAAGTCTGATACTAGTCTGACAAAGCCTCTACAAATCAATAATCTAGAAAGTCATTAGGACAGGTCCCCAATTAACTCGAAATGAGTTGAAGATAAAATCATAGTCTCTCAAGTACTGAAAATTCTAAATTTAAATCCGCAAATCATGAGGAATCACCACTGTAGGAATGTAGGTATAGGCATTCAAAAATCACTAATGCGGTTGGGACTGAGCACCTGAACCTACATTATAAGATGATGTAGCACATACATACATATGTGGATCAACACTTGGAATATACTGAGTATGTGGGGGTGAATGTATGTATATAAAATAGTATCAATCTTATGCAATCAAATCATGCATGTAATATGGGATGACTCACATGGCTTGAACAAGTATAAAATATAAAGCTCATAAATCATGTAGGCTGAAACATGTAACACAAATGTCATGAGTCATCATTATTTAACCTTAAAATTAGAAAGCTCCTCTTCTTCTCAATACTCAAAGACTAAAGGGACTTTAAACAATACTTTCAACTCATGCATATGTCTTATGGAGAGTAAAAAACTTACTTAATGCTCAAGATCTCATAGCACTTTTGAACTCAAATACTTGGAGTACAGAATCATATAACTTTGAATTATACTTAAAGGTATTTCAATAACTTTAGGAAAATATCTCATTTCAAACTTTAGGTAATTTATTCAATCTCAATGTAAAGATACTCTAATTTAGGGAAAATAAATCATCTCAAAGCATTATGGAAAATACCATCTCAAAAGGGGGAAAACTTTCATTTATGGAAATAAATCATATCAATGGAGATACTTTAGTTAGGAAATAATTTTGCAACCTCATTATTAGGAAAATGGCTCATAGGAAGGGAAAATACTTTCGTTTCTTAGGAGGTAGCTGATCTCGAGTTTAAAAGGACAAGGAAGGTTCTTGTAACTGACATAAACCATGCGAGCTACATAAAGTCTAATGTTTTGTCCTCTTAAGGAAGAGACCCTACATTGGGGAGGAGCGTCATACTCTTGCCAGGGAGTATAAACTAGTTCTAGTGATCACTGAATAAAACTCAGCCTCGGACTCAATAATAATCATAAACTCAACCTCAAGCCCAACCTACGGTGGCACATAGTTTTGGGGTAAGAAACCATAGTAACTTACCCCCTCAATGCTAAATACTTCTCTCTTTAGATTATCTGGGCTCATCTAAAAAATCATTTTCCTTACCCAAAGCTAGGAAACAAGTTGACCCCTGAATGCTGAAATGCTACCCTTCCACTCTAGGATGGGCTTATTTGGGAACTAAAACTGAACTATCTTTTTTCTGCAGTTGACTGTTGCATAGAAGGAATGAAGCCAATCTATATCGAGAATGACATCAAAATCAGTCATCTCTAACTCCACTAAATCTACTGATGTGGATTTCTAAGATATCATAACCGGGTAGTTCCTGTATACTTGTCGGGCTATGATGGTTTTACCCACTGGGGTAGAGACTGAGAAGGGCTCTACTAGGACTTAGGGACTGATTTCAAAATTGCCTGCTATATATGGAGTAACAAAAGACAAAGATGCACCTGGGTCTAGCAAAGCATAAACATAAACATGGAAAATCTGTAACGTACCAGTAATGACATCAAGAGAATTTTCCTGATCCTACCGGGACTGAAGAGCATAGAGTTTTTTTGGGCGTTTCCCAAAGGTAGCACTGGAAATGGCACCCTACTGGTCTAGGCAACTGGACTGAGCTGTAGAATTATTTTGCTGACCCTGAAGACTTGACTGCAGACACTTTCTAATCCTGTGGCCTGGCTTGCCACAACCAAAATAGACATCACTACCGGCTCTGCAAATGTCCTTGTGGTTTTACCACAAGTCTGACAAAGGGGATTCATTCGGGCACTGCTAACACTTTCCTAAGATTTAGAGCCTGGCGCTTTATTCCTATTGCCATCTCTGAACTTCGGCACTGGAGCGCTGGTAGAGGAAGAAGATGGAATGGCTGACTTGGAGCAAAACTGTGAACGGTTTCCTTTATCTGACTTGGCGTGAGCAAAGTTGAAATTACCTGATCTTGCTCTCTTATTCTGCCTCTCCCTAGTCTTAAACTTCTGCTCTTCTACTTGCTGGACATGGGTCATGAGTCTGGATAAGGTCATATCACTGATCAGCATCACAGACCTACACTCATTTACCACGCTATCATTGACCCCTAATACGAACTTGCTCATCTTAGCTCTATTGTCTGCAACCACATGAGGAGCATACCTGGATAGTTGAGTAAATTTGAGAAAATACTCCCTAACCATCATATTCCCCTGCCTGAGGTTGATGAACTCAGGAACTTTGGCTTCCCTCAGCTCTTGGGGAAAGAATCTGTCTAAGAAGGCCATGACAAATTCCTTCCACATGATAGGGCCTGTATCATCTAACCTCTCAGACTTCCACTGTTTGTACCAATCATGAGCAACATCCTGTAACTGGTAGGCGGCTAACTCAGCAATCTCAATAGAAGTAACACCCATGATGTCAATGACCTTCTGTACTTGGTCAATGAACTCCTGAGGGTCCTTATCAGACTTAGATCTATAGAAAGATGGAGGGTTCATCTGGGTGAAGTCCCGAACCCTAGCTGCTTTGGGAGTGGCCACTGGATTGGTTGGAATAACTGGTGGCTATTCATTCTATGTAGCCATGGACTGAGCAAGTGTGGTAAATGCGGCTCTAAACTCCAGATGGGAAACATGTTTGTCCAAAGGATCTTCAGGCTGAGGAGCTGGCTGGTTTTTTCTCTTTGGGCCCATGGTTTGGAATAAGAGAAGAATGGATTACACTGAGAGTTTAACTTGTGATTATGCTCACTAGCATGACATGAATAATGAAGAAAGGGGACTGTTCCTAAAACATCTTATAGCCTCCCACATATAAATGTGGCGTGCAACACACCATGTATAAAACTCTACTAGATGCGGGTTTCAGACTTCCTTGGACACTTTTGAACCTTAGGCTCTGATACCAAGTTTGTAACACCCTGATTCACTAAACCGAAATGCTACATGGTGCTCATGACCTTGAGGGACCACAAGCTAAGCCATGACTGATATTTGTACCTATATACTGCAAATCATGATATAATAATGCAGAATACATAGAACTGTAAGGCCAAAAGGTTCAACTAAATAAAACCATGTGGGTGAAAATACCCAAAACAACTCAATCTAAACGTAAATCTAAACATAAATCTGAAAGCCTCTAAACTATCTGAATAAGGATTTGAAGAAACATATCTCTAACTAACTCTGTAAAACTAAACTGAAGAAATAAATAAATGTGTAAAATCATATTGTCCTTGAATCAATGAGGACTCACTGTGTCTCTGCGATAGGAATGCTACCGCTACTATTGGGCTGGAGCTCGTTTCTCGGAACCTATGGTGTAATAGGAAAAGAAAGCACCATAGCGCAAATGTATTAGTACAACTGGAGTACTGAGTATACGAGGAAGGTAGGCTGAACATAAAGGGTTTCATGCACGAACAACACTGACTAACTAATATGAACGTGGGAGTGCAAACGCACATATATAGAAACTGGGATCGTGAATACATGATAGCATGAACTATAAGCTAATACATGGTTTACTGATAACTTTCATGACTGATACTAAAACTGATAACATGGATAACTGTATGTCCTGTATATACTAAAATCTGAAGAACGTCCTGAGTTCTTTTACTGAGACTAATACTAAAACTGTGGGAAGTAGTGTTTAATCGACATGCCCCATGTATGCCGTTATGGCTAAGCTGGGGTCTAATCTCTGCCCCAACTGAAGGGGTGTCAATACCGTGCCATGGGTAAGGACAGCCTGTGAGTGACCCTTATCTGGCGGGTACTCAATGAGAATGGTGGGAACCTTAAACTAACGTGTTAAGCCACCTCATCAACCCTAATCTGATGGGTTAATATGTCTTAACCTACGCTGGCTACGTAGTTCTGGAACACAAGGATTGCTACTAAGAATCACACCCTGAACTGGCGGGTGAGTTCCCATCCTTGGGTTCACTTAGTACTAACCTCTACTCCTATCTGGAGGGACTGGACATGAATAACTGACTGTGTATGACTTAATCTTACTGAATTCCATTGACTGGTGGAATATTACTGATATCTGACAACTGACTAAGATCATGAGGTATTCCTGAGTCACATGACTGACTGAAGTCTATGGAATCATAGCATAAGTTTGGATATGGTGAAACATGACATGCATCTAGGCACACAGCTATAGTTTTTCTTGTACCCCTAGGATTCGATGAAAGAAAACTGACCCACATGACTGACTTGATCATAAGAGTAGAGTCCATAATTTATAATATTATAAGTAGGGATCTCATACTAAGCATGGTTATCAACAATGTATTGCATGGAAAGGATTTCATATCACATGGAAGTACTTGCACAATCTTAATATCATG
>JAPEIP010000011.1:170602177-170634491 GCA_026120095.1 Capsicum chinense | reverse complement strand
AGTTTCTTAGGAATTTTATCAAACACCTTACATGCACATCTTAAGCATAGGTGAAATCATCAAATTATACATCATGAACAACCAAATTTACATGTTTCTAACTCATATGATATCATGAAATTCAAAACAAACATATAAATTCCATCTTGAGAATCACCCAATATCAACAACATGATCATCAACACCCAACAATATAGAAATCATAATTTATAATGAAAAAGAGGAAAACAAAAAAGCATCAACATGGGTATGATCATATCACCACAATCAACCAAGCTTTTGTATTTTAAATATTGATTCTTGAACTCCACGGATGAAAGGAATCCATGGATGAACAGTACGCATACCTTAGAAGGAAGATTCTTGATGATTGACGGAGGAATTTCCTTGAAATCAGATCTTCAAGATTAATTATGCAACCCTAGTTGTTTTTCTCCTTTAGTGCTCTTGGATGAAGAGCTTTGAGATGAAAATAGGGTTGTAATATGTTTAGAAGCTATATATTTCGTAGGGTTAAGTTTAGGGACATGTAAGGAGTATTTAAAGATTTAATTACCTTTCAAATAACTCAAAACGGAGTATTTTTGACACCTGGAATTGACTTAGACGGTGCCCAAGTGATCGCCTATGCTTGGGTCGGGTGGCGCCTAACCAATCGCCTATGTTTGGGTTGGGCAGCACCTAACTAATCGCCTATGCTTACTGTCTCTCACAAAAATTGGCATAAGTTTTTGCTCGGGTATTGGATTAAGGTGAAATTGGTATCGTTGGAAATCTAATTCAATTCTCTAAAATTTGGTGTGTCTAAATCAGCCAAAATACCACATTAACATCGAGTTATACTCGTTCAAAGATGACCCTTGCAAAATCAAACACTAAAACTTGATGAATTCAAAAACTCTTAGATTGTATTACCTTAAGTGACTCATATGAACATGCTTAATGCATTATAAGCTATCCTATCACTAGGATATTCATTGTAAGTCATGTACTCAAGTATGAATCACAGGATAGAAGATTTCATACGTAGGAATAATTATTCACTTCCTAGCTTAGAAACATGTGGGGTATTACAGTAGGAGATGTCGTTCTCCTATTGTGTGGTTCAAAGGTGTTGGCTAAGGAATTTTTGGCCCTTACTTAGTTCACCAAGCCATGGAGAAGGTGAGGGGATTCGAGATAGGCTCAAAACATCCTAAAGTCACCAAAATTATGATAAGGATGTAAGGTGTAGGGAGATCGAGTTTGAGGTTAGTGATTGGAAGTTCTTAAAGAAGTCTCCCATGAATGGAGTAATGCAATTTGGGAAGAAGAGAAAACTCAATCTCTGGTATGTCGGTCTACACATGGTTTTGAAGAGGGTTTGTAGTATTGCATAATAGTTTGAGTTGCCTCAAAGTTTGAGCTCAATTCATGTGGTGTTTTATGTGTCGATATTGAGAAAGTGCATGGGTAATCCTTCGATTATTGTCTCTTTTGAGGTGGTAGGTTTTTTGCATTTCTTATCTTATGAGGAAGGCCCCGTTGAAGTTTTGGATTGGAAAGTTCGTCCGTAGCGGACTAAGGATGTAGCATTGGAAAAAGTTCTATGGAGGAACCACAAGGTTAAAGAGTCTACTAGGAAGCCAAAGAGGACATGAAGTCCAAGTGTCCGTTCTTGTTTCTCGTTCCAGATAATTGTGCTTAAGGTATGTGTAATTTTAGCATCTTATTTTCTCTGACTTTGTTAAAGGAAAATAACATCTTTGTTTTTTCTACCTTTGTTAAATTTAAGAGTAGTGGTATATGGAGTTAATCGTGCTAATAAATTCCTTGTCCCATCATTCGAGGTTGAATGATCTATGTAGGGTAGAATTGAAATACACAGGTTTTTAGACCTTGAAAATTTTAGTTGTGAGCTCACTACATTGGATATGACTCACCGTATGAGTCGTATGGTGTATTGACGGATCAGGTGACCCTAGTTGTAAGGTGTCCAATAAGTTTGGCTTAAGAAACTATCTTTGTTATGACTTGAGGTGATAAGTCGTACTGACTCAATATGAGTCGTGATGATCAAACCTTAGGATATAAAGTGTTTACCTAATTTGGTTCTGTTCTTACTATGATTTGGACCCTACGATTCATAGGGTAGCATGAAGAGTCAGATAGTTGAGTCATTGGGACAACAGTAGGTGGGGTTCCTTGAGATTATTTAGGTTATGAATCAATTTGATGAGTTGTAATGTATGGTTACGAGTCGATTGGTGACTTATAGCTAAGGGCAACACTTTTCAGCTTCTATGGTGAGGGCACATTGGAAATTTCCCAATTTAACTCCTTAGACCCCATGACTTAAAACTATCTTTTGGACATTATTTGACTACTATTCTCTATCAAATACTCCCAAATACTCTCCAAAATTATCCATCCTAGTTAAATCTAGGGTTCCAAGAGAGGTGATCATCTAGGGTTACAAGGGTTGCTTTCTTATCCAAATTTCTTTGTATTTGAGGCATATTACCCTTCCTTTATACTTGTATTTTTTTAATGGCATAATTTGGAAAATAGTTATATGGTTTTGATGTTGGGTTTTGAATTATGGGTTGAGGGTTTTGAAGATAAATTGTTTAAATACTTCTTCTATGATAGTTGTGAAATTGTTCTACTCAAATTGATGGTTGGTAAATGATCTGGGTGTATGGAAATGGTGGATGGACATGGGTATATTGGAATCCCTAAATTGGTAAATCATGGAAGTAGAGGATACAAAGAAGTCCCCAAATTAATAGGTTTTGTATGGAAATGTAATACCCTAAATATTTCTAGCTCAGTCCTGCCCTTAGTATGTACTTGAAGCATTTAGAACCTGAAAATAAGGCTAAGGGTTGAGGGGATTAGTCATTTTGACTCCCTTTAAACTTCGAGGATTTTTAAGTTGACCTTTTGGGCTATAGGATAACAAATACTTAGTTGAATTACATTCAGGGATGTAAATAGCATATCTCGGTTATGTTTTGGAATTTTCGCATGAGGTTTAGGTAGTTTTGTGATTTTCATTCCAGCAAGCCACCATAATTTCATCGTGTCCCGATGGAAATGGTGATGCAGGAATTATCGCATCGCGGTGGGGACCAATTCAGTTTTTGTCAATTTCCATAGGGTCACCACAATGGCATCACATCATGGTGAATCCATAAACAACAATTGTCACAATCCAGTGAGTCACCGCAATTCCACTGCATCGTGGCAGGTATCACGATGATCCACTCACCGCATCGTGGTGAAGCCTCAATAAATAACCAAATTACGGATTTTAAATTCCAAGGGCAGTTTAGTCTTTCTCCCATATCCCCAAGTTATGAAAACAAAAGATTAAGTGTATTGTTGAGCAAAGTATGCTCATTAATCATCAAATCCTTCTCAAAGAAAATCCTAGGGTTCAACATTCAACTTTAAGAATCCCCAAATTTCCCCGCTTCTGTTCCCAAAATTTTTCAAAATTCAAGGTTCCCAATTTAAGAATTCCAAGAATTAGCCTTCAAGAACATAAGTAGGATCTCAAAACCAAGCTTCTTCATCTAGTTCATTAATTAAGGTATGTGGGGTTTTGAACAAGGATAAATCTTTCATCCTTGTGCCCAAAACTAGTTTCTAATTACAAATTTACATGGTTTTGCATGAATTTCAATATAGGCTTCATACCCATTTATTGTTAATTGAATATTTTAAGATTTCAAGTGGTTTGGATGTTGAATTACATGTATACTATCGTAAATTGATGCAAATGACTATATTTTCCAGATTTAAGTTAACTTATGAATATGTACATTATCAAGCATGGACATTATGATGTCTTGACATGAATTTTAAACATAGGTTATCAAGCCCTAGATGAATATTGTTATTTCAAAAATGATTACGCTTTGAAGCATCCCATGTTATGTTATAAACAGGTTTGAATAAAGATTTAATCTTTTGATCTTTAGCTAAGACATAAAATCCACTTTACAACTTAAATTTAGTTTTGATTAAACAGATGCACAGTTAGATTTCTAAATGAAACATTATGACTTGTTAAAGTGGATTTCCTACAAAATTATTATACAGATTAAAGAGAGTAGTATTTAGCACCGAGCGAAAATTGTGGGTTTAATGCATCCAAAGTTCCAAGAGTACAAATTCAGTATTCCTATTTCTATATGGATGATAGTTAAAGATGTGATCACTTAGCTCAGGTTATACACCTTGGCAAGAGTATGACACCTCTCCCCAACGTGAGGTTTTCCCCTAAGGGGAACAAGACGTTGGACTTCATGATAGCTCACATGGTTTATGTTGGTTAAGAGAACCTCTTTATTAGTAAAGAATAATAGAAAAGTTTGTAAAAGAATCTCCCTAATAGTAAAGATCTTCATAATAGTTTTAAAAGTACTTTTCCTACAGTTTAACAGAAAAGAATGGTAGATGACAGTTCAACTTTTAGACTTTAAATGTGATGGCTTCCCAGATTTATGAAATATGATTTATTATTCATGATTTATGATTATCATCTTTCAATTATTCCATCTATGTGAGTCATCACATATAACATGCATATTCTATGAATCTTTATAATATTAAGATATTAATTTGCTTGTGCATTTATCCTATATACTCAGTACATCCTCAAAGTACTGATCCGCATATATGTTTATGTTCTACTTTTTCTCATAATGAAGGTTCAGGTGCTCAGTCCTAGCAGCGTGAGTGATTTTGGACTTCTCTATCTACATCCTAACAATTGGTGAGTCCTCATGGTTCGAGGGCCCATTAACTCAAATTTCCAGCATTAATAGTATCGAACTTTCTGCATTTGTCATCCAAATAGTATATTTAGTTGATCTCAAATAGTTTTGATATAATTCAATATTTTTGAATTTCCATATATTAAAATGACTTTAATATGAGTTATAGATTTAATAGCAGGCTTAAAGGATTAGCTTGAGACTACTCGTAGTCTTGGGCATTATGTGATATCCCGGGACCAGGTTTCAGGGCGTTATAGGAAATTTGTAATAACCTCAACCAACTGGAAAAATTGGTTTTAGATTATGCATTAGCGCTTGATCTTATTTATCTTTGACATTAATTCATGGCCTAATTAGTTAATTGGATGATAATGATCTTGAAAATATTTTGGGGTACATAGGAAACCCCCAAGTGAATTTTATAATGGAGTCTATAGGGTCCACGAGAATCATTAAGTTTTGGCTTAATGAAATTATTCGCAAGTGATAATTAGCATGACGATACAACTTTATAATGCCATAATAATTAACTCCTTAAATTGGTATTTGGGGTAAGTCTTAAATTTATTAATTGGGAAACAATAAGGGTTATGTTAACTAGCTGTGAAGGTGTAAGTCCACAGGACTAATATTGGAAACTCATGTTTGCCGACATGAGGCTTGGTTTTTATAAATAAATTCTTCTAGGGTACAAGGGAATACCCCAAGTGTACATACGTTTATATGTATCACAGAGGGTGAAGGGTACAAGGGAATCCCCATCCATCTATGATATCTCCAGCTCGTTCGGCTAACACGCACTAGGCTCGTTCAGCTAGTAACATTGGACAAATATAGACCATAAATGGATTATGAAGAAAACGCTTCACAACCCAGGTTGAGGTTTTATCAAAGTTCATGCTAAGCCCTGCTCCCTACCCCATCATGTGTGTATGTATATGTATATGTACTTTATATAATATTATGTATTAGAGGCTGTACTAGTTTGAACAATTATAATGAAATTCTTTTATTCCTCTATTCCTGAGTTATATGTTAGCGCTCCAACCATTTACCTTCTTCGGAAGTTTTATCCATACACGTTGCAGGAACTTGCCATACTTCCATATTTCCTGCTAAGTGACTTGGATTCAAGATAAGCTAGCAAGTCAGATTGAAGTGGTGAGCTTTCATATTTTGGAAGACCTCATTTCATTATTATGGTTTCTTTTAAAATTTGACTATTTCTTTGGATTTTTTTATATTATTAGGGGCATGTCCCAGTATATTTTAGAAAATTAGTTTTGTAGATTATTTGTTTGGATTACTGTGGCTATTAGGCCATGTCAGTCAGTCGTTTGGCTGGTTATCAAGGGTTTTTTATGGCCATATGTTTAGAACTTTCTTAAGATATCTTGTTATATGTTTGGGATTCATCCAACTTTGGGTTGTGTTATTTTTAGGTTTGTTAGGGAAGGGGTGATCTCTTATCCATATGGGACTTGAGATACCCAACATTGTTAGGCCCTGGTTTGTTTCTTGTTAGAGTCGAGGCATTCCCCCAAGTTGATGAAATTGAAATAACATAATTATAAGGTTGCAAGAGTTAGGGTATGACGATACCTATGGAATGTCTTAATTGAAGATTTCTTTTTTTAAATAGATGGGTTATATGTAAAAGTTTTAATTGGGATGTAAGGGGTTGTGTAGCTGGCTGTGAAGGTATCCTGATAGACCACTACTTAAAAATAATGTTTGCTAGTGTGAGGGTTGGTTATGATGACTGTGTGCTTGTGTCACACTACATATATATCTTGGATTGACATGGGATTGGAGCATTTCTTGGTATTCTATGATATCTCTTATTCCTTCAGCTAACATGCATTGGGGCCTCTCCAGAAAGGGAGATGGACCCATATAGCCCGTGGGTGTTATTATGACGGTTATGCTACCCAATACAGGTTAGTGTTTTAACTATCATTCTAAACCTTGTTCTCTACACTAGCTTCTTATATGAATATATATGTATGATTGCGTTTATATGGATTTAAATGATTTTTAATTGACTTGATTTTAGCGTTACTTTATCCCTTCCTTGAGTTACATGTTTGCGCACACTCCGCTAACCTTCTTCCAACGTTGTATACCCACGTGATGCAGAAAACAAAGACACTTCTGCTTTTCCTGCATAGTGATTGGTTGATATCTTGATTATCCATGAGTTAGCTTGAAGTGGTGAGCCTTTTTCCTTTGGAAAATCTATCTCTTCTTTGTTATTTTGATTGCATTAACGATTTATTTGGCTTTCCCTTTTGGCTATCATCGGGGCCATGTCCCGACTTAGATTAAAGTCAGATTTTTAGAGTCTTGTAGATTACTGTGGATTTGGATTGTATAGGAAACATAGTTTCATTAAGTTATTCACTTATCTTATTAATGTCTATTAGTTTGCTTCTGTTGTTGTTAGATATATTTGTGTTATGTTTTACGAGGAAAGGGTGGTCTCCTATCCTCTGTAGGCTTCAGAGACCTATCACAGCTAGTCTCTGGTTTGGGACATGTCATGAACTATGCTACCCTATAAAATTTAATTTGCCAAAATCATAGGCGAAGTAGAAATTTCCATCTGAGGTTGTTTTGATAAAAAGAGGGTCGTACACCTACTTTCCACTTTCCTAACTTTTGACTGATATCTCAAAATGAGTTTGGGAGTCTCAAGACCCAAAAATAGTCTATCGAACCTAAAGTTGAAATTCTGAAGTTGTTGGAACTATCCAAACTGGCGTATAGGGCTCTTTTAATAAAATTTTCTCTTGGTAGCCAATTAGAACATACGAAGGTTGCATACTATGGAATTGTCTTTAAAAATAATACGAACTTCCCAATAATCAAAGTATCAATTCAAGAAATTCATAAATTACATAGGAAAACTATAGGTAAGCTCTAAGCAGTGAAAATAAGTTGAAACATAGAAAATAACTTGGATAGTTTTTAAAAAAATTGTGCTAAAGGATCATGAGAAAAAGAAGTTCATGGTTAGTTGACAAGGATTGATGTATGATCACATAGGTGGACTCAAAGAGACTATGTTTTAGTTGCTTAAATTCAAGAATAAAAAATAATAATTAAATGATTTCATGTCGCAACTTTAACTAAGGCGCTTCTTGGAAGGTAACCTAAGGATTTTTCTTGATGTTTCCTAATTTTTTTATACTAATTTTATCTTGTTTTTTTATTGTTGCAGGTAATTTATAAAAGTTTTGATGCTAGAAGGTAGATTCCTAGGCTCTAAACCAATCCCTGAACCCAAAGTTTCATGTAAAAACACATATGAGGATCACACCATCGCCGTACTTGTATTAAACCTACTTAGAAGTCTAGGTGCAGGTTCAACGCACATTACTTATAGGTGGCCTTGAGCTGGCTTAATATCTATGAAGCATGCTATTATGACCTGTGGTGGAAAAACTTATGTAGTACAAACGCGGGTCCAATGCATGTTGTACACACCTTTGAGCTAATTATATTGGCTTGACACTTTTTTTATCTTATGTTGGACCTACTTAAGAAGTCTAGGCACAGTTGTAGCTTTTATGGAATACAATAGAACCATAACACTATCTTGGAAATGTTTTTTTGACTTATGTTGGACATGCTTAAGTAGTCCAGACACATGTCCAACACACTTGGAGCGCAGGAATTTTTTTATTGTGGTTTCTTACCTCTCTTTTATCGAAGACTTAATTTTTTTTAACCTTAATTAAAGCTAAAATTTTTTTTCTCAAGTATCCAAAACCATATAATTACATTGGAAAATTATTTCATCTTTCTCGTCTTATTAATCAGGTGAATGGTATGATGTTTATGGTTTCATCTTTTAATGCTCTTGAAAGTAGAAAATGGCGCTTCACCTGCATAATAATTTATCTTTGAACATGAGATTCTTTTTGTAAATTGTAATGGTTGGAGTTAAAATTTTTAAATGTATTCCTTGTTTTACATGTTTTATTTAAAATTCTTACATACTTAAAGTAGCGCAACACATGTTGGATGAAATACCCATTTGAAATTTTGTTGATTAATTGATTGTTGGGTGATCTAGTTCGGGTAGATTGAGTATCAATAGTGTGTTTGGTGAATTTGTCTTTCTCAAATATGATTATATGGTCTTTGTCCGAAGCTCTTATTTAATAAATGCATAATGGGTTTGTTGAAATGTCGATAAGAGAGGAATGCCGTGAATGCTTGAAATGGTTAATGTGATCTTTCTTGGGGGCATAATTTGATCATTGTTAAACCATGAATATGTGTCCAATTGTTCCTTAAGGGCAGAAAACCAAAAGATTTTTTATTGATTTTGTTTATAAATATTGCTTCCATGGTTTGGTCAGTATAATATCCTTATCATAGAATTCACGGGTGAAGTCTTAGTAAGACGAGAAACATGAATGCTTGCCTTTCCCTAAGATAGATCGAGCGACACCATTCTTAAGGGTATGGGGTCATTTTTATTTATATTGGTGCCATGGTTGTTCTATGAGTTTGAATGATGAAATGTTAAGAATGTGTGACAATATAGAGTCCATATAGGTGAGTGTTATGATAAACGAGTCCCATGCATCATAATGATGAAGTTACCTTGCATCCACCTTTATTTTTCTTTAGTTTTATTTTCTTAATTAATATATGAAAACCCCAAAAATATGTTTTTCCCTTTTTTTTTTTTGCGTTTGGTCTTTCCTTTTTTCATAGGTAGGTCTCCACGGATGAATTTTCCATGGGAAGCTAAGAAGGGAACTATTTTGGATAAGGACAAGGAACAAACAACCAATAAAAAGGGGATATAAACAACGTCTAAAGTGATCCAAGAAGGCCCAAATGTGCGAACCTAGATGAGTTGCCTTTTTTAGCAAACCGAGCTAGATTAGCCCAGTACGATTTGGCTCCTACTGTTATAATATAACCGCTCACTGACCTGAATCCGAGTACCTTGTGCACCACAAGGAGTCTCTAGCCTCTTCTACTATCTTTTACTTTTCATTGGAGACAATGAAAGGCTCTTTAGTAGCGGGTGAGGGCATTTTTATTATACATATTGATGGGCCGTACCTACTATTTCATTTAATGGCATTGGTTTGATTGATTGTATAGACATACTCCTACTTTTTTTTTTTTTGACATTTTACATTTTTTTGTTTATTTAGGTTATCCCTTGTAGGGATAGCACATTGATGCTTATTTCCTTTAGCCCTCACAGGCCTTGCGAGTTTGATTTGCTCTTATTGGGTATAATGATGATAGTATCAAATGTTGCCCTTCTTTTAGCACTTGTGTCATGCGCTTAGTATTAATGTGATACTCAAATTTGCCATGCATTGTTCTTGTCACCTTTTATATACGTGTCCAATAAACTCCAGTGATTTTCATCGAAAATCTTTTCTTTCCGAAGGAGAAAATGTTTGTTTTTCCTTCTTTTGATGTTTTGTTTTTATATTAGTTTAGTTTCTTTGTCGAATAGAATGATAGTACACCCATGATGGATGATGAAGTGATATCCTTAGGTGAAGTATCTATTTTATGAATTGATTAGGAATAGAAAAAGTCCAAAGATACTTTCGTAATGTCATTGGAAAGGAATGAAATGATTTTGAGAAAATTTAAAAATGTAGTTTTGTTTTTGAAAAAGAACATAATGTTTATCAGCTTTACCGTGAGTGAGACCATAGGATTCAATTATTGTCTATCTCTTTATTCGGATAAGTCTTTGACTCGGTGTTACTTATTAAGCTCAAATTGCTCAAAATTGGTTGACAAACTAACCTTTTACACTATGAGCATAAGGCAATAGTTGGTGAGATTTTCAGACAATTCTTGTAATTACAAGTAGTCTAGAACATGCCTCGAGTGTATTAAAATCAAAATCCGAAGAAATCTTGGTTTGAAGGATGAACTGAGGCCATTTTGAACTGTTACATAGCCAAATTCACACCTTAGATTTGTTCCCTAGTGAACTCTTTTGATCATTTTGGCAATTTTTCTTACTTCTTGTATAATAAACATGCTAAAACACATAAACCCTTTTGAGAAAACTTCCTTTTGGCACCTAACCTAGTTTGTATTCAAAATAATGAGTAATAAGCGAGAGCCTATGTTTGGGGGGTTTGTGTATTTGAGACAATAATGTAAGTTTGGTTCATAATCCAAGTTTGGGAAAAAAATGTAACATTATAAGATGAGACAAGGAATGTTTATGTAAGGTTTTTACCTCATGTGATTATGAGACGAGATATACTTGATGATAAAGTTAAATAGCGAAGCCCATAAAATTTACAAATTAGGAGTTAAGAAGGGCTTAAAATTAGAAAATATCTTCAAAAAGTGAATGAAGTGAAGAATGAAAATGGTGTCTTTGAATTGTTTGGTGAATTCTAAGCAAAAGTTAATGGAAGCATGGGAAATGATTTGAAGCTGAATAAGGTGGATAGTTTGAAAATTTTAGAGTAGAAGTGGAAAAACGATTGAATTGAACGAGGTATTTTAGTCACTTGATCCATATTTATTCCTTTACTTACCTTAAGCATTAATATAGAACCGCAAGACCATGGTGATTCTAAGAAAGGTAAGTCTAAATTAGTGACGAAAAACACAGAAGGCAAGCCTGTGGCTCTACCCATTTTACTTGAATTTCTTTGCGAGAGTAAGTGTAAGTTCTTTCATTATTTGAGATCCTTTAAGTGTTTAAATGCCTTATGTGTTTAGAGATAACTCTTGCATGTGAGCTACAACGATACATTAGGGTAGAAGGTAAAGTCTTACGGTTTGGGTAAGTGGGCCAAGTAATTTACATTGTGAAGAATCAGATAATATTGAAAGATTTTGTGTTACCTCTAGAGATGCATAGTTGATTTAAAAGTATCATTAGATACACACATTCATCCTTACCTCATAGTTATGTGATTCTTGAAAACGTTTGGTTTACTTGTTGCCAAGACATGTTTATGAAGTCTTTGTAGAGCTTTGTTAGAGTATCCCTTAAGTATAGCTTTCCTTTAGGTGGATTTCAGTTATAAAGACCCTATCTCAGTGAATTATTCTTTGTTTCTTGAGGAAAACAAAATGTTTAAGTTTAGGGGGTTTATAAGTCGTCAATTTGACGACTAGCTAGCAGCTTTTAAGCTTAGATTATGATGCTTTTCCCTTGAATTTATTTTAATATCATACTTAATAATCATTTATGTATGTAGAGGTTGAAAGGATAAGTTAAGAAAGTTTTTCAAGTCGATGAAAGGACAAATATCAAAGAAAAGAGCACTAAAGAGCACATGCGTGTGTCGGGAAGCCATGACTACAAGCGAGTGGCAAAAATGGCAAAAGCAACCACATCTGCTCTTAATTTGCTATGGATTCGGTTTGCATCCACTCTAGATCCACTCTATATCTTCTTTAGATCTGCTCAAGCAGATTAAGAGAAAGGTGGCATTTTTCTAATACTTGGAAAATGTCGAATTCAGGCTTAATTGAGGGTTTTAGCTTCTTTTCATCATCATTGAACATTATTGTATTACTTTAGAGTGAAGAACATATGAGAGTGATTCCGAAGTAAAGGATTTGTGCTTAAAGTTAGATATTTATTAAAAATAAAAGAATGGATTTTCATTCCCTTTATTTTTCTTGGATCAATTTAATGGAAACTTTGGTATATATTTACTTACTCTCTCAATGAGTAGCTAATTTTTCATTCGTCGGGATATGCTTCAATAGGTTGTGATTAGTGTATGGGTGTTGTTTATAAGTCTTTTTAATTAGCTATTTGTTTTTGGCTTTTTCATTTAATCCATGAGTTATCTTTGAATTGGGGGTTGTAAACCCCAATTACATTTGAACCCATATCATTCTTGAAAGAGGGGTTATGGGTGAGGAACAAATGTAAACAGTTATATGAATTATTTCATTTAACAACATCTGTTAGACATAAAGATGTTAATTAAGCTAATAGATTGGTGAAATGGGTACACTTATGAGGTGTTCGAAAGAACCAATTGTGAAATTCGTTATTTTATTGAAAGATTGACATTAATAACTCTAAATCTTGCCTACTCATGTATCCTAGTTGAATTTGTATAAATTGATAATTACCCATGCATGAGTTTAAGCCTATAATGGCATAACCTTAAGGTTCACTCCAAATTGATTACACTTTAAGTAATTTAAGCCTAAACATAGTATTCCAAAATCAAAGAAATTGTTACTTTAAAAACATTCCAACAAATCCCCACTATTACTTTTATGTTGATTTACACACATTATGAGTCAACTCTTAGTTGACTTTTAACACTTTCAAGCCTTGAATTCCATGTCTTCACTCCCTTTAATTTCGACCCCATCTCCTTTTTGGGTAAAATATATATTAACAATATCCTTTACACCTATTCAAGAGTGTAATTTGAGTGTTATCAAGTACCACGTGTTTGGTACTCATACTATAATTCTGTAGCCTGAAAATCATAGTATGATTTCTCACTTTTATCATGTGGATCATGCGGAGTGGCTATGGATTTTACTAAACTAGAACAAGGGCCTTTTTGTAGTGGGAGTGTTAAGTCCAACAAGGACTGGAGATCACCGTGGATACCAAATCTAACTAACCAATCTATACCCCGAGTTGGAAGAATTCCAAATGTATAACTAGATATATATCATTTAGAATGTAAATGACTTTAGGGTAGGTCTATAACCAAGACTAAACCAACCAATTCAACCATCCAAACCAAACAAACAACCACAGAACATTAACCAAATCCATATCTGTTCCATAACATACCCAATTCCACAGTTTTTCCATACAAAGCCTCTAATAAAATCAATGAATATCTGGTCGTGACATGCCCCTGAGCATAGAAAAACTACTATCCAAGTAAAAACCAATACAAACATAATAAAACTCAAAGAAAAAAATGAAGCCTTATGAAGTATGGAATATCACCATTTCGAGTCAACAAAAGTTGTCCCCGAATTCAAGTCATTGAACAGGAGGTGTGATAGTATGTCAAGTCCCAGCATCGCGTTGGAATACAACATCTAAGGATGGTTACCAATTTGATCTCTATTATGTAACTCAAGGATATGGATAATATAATGCCCACAGTTCAAAACCAATCAACCAATGCACATAACCAATACAATACAGGCATATTTATATGTACCATGAGGGGATATGGAACAAGATGTGCATGAACTTTGAAAACATTATCCTAGGTTGTGTAGCGTAGCCGTCAAATATCAAGGAACCCACGGTCTATATTGTACCAGCTCTCCCCTATCTTTAAGGGCGCCAGTCTGTGTAGCTGCATGAACCAGAGAATATCCATAACCGTATATGCATGTATAGGGGACTCAAAACTCCCGGTATAATCAAGGTTACTTAACCACCAATATATTTATTATGGGCTACTTGAACCTCCCATTCATATATTCATTCAGGGGACTCAAACCACTCGGTTACAAAGACACCAGCATCGGCTAGCGTGGTTTCCAATGTTAATCTGTTGGACCTCCGCTTTCACAGCCCGGCTATACATCTTAGTTTAATTACTACATCCATTACACATACACAACCATTAAGCCAATTACTTACTAAGAAATCCTATTGGTATTGTCCTACAGACACCACTTACAAGCTTACCATATGCCATTGCCATTATTAATCAGTAGTTTATTTTGGACTCCAAACCATTGTCTAACAAACACATTAATTTAATTTGTTGTGTAGGGAGTCGTACCCATTTAGTAAATTAAACCACCAAGGTTACAATTCAAATCAATATATATCCCACAAGGCCTTTACAAAACCAGTTATAAATGATTCACAATCTTTAAGCCAATGCATTAGTTCAAAACACAATTCAATATGTGACTAGTTTTTTGTTTGAGACATTTTCACAAACAAATTGAGGCATACCATTACCTAGACCAAAACCAAAGAAAATACCATAAAGTTTAGGGTTAAATATGACCCAATTGACAAACCACAATTAACAAACACCCATATGTGCAAAATCGTCATTAAAACATGCATATTCACAATTTTAACCAAGAGTAAACAATACTTAACAATATGCAACAAAACCCTAAACATTTTTTCCAAAAACACCCTTAATGAATCATAAACGAAGCTTTAAACACATGATTTTTATGAACTAGTAATGAGTGAAGAGTCATATGACTTATTCACGAAGATTCACGAAAAGTACTTGACTCTTGAGCCTCTAGATCAACACCTTGTTGAAACCCTAGCCTGATCTACAGGAGGGAATTTAGAGAGGATTTTGAGAGTGTTTTAATGCTTCAAACTGTATTATGATAGACCAATTAGTATTATAGGATGTGGGGTCTTAAAATTTTAAGGTGGGAAATGTCTAAAATTCCCTCAACTTTAAAGCTGAAAAATATGCGCAGGAGGATACAACTTGGCTCCCTAACTCGTACACATAACATATGAGTGGTACCCACCACTCATACCCTAGACAGAAAGTTGGACTTTAATCGTTTCCAATATACAACTTCATAGAAGAACTCATATCCATAACATACAATTGGTACCCTAGAAACGTACACTAGGGAACCTATAAAGGACTTTACACACTAAGCAACATAATAGTAGCCCTTCTATCTCGTACCATCAACATACGACTCTTTTGATATCCATTCATACATTGGACAGAAAACAGCCAAAACCATATTGAGTAACCTACGACCAAGACCCCTATTCGTACCCACATCATACGACAAGTTAGCATGAGTTGTATGATGATCAGAAAGCTCAAACTCAGGAAATTTCAAGGGTCAAAAGTATAGGTGTTTCAATTCTCCACCACTAGTATCATTCATCCTCGAATAAAGGGTAAAGGAAAGCACAAGCACGATTTAACAAAATATTACCCATCAAACCTCCCTTAAACAAATATTAGAAAAGAAAGACATTAAGGAATCAATATTTCCTCTAAAAAAGACATAAAATAAAGGTATTAAGAACAACGCATACCTCAAGATATAAATTTCAGAATGGGGAAAAGTGCGGATACTTGGACTTTATGTCCTCTTCCACCTCCCAAGTAGCTTCTTCAACATTATCGTTCCTCCAAAGAACCTTTACTGAAGCCACATCCTTCATCCACAATTGACAAACTTGGTGATCTAAGATCTGAACCACACTACCTCATAAGACAATGAATTTGAAATACCCAATCCTTCCAAAGCAATAATCAAGGAAGGATCACTCACACACTTTCTCAACATTGATATATGGAAAACCAAATAAATGAAGCTCAAACTAGAAGGCAACTTCAATTCGTTGGTAACATTGCCAACCCTCTTAAAAACAAGTACGAACAAACATAGCGAGCACATAGCTTCTCCTTCTTACCAAATCTCATTACTCACTTCATGGGAGATACCTTCAAGAACACCCAATCACCAACCTTAAACTCTAACTCCTTACGATTGACATCCGCATAGGAATTTTGACGACTTTGAGTGGCTTTCAACCTATGAAGAATTACATTCACATTTTGTGAGGCTTGGTTAACAAAGTTATGGCCAAACATCTTACCCTCACCAGCCTCATACCACCCAATAGGAAAATGATATCTCCTACCATACAATACCTAAAAAAAAAGCCGTAGAAATTCTATAGTGATAACTTTTATTATAAGCAAACTCAATAAGAGGCAAATAGTCAACCCAACTACCACCATAGTCAATCACATAAGCATGAAGCATATGTTCTAATGTCTTAATAGTAATCTCCACTAGTCTATCTGACTACAGGTGGAAAGTGTTACTAAGGCACACATTAGTTCCTAAATCTTTCTAAAACTACCGTCGAAAGTAAGATTAGAATAAAGTACTGTGTTCTGAGATGATAGAAACTGTAGCCCGATACAACTTCACAATCTCTGCAAGATACAACTTGGCATAATGCTCAGCGAAATACCTAGTCCTCACAGACAAAAAGTGAGCAGACTTGGTCATCCTATCCTTAATAACCCAAATCAAATAACACTGATTCTAAGGCCGAGAAAGACCGGTAATGAAATCCGTATTAATTACCTCTCTCTTCCATTCTGGCAACTTAATCTCTTGGTACAAACTTTTGGGTCTCGTATTCCCAACTTTTACTTGTCGACACACCATTCACTTAGCCACATAGTTAGCCACATCTTTCATTATATTATTCCACCAATAGAACTCCTTAAGATCATGAAACATCTTTATAGAACCAGGATGTATAACATAATGAGATCCATGAGCTTTGACAAAAATCCTTTCCCTCAATCCATCAACATAAGAGACACAAAGCCTGGCTTGGTACCTAAAGATACCATCACCACTAATTGCAAAGTCAACAACCTTTTCTTGACCCGCATTAATCTTAATCATCATAAAGTAAGAATCCAACATTTGTTTTTCCTTTATCTCAACAACAAAAGACGAATTTGACATCTGATTCAAAAAAAGACCACCATTCTTAGAGTATGTGAGACTAACTCCTAGATTAGATAATCAGTGAATGTCTATCACCAACTATCACTTATCCTCATCCATATGATCTAGACTCCTCATGGATACTAGCTAAGAGCATCAACAACTAGGTTAGCTTTACCTAGATGGTAATGCAAACTCATATTGTAGTCCTTGAGCAACTCAAGCCACCTTTTTTCCTGAGATTCAACTCCTTATTAGTAAGAACATAATGTAGGCTCTAATGATAAAAAATGATGTCAAGTTGAATCCCATAGAGATAGTGACACCAGATCATCAATGCAAATACCACTGCCAACAACTCCAAATCATGATTAGGGTAGTTGTTCTCATGAACTTTCAACTATCTAGAAGCATAGTCCACCATCATATCATGCTGTATAAACACGCAACCAATCCTAATTCAAAAAGCATCACAACACACTATGAAGCCATTACTATCCCCGGGCAGGGTAAAGACTAGAGCCGAAGTTAGATAATCCTTCAATATCTCAATACATCCCTTACAAGAAATTAACCACAAGAACTTCACCATCTTTTGGGTCAATCTAGTCAATAGGGAAACTATATTCAAAACACATTCCATAAATCTCCTTTAGTTACAGGATAAACCCAAGAAGCTCCGAATATCAATTGGTGTCACAGGTCTAGGCCACTTCTCAATCACTACAACTGTTTGTGGATCTACCATGATTCCTTCACTAGATATAACAAGACCAAGCAAAGTCACAACCTTCAACTAAAACTCACACTTTAAGAACTTAGTATATAAATAATGGTCCTTCAAGGACATAGAGGTGATAGACATGACCAGTCTCACTCTTAGAGTACACCAAAATATCATCTATGAAAATAATGAAGAACAAATCTAGAAGCTTATGATAGACTCTATTTATCAAATCCATAAATGCTGTCGGAGCATTGGTCAACCCAAAAAACATAACTAAGAATTCATAATGACCTTATTGGGTCTTGAAGAAAGTTTTATTAATACCTACTTCCCTAATCTGAAGCTAATGATAACCCAACCTAAGATCAATCTTAGAGAAACACTTCGTACCTTGAAGCTAATCAAACAAGTCCTTAATCCTAGAAAGAGGTTACTTATTCTTTACAAGCACCTTATTAAACTTTCAGTAATCAATACATATCCAAAAGGAACCATCTTTCTTATGCATGAATAACACCAGAGCATTCCAAGAGGACACACAAGGATGGATAAAGCCTTTATATAAGGGATCCTCCAATTTCTCTTTAAGCTCCTTCAACTCAGGCAGATCCATTATATGATAAGGGATAGAGATATTACAAGTGTTCAGAACAAGATCAATCCCAAAATCAATATCCCTATAGGGAGGAACACCAGGATGATTATCAGGGAATACCTCAGGAAACACATTAACCACAGGGATGAATTCAAGAAAAGGACCTTTTGAGTTAGAATCAATAACCCAAACAAAAAGATACAAGAACACTTTGGAAGTTAACTCTCGGGCTCCAAGATATGAGTTTAACATTACCATAAGCACTAAAGAACCTCCTTACCATACAATGACCGAATTATTACTGAATTTAAAGATGACTTAAAGGGTCCAACAATCTAAAGAAGCATAGAATTAATTCAAGTAATCCATTCTTAATATGATATCAAAGTCAACCATATCTAACTCTATAAAATCCATAAAAGTTTCTTTATTACTAACAGATACAACACAACCTTTATAGGCTCTTTTACCAATCACAAAGTCACAAATTGGGGTAGACACAAAATAAGGATTAGAAAAAAACTTAGGGTCCAAACCAAAATGCACGGCCATAAATAGGGTTAAATAAGAAAGAATGAACCCTGGATTAAGTAAACAATACAGATCACGAGAGAAGAGTTTCAACATACTAGTAATAATATAAGGACATTACTTAAAATCCTGTGAGATTTAAGAGCATATGACTGATTTCTTCCAGTGCAGATATCAGAGGCATAATTAGGTATTGAAGTAGCACACTTTTCTGGGTGAATAGATGAAAAGGCAACAGGAACTTTGTTAGCCCCAGAACCTATTCTAGAATGGCAGTGATACTGCATATGACCAATTTGACCACAATAATATCATATTTTGTTCCCTTTCTTATAAAACCCACAGTGTGACCGCCCATAAAATCTACAAGGGGTTGGGATGGAACCAACTGAGCCCTATTAGCTTAAGATTGGGCACCCTATGCTCGAATCCCACTACTATACTGAGACCAACAATTACCTAACGACTTTGGAAAAGTAGCACTAGGCATGGAAAAAGAAACTGAACTCCCCTATTTCTTATTTGGCCATTTACCAACATCTCTACCACTTTATATAGATAGCCTAATTTTATTTTGCTATCTCTCACTAAACTCAACCTGCTCCTTTTTATCTTTATTTACCCTCTATATGTACCATCAACCCTGAGATATCTCTGTTATTGATGAACAAGTCAACATTACTTTGAAGGATCAACTCATGAGACAATCCTGAAGTGAACTTACACATTCTAGCTCTCATTCTAGCACCAACTCAAGGGAAAACCTGGACAACTAATGGCATTTTAAGAAATACTCCTAGACCAATATACTACCTTATCTCAAATTCACAAACTCTTCTGCTTTCATCTTCCTAAACTCCTAAAGAAAAGTGTGGTCTAGAAAAGCACTAGAGAAATCCTCCTATAAAGATAACTTGGCACAATCACCCTTTGACTAATCCCATTCTTCATACCATTGGTATGCTACATCCTTTATCTAGTAGAAAACTCCACGGCATTCATATTTGTGGTATGTATAACACGAAAGATATTTTCCATCTCATCCAAGAAAACCATGAGGATTTTCCTCTACCATAACACTAGTGAAGGTTGAAGGGTTCAACCTGATGAACTGGTAAACCCTTGGGCCTAAAATAATAGTGTAACAAGAACACCATCCTCAGACCTAGTAGCTACCAACTATGCCTACATATGAATATATTGACGAAACTCAATGTTCGTTACTTCAGCCTGGAGTTTTAAGAGAACTAGAATGAATTGGTGGATCTCCATGACATTTAGGAACTAGACCCCTAGACCCGAACTAGACTCCATAAATAGAGTGTGTCTTATCAACATTATCCCTAGTTAGGATTGAGGAGCTTCCATGGACTTTAGATAATTAAGGCATAGTTTGAAATACAAACAGATAGGAATTAGAGAGGATTTTAATACTTAGACTCCAAAGCTTGAAAATAGATCACAAAAAAGAGAAACATTCCTCATTACTTTGTAGCCCATATCTTATGAGTGTGGCATGATACACACCCTTAAAATAGACACTACTTGACATAACTTTGTGGAATCCCAATTGACCATAAACCTAGGGATCTAATACAAACTTAACACGACCTAAACTAGGGACTTGTCATAATAGAATCTCAAGTCTAACAAGGAACAGAAATCACCCCAGATTTCCAATCAAACAAACCAACATATACCATGAATCAAATGAATTCTGAACATATAACTAGAGAGAGATCACTTAGAATGTAAATAACTTTGAGGTAGGTCTATAACAAAGACTAACCCAATCAAGTCAACCATCAAAACAAAACCAACAACCACAAAATAATAACTAAATCCATATCCATTGCATAACATACCCATCCACAGTTTGTCCATACGAAGCCTATAAAATAATCCAAGAATATTCGGTTGGGACATGCCCCTAACCATAGTAAAAACCAATATCCAAGTCTAAACTGAAAAAGATATAAGAAATGGAGATTTCTAAAGTATGGAAGCTCACCACTTTAAGTCAACAAAAGTTGTCTCCGAATGCATGTCACTGAGCAAAAGGTGTCAAGTATGACCAGTCCCTGCATCGCATGGGTATTTGATGTCAAAAAATGGTTAACGGTTGGAGTGATAGCATGTAACTCAAGGATAAGGATAATATAATCCCAAATATTAAAAAACCAATGAACCAATGCACATAACCAATATAATATATATATACATGGCAGGATAGGGAACGAGATTAGCATGAACTCTGAAAACATTAACCTGGGTTGTGTAGTATAACCGTCATATATAAAGTCACCCACGGGCTAAATAGTCCCATATCTCCCTTAGCTGGAAGGGCCTTAGTGCATGTAACCATACGAACCAGAGAATATCCATAACAGTATATGCCTATTTGGGGGACATGAACCTCCCAGCATAATCATGGTGACTTAAGAATCAATACATGTATTATGTGGTACTCGAACCTCCCATTCATATTTTTATTTGGGGGACTTGAACCAACCAAACATAAAGACACCTGCACCAGCTAGCGTGGTTTTCAGTGTTAATCATTTGTACTTCCACTTTCATGGGTCGACTACATATCATGTTTTAGATTCCAATTAAAACTTCCATTACACGTACTCTACCATTAAACCAATTATTTAAAATGGTATCCAATTGGTATCGTTATTCTAACACATCTTAAAAGTGTACCACCACCATTACCATTTTTAAACTATAGTTCAGTTAGGACTCAAACCCACTGTATAACAAAGACATTAATTTAATTCATTGTGTTGGGACTCGAACCCATTTAGTCAATTAAACCATAAAGCTTACAATACAAATAAATATATAGCCAACAAGGCCTTCACAAAACCAATTATTTTAGGCCAATCCCTTAGTTGAAAATATAATTGAACACGTGACTAGTTTGTTCTCTTAGAGATTTTCACAAACACATTAGGCTATACCATTACAAAGACCAAAACAAAAGTAAAAACAATCAAGTTTAAGGTAAACCATGACCCTATTGTTAAACCACACTTACAAATAACCCACATGTGCAAAATCATTATTAAAACACGTATATTAATAATTTAAACCAATAGTAAATAACACTCAATGATATGCAACAAAACCCTCAATATAAGTTTTCAAAACAACACCTTAATAATTCATAAACAAAACCATAAACACATGATTTTCATGAACTAACAATGAGGTAAGAGTCACAGGCCTTATTTATGAAGATTTACCGAAAGAACTTTACTCTTAAGCCTCTAGATGAATACCTTGTAGAAACCATAGCTTGATCCTCAAGAGAGAGTTTAGAGAGGATTTTGAGAGTTTATCCTTCAAAGTGAGTTTTGAGAGACCAATTAGTTTTACTGGATGTGGGGTCTTAAGGGTTTTGAGTGGAAAATATCTAAAATGCCCTCAGCTTAATGGCTGAAAAATATGCCCAAAAGGGTATGACTTAGCTCCCTAAACCATACACATAACATATGAGTGCTACCCACTACTCACACCCTAGAAAGAATGTTGGACTCCAATCCTCACCAATATATCACTTTATAGACCAACACGTATCCATAACATTTTAGTACCATAGAACCGTACCCTAGGCAACCTACCAAGGGCTTTATAAACTAGGTAACATATATTTGGCCCTCCTTTATCATACCATCAATATACGACTCTTATGATTTCAAGTCATACCTTGGACAAAAAATAACCACAACCATACTATTTAACAAAAAACTAAAGACCCCTAAACAATACCCACATCATACGAAAAGTAAGAATTAGTCACATGATGATCAGAAAGCTTAAACTCAAGAGATTTCTAAGGGTCAAAAGCCAAGCTGTTTTGACTATTATATGGATTAGTTAAAGGCTTTAACATAGATTACAGACATTGGTCTTCACCATTTATGTGTCGAGGTAGCACCTCATTGGCTTATCCTTATGCTTACAACTATGGGTTTTATATGGATCAACATTCATTTCTCAAAGTTTATTATGATGGGGTTGTGCAAATAGGACTTGAATGATATAATGCATGGTTCAGAGTTTATAGAGGGTTTGAAAAGGAAAAAGAAGTATAAAATTAGATGTTGCATTTTGTCACAAAATTCATAATTAGATGTTTGAGATTTTTACATAATTCATGCCTTATATTACCTATAGCTTGGATGAGTTATTGCTTGGTTACGCTTGTATCAGTTTGATATTTGGGTGATTTGGTTTGCATTTTTGTGCACCAGCCATCTTGACCTAGTAGGAGGCAAGTAGGTTTTTTAGGTTGTGTTATGGTAACTTAGAAAGAGAAGTAAATAAGTTAGATGAAAAAAAATACCTTCAGCAAAGTCCTATGGAAGAATTTTCTCTTCATAGAGGTTATTTGAGAGTCTTGCTAAGGGCATGCATTCCCAGTAACTCATTCTTTCGAGCACTCATAAATTTTATTCATTGACTTTTATAGATGAAAATCTTTTTACTAGTGGGTATTATAATGACTCTCTAAGATATTTCATCAATTTTTGCACATATATGGCATTTTATACCTTCCCACAATAGTTGGAGGTGGTTTATGACTTACCAAAACTATCAATTAAATTTTCAGATTGTAATTTAGGTTTTAGGCTCAATATCATATTTTTGAGTTATGGGATTAGTCTTTGGCAAAAAATCCTAGTACATGACCTCAGAGAAAAATTCTGACTATGCCATCAGGCCCAAAACGTTGATTTTAGGCAAGGGTGGCCTTTTTATTTAGGTCCCAAGTCTTCTAGAATCATGTTGGGCTATTAGGTGGTTTCTGTGAGAAATGGAACTATAGATGTTGGATTAACATTTAGACTACACTATCTCAAGTGAATTTTTAATGGTTCCATTGAGTTTGAAATGTTGAATTTGGTAAGGTATCATAATTTATTTTCATGCATAGGGTTTCAATAAATTCCTAAGCACTCGATTTGAGTCCATTTTGGACATAGAAAATTGGATGCCTTAAGTTGCTGGTGCAGTCGCTTAAGAGGCCAAATGATAGCTAAAGTGATAGTCACTTTATTGATATTGGGGGTCGCTTTACCGCCCTTCAATATTTTCACTAAGGACAACTTAAACGATCCTTGTCCACTTTAGCAACCAAGGTGCTGCTTTAGTTATGCCCTTATCCCCCATGCCCGGTCGTTTTAATGGACTTGTCCCCACTTAAGAGATAGTAGCTTAAGTGACCAAATGATCACTTGAGTGACACTTGGTATTTTAAATCACTCTTATTCACCAAAATTTCCCATTTATCAAAAATCATTCCCGTAATGAGTGGTGAATTTAGTACTCATTTACACTCAACATTCGTGCACATTGCCATGATTTAAATATAGAAAGGAGACATATCCATCATTAAATGAACTATATCCACACTTTGTAGGAATACAGGTTATGCTATGTAAAGACATGGACTTGAGATAAAATGGATCAAAAGAAAGAAAAGAACTGCAGCTGGAAGACCTAGAGCAGAAAAAAGCCTCAATTAGAGCGATTGCAGTCTGAGGGCCGCAATCATGGCCAGTCAAGAAGGCTTAAAACCACAATTGCATGGATCAACCTGCGGTTGCGGTAGCCGCAATCACATAAAATCTAGAGCAATTGTGGCAATGTAGGATTAGTTTGAGAGGCTATTTTGTTATTTTACGTAGCCCACCCCAAATCCCTTAAAAGCTTAAAACCCTATCCCATTTTTATGTAATCTAGTGACTTGCAATACTTAGAATTTTAAATTAAAACCCTAAATTGTGCAAGAATTGTAATTTGATTAAGAGATTCAGATTTTTGTATTTGCAAAGAATGGCTGCCTTGAACAATCCTTTTGGTATATGTTTCTTTCTTTTCTTCATGAGTAGCTAAATATTTTATTTTTGGGATTATGTTGAACTAAGGTGCAATTAGTTGTGGGTTGTGATGTAATTGTGTATATGATAGTTACTTGATAATGGGTTCTACTATTAGTTGATTAAATTGGTTAGGATTTATGGGTGAAAGCCCCAATTACTCAAAATAGGTTGGTGGGTGAAAACCCCACACTCTTGGAAGCTAAAACCATCCTTGAAAAAGGGGGTTGGGTGACCTTTCAGAACTCGCATCATCCTTGAAAGAGGAATATGGGAACCAAGGCAATAGTAGATAATTAAAGGATTTACTTTACTAATTCTCATTATCTTAAACCTAAGAGTGAGTATAAAGTTTACTACATCATGGTTATCTTCCTAGTAATAGGGATATCCAATATGAGGTACTAGGTGAATATAGTTAAAACACTTATTAGGTATCCAAAATGTTCAATAGGTGAAATTCTTGAGGTTTTGTTGACAAGCTAACCTTAAGGACCCTAGACCTTGCCACCATATTGTTAGAAACTAGCATTTACACCAAATCTACACATACCCATACCTAATTTTCCCTCAGGTTGACATAATCCTAAGATTCTCTTTCTATCGATGTTAAATTATAATTGTTGTGTAGTTTGTGGAATTGAGTTATAATTGACACACACTCTCCCAAAACTAACCCCCCTTCTATTTTAAATCTTTTTTTTACTTTATTTGTACTTTGGATTTTTCTTAGTAAGTGTTAAGACCCATTAGACTAGAATTCTACTTTTCACTCCTCGTGGATTTGACCTCAACAAAAGTTGAGATATTGACAATGACCGTCTTCTACCGAATCTCATGGTATAGGTGTGCATTATAAAAAATGGTATCGTTGCCGTGGAGTGAAATTTAGTTTTCACTTGTGCGGTATTGATTCTTACTTAGGGCATACTAGTAGTGGTGTATATTTATTTTGGTTGTTGTTTTTTCCTTCTAGGTGATCTCCGTAGAATAAATGGAACCATGAGTGACAATGCTAGCCATACCAGGCCTTTTGATGGTCCTCTAGATTATGAAGGGTAATTCAATGAAGTTGGTCGTTCAAGTGACATCTGTATCCCACATGCTCATGGGAACGGAATATTTCATGTCACAAGTGTCATGTTGTACATATTCCAAATGAAGGGACTTTTTAGGGGGCAAGCTTATGAGGACACCAACCTTCATATAAAGAATTTTCTAGAGGTGTGTGCACCCTTTGAAATTGCACACATAATCTAAGAGTCCATTTGTCTTTGTTTCTTTATATTTTCTCTAACAGGAGAGGTGGTATTATAACTTTGATCTCTTTCAGATGGTTCTGTCACATCTTGAGATGAACTCAGCATGACCTTCCTTGACAGGTATTTCCCACCATAAAAAATAATCTAATTGAGGGATGATATCATCAACTTTAGGCAATTGAATGTAAATCCTTTGAATGAAGTAGGGGAAAGATTCAATGGGAAACTAAGGCAATGTCCTCACACGACTCGTCCATGGGCCTTATCGTAATGGTCTTCATAAGTCCGATTGGGACTAGCGACCAACCCTGTTACATGACCCAACCTCCAGATGTCTGCCCTGATTTGGATGAATTTTAAGCATATAACAAGATAGTGTAACAACTCACATGAAGACTCTTGGATAGGGTCACAACTGTTATCGTCCCAACCGAGTCCAACCATCCCAAACCAATCGTCAAACCATATAAAGCCAAACCAATATCGAAACAAGGGCCATAAACTAGGCCATAACAAAATATGTTCCAAAACATAATATGATTAATCCCAAAGTGAAATTTGATGGAATAATTAACAATCTCGTTAACTAGTATCAGACCCAATACCAATGTGAATGCCAAGGCTGACAATAATATCGATCCCACCCATTCCAACCCATAGTAGTAGCAAAAGCCTCTAACTAAAAAAGTAAGAATATCTTATTGGGACATGCCCCCAACCATAGCCAAAACCAATATTGAGAAACAAAATAAAATGTCTAAAAATATCCATGACATTAAATGGAACCTTCCAGAAAAATAGAAGTTCACCACTTTAATCCAACCGCTATCCTCGAGTAAATCACTATGTAGTAGTAGTACAACGGTTGATTCCTACATAGCATAGGTATACATTTTCCTAAAGACATATTAACGAGTGATTGATAGTATGAACTCATGAAAAGGATAAAATAATTCCATTTATAAAACCAAGTAAAAATGTTCAATATACACACAACCATACATATATTAATTATGCCGGGAAAGGGAACCGGGCTTAGCATGCCATTAAAACCTTTACCTGGGCTGTGTAGTTTTGCCATCCTAAACCACCCATGCTATATAGGTACAAATACACCTGCTGAAAGGTCTCCAGTGCGTGAAGCCGCATGACCAGGGAAAAAAACATGGGATGACTAGTACATTCCCTAAATATAAAGTGTGATATCATGCACACGGTCACCAAGAACAAACCTCACATCCCCAAATATGATCTTCCTGTTTTGGTCATCCCGAGACCTCCATCTTCTATGGGTTTGCTACAAACCTCACCATTATTTCCTAATTAAAACCATTACCAATAAACCAACCAATCCATTTATCTTTTATTAACCAAGGTCATTAATAGTGGTATCATCATAGCAATAATAACTTACAAGTTTTGTCCATAGCAAACCATATATAGGTTTAAGGGATTCCATTTACCCGTTGTGATTTTAAATTAATTAAAATCATGGCCACCAAAGCCTTTCAATTCCATTTAAACCCTTCATACCATTTATGGTTCCATTGCAAAGTTTAAACCATGCATAAGTTCCATTGTAAAACCAATATTATAATGAAAACATTGTTAAAGGTATTTTATCAAACACATTGGGGGCATAGTATTTACAAAACCCAAGTCCATTACCAAAGAACTATTCCCACTGTGCCATCTATCCAAAACCGCCATTAATGCATGTAAAGCATAATTAAAATATGACATAACCATAACCAAGCATTTTTAACCAAAACCCACAAATCATAGTTAAAAACACAAACTCATACAACAATGAAATTATGAAAACCATTCATAATAAAAGCATGCCTTTAATTGAAAATAATAATGAAGGAAGAGAACATACCTTAATTGACAAATTATATAGAGAGAAACCACCAACAAGATCCCTAAATCAGTCCTCTAGTTGAAGCCCTACCTTTCTTGTCCAAAATCTTTTGAGAGAATTATAGAGTATGTCTAATATTTAATGCATAGAATTATAGGGTAAATAGCCTCCTAAGTAATTTAGAAGTCTTGGGACCTTATTAAGGTAAGTGGGGAAATTTCCAGAATACCACCACTTAAGTTGCATAAAATTTCATCGCAGAGATATGACTTACCCTCACGAGTAGTACCCTTCGATAGGAGTGGTACCCACTACTCTTATCGTAAACCAACCCGTGGACCTAACACTGTGTAGTGTATGGCTCATATTACCTAAGTCATATAAAAAGCATATGATCCGTACCCTTTACCAATATTCCTAGTAATGTAAAATTACAGAAGGTTTGAATACTGTCTACCATACAAATCCTAGGTACGACTCGTACCCTGGCTTATGGATCCTAGTGAGCCACTTATACTCAGATCCAACTTAAGTTACCAAGTCCAAGGTTAAGAATCTAAATGATTTGTATCCAACCATATGACTCATACCATACAAGTCATAACAATTCCAGTGACTAAAATCCATCCCCCCAACAAACACTAGTCAACATACGACTTGACCATACCACTCGTAGCCCAAGATATAGCTCATATAGATGAGTTGTATTAGATAAAGAGACCAATATTCTAGGAAATTTTCAAAGGTCCATAAAATAGGGTGGTTTATGTCCAAACCACGATGTCCCTAAAAAGATGCTTGTCCAAATTTTCTGCCGTGCTCTTGATCTGCTTAATAAAACCATGGTGATCAATACATCTGGGGGCTCTATTATAAAATAGCATTATCATATGATAATAATTTTACCTGAGAAGGTTACCAAGAAAAATTAGGGATGAAATACCCAAGATGTCGAGGTTCATAAGAGTTCTCCCACTACATCCTTGGTTGAAAAGGAACAAAGAAAGTGAGATTAAGGAAGAGAGAAGAATATATATATGATGATGATGCAATTAAAGTTTTTGACAAAACATATGACAGGTATAGATGCAAAAGTGGTAAATGACATGGCATGTAAAGACTATGAGGATGATGATGAGTCTAAAAATCTGAATGAGATGATTTGGTACTTGGCAAACTCTTCAGGGGGTTCTCGCCCCGCCTATCAAAGGAAAAGTGGGAATAATTATTGGACGGACTGTGAACGTGACTATGATTTGAGGGATAGAGATCATGATTATGACCTGTTATGACTACTCATGACCAGGCTAAGAACAAAGTTGGTAGCACCATCAACCCCAACAAATATAAAGTCGAAGATGTCTTTGAAAAGATTGGAAAGAACAGACAAAATGACCCATGAAATAAAAGGTGATTTTTTGAAACTTAAGTAAGCCATGGTGTCCCACTCCACCTCTATTAAACAATTAAAGACTTAAATTGGGAAAATATCACCCCAATTGAATGCCAGGCCAAAAGGGTGGTCTCCCTAGTGACACTATTATGAACTCGAAGAATAAAGCTTAAGTTTTTAGCAATAGTCACTAGGAGTGGAAGGCCCTTGGTGACCACTTGAAAGAAGATTTGGGTGAAAAGATTCATAAAATTATGTCAAAAAATGTTCCACCAAAATCTAAACTAGAAGAAGACTAAAAGAAATCGATGGACATTGATGAAGAGGTGGTGATAAACTCAAGAAATTCATTCCATGATTGACAACCTCTCATTAAGTATACCATTGATTGAAGTGATCCAGGTGATCCCAGGATAAGATAACATCATGAAGAAGTTGATGTCCAAAATAAAGCGTATCAAAGGTGACACGATCAAAGTCAGCCATGGTTTTAGTGCTATCATGAGTAACAAAAGTGCGAAAAAGAAGAAAGATCCTAAAGCTTTACCATCCCTTACAACATTGGAACACATATGTTTGTGAAAGACCTCAGTGTGAGTATAAACGTCATTCATTTTTTCATTTACAAAAAGCACGAATTTAATACCCCAAATCTAATATATATGGGACTTTTAATGGAGGATCAATCTATCAAGAGTCCAATTGGGATTTTGTTTGATGTTCTAGTCAAAGTTGACAAATTTATACTTCCAATCGACTTTGTGGATTTAGATTGTGAAATGGATAAAGAGGTTTCCATAATTATTGGTCGACCTTTCTTGGCCACCAAAAGAGCCATTATTGACTTGGAGTTGGGTGAAACGAGGTTTACAGTTCATGATGATGAAGTATCTTTTTGAGTATGGAAAATAAATAAATAACTCATGGAGCTTCAAGTGATATCAGTGATTGATGTTGAAATTAAAGGAGCGAAAGAGGGGTCCATTGGGGACCCAGCAGAATAAAGAAAGAAGACGTCATGCCATGATGATAACTAAGGCTCTATGTGGGAGGAAACCCATAAATACAACAATTGTGGCTCATATCCTTCATTTCTATTTTTTTATTGTAAAATTTAGTTTTGTCAATTGAATAACCCATGCATTTGTGGGACTCTAGAGTGCCTTGGATGAGCTTGAAAAAACAAAAGTATGAAATTTTTAGACTGTGAACCTAACAAGGGAAAATCTATCAATATGTACAATGAGTTGAATAAGGGAAAATCGGGTTGCAAAAATGCCCTCAATTACCATGATCGTAGGGCCTAGGCCATGATCGCAGTCACCCATATGTCTATTATTGTAGGACACAAACTGCAATCATGGCCATATTAGGCTTATAATCATCCAAACCCCACATTCTCTCAACACTCCTTTCTCAAGTTCTTCTATCTAATTAGACCCAAGTCTAGCCATATTGTAAGTATTCCAATTGCATCCTTGCATCTTTCTTGCATCACTTATCTAGTAGATGTCTCAAACCTATGCCATGATTGTGGAAAGTAGTCCATAAAATGTATGTTAAATGGAAGGCCTAAATCTTTGTTTTACTTGCTTAAATGCTTCATAAATTGTACTTATGTGGTGTTTAGCTTTTAGAACATGGTTCTTGAGTACCCAAATTGTGTTTAAAATTGAGAAAAATAAAGAGTGTACACCAAGTGCTTGATAAATTTCCAGAATAAGTATTCACTAATGGTTTTTGCATTCTAGGGGCATAATTGAGTACCTAGTGAAGTTATTCAATGCTTTAAGTGTAAATACTTGTTATAGAACATGCTTTGGTCTTCATAATTTGAATTTTTGGACATTAAAAATAGGGGTTGAAATTTATCTCTGATACTGAGATCACAATCATCGAGACATCAATCGCAATAATGAAATCATAGTTTTTGAGGCTGACTTTCTTTCTATGAGAAAATGTTTGAACTTCTATTTTTTGTCCAAACACTAAGTAACCATCCAATGAGCTTTAGTAGACAACATAGCATAGTTTATGCAAGAATATACCAATGATTGATGAGGTTGTGTCATTTGTTATTTTTTAGGATAATATCATGGAGATATATGACCATATCCAATTCATGGCTCCCGAGTTCCACAATCACTATTATGGTGATCTTCTTAGGACAAAGCTACTCCCGGAGAGATGAATATTTGTAATACTCTGCATATTTCTAAGCTAGGAAGTGAATAAGTATTTCTACGTAAAAAATCTCTTATCCTATGATTCATACTTGAGTACATGAATTAAAATGAATATCCTAGTGATAGGATAGCTTATGATGCATTAATCATGTTCATACGAGTCACTTAAGGTAATACAAGCTAAGATTTTTTGAATCCATCAAGTTTTAGTGTTCGATTTTACAAGGGTCATCTTTGAATGAGTATAACTTGATTTTAATGTGGTATTTTGATGATTTAGACCCACCAAATTGTAGAGAATCTAATTAGCTTTCCAATAATACCAATTTTGCCTTAATCCAATACCCGAGCAAAAAGTTATGCCCATTTTTGTGAGACAGTAAGGATAGGCGATTGGTTAGGCGCCGCCTAACCCAAACATAGGCGATTGGTTAGGAGCCGCCCAACCTAGCTTAGGCAATCACTTGGGTACCACCTAAGTCAGTTACAGGTGCCAAAAACACTCCGTTTTGAGTTATTTTAAGGGTAATTAAGTCTTTTAACACTCCTTACACGTCCCTAAACTTAACCCTACAAAATATATAGCTTCTAAACATATTGCAACCCTATTATCATCTCAAAGCTCATCATCCAA
>JAPEIP010000011.1:170581792-170594959 GCA_026120095.1 Capsicum chinense | reverse complement strand
TTTTCTTCATGAGATATTGGGTAGTGTATATTTTATGCTCGGTGGGTAATATAGGATATGTTTATGACTAGAATATCATGACATAACCTAATTAGATAGTTTGGGGATAAAAAGGTGATCCAAATCTTAAAATGAAATACTAGTGGATATAGAATTATATCACACTATATTATAGGCATGTTAACCATAGTTTGATGCTAATTATGCTTTAGTATAATGTTTATTGGTTTAATTAGTGCCCTGGACCATATTTCCCCGGATTCATATGTTATTATTATTGTGCTAGTTGCTTGTTGTTGGGCCCGAGGCCGTGGTTATAATACCAGTTGGTCTCCAGGGTAGTTTTCTATCCTTATAAAGGACGTGGCCTTTGTCTCTAGACATTTAGACACTTATGGCTATGTTATTTGGATACTAGTGATGACATGTATATTTTTAGCGAATTCATGCTTATTTAGTTGTACGATTCAAACAGAAACCATGATTTTCCTACTATAGTAAGAAAACAAATTTATTCCAACTTTTCACTTTTGGAATAAATTTTTTAATAACAAGAATTGTACCACTTTATTTATAGACTTATAAGCTTTCAAAACTAAAGATGATGTTTGGGAATTTGATTGAGATTGATTCTGGTCCATGGCTTATCCACTCTTTTACCACTGCCATTTACTTTGAGATTTTATGCCCTTTCTACTCTATTATGATGATTTAGATCTAAAGTTGATCTCATGAATACACTCTATTAGTCACAGTTTGAGTATGCGAACTTATTATATAAACATTTCTTTGATATTGGAAAAATTAGATTGATAATGATGATGATGATTAAAAAATATTTAACAGGATCATCTAGTATACATAGATATTCCAAAATCCCTAAAGGGACCTTTCATTCATGAGTCATCAAGCTAGAGAAGAGATGTCATCGTAGGTCCTTTATTTGTAAGATTTTGATGTCACAACCCAATTTATGACTCATAGTGGCACCTACTTTATCCTTTTAATTAGTAAGAGAGAATGTAGCCCAGAGTTATAAGTAATGGGCTAACTTTATGTAAAATGGTCTGAAAGCTATGAAACACCTAGGCTTGGGCTAACTTTGTGTAAAATGGCCTGAAAGCTATGAAATAACTTAGCTATGAACCCTTAGAGAATTTCATAAGTTTTATATTCTAGGTTGGGTACGGCCTGAGCATATCTCTTGTACGATAGGGTAAGACTAGTACCCACACTCTTGTATGATTATTAGTCTAGGGTGATAACATTCTATCGAAGGTACAGCTTGGCCTCTCCTAAATCTTATCTTAGGGTACCAGTCATATGTTTCCCAATGGTATAATGTTTTGATGATGATCTTTATGATTCTGACTAAGGTACGACTCTAAGGGTACTTATTGTACCTTAGGGTAAGACTTGGCCTTGTATGGTCATATGATGGTCAGTATGAAGGTCCTAGGTGAGGTCTAATTTATGAGTAAGGGTACAACTCATACACTAGGTTACCGTTCCTATAGGGTGGTTGTACCCTCTTGGGTTCAAATTTTAGTTTTTAAGCGAGGGCATTAAATACATTTCCCACACTAGAACCCTTAAGTCCCTATATTATATACTATGTTATGGACTCTCTTAACACTCATTGGAAGATTAAAACTCACCAAAAACACTCTCTAACTTACTATTTATAATAGGGGGCTAGGGTTCTACAAGTGTTCATCTAGAGGCTAGAAGGGGGCAAGTTCTTTCTATGAACCACTTTGTATAAGGGATGTAACTATTACCTTACTGTTATTTATCAAATATAAAGTTTTTTCACCTTGATTATGATTTGTAAATTTTTGGTTAGAACTCAAAGTTCAGGGCTTTGATGCATAGTTATGGGTATTATTTAATCTTGTGTTTATATGTATTTTTTGTGTAGTTTAACAAATGGGTGATGAGAAACCCTAATCTTGATGGTTTGAACCTGAGTTCTTTTCATGGTAAATGTATGACCTCAAGGTATTTATGAAAATGTTTAAGAGAAATAGCTAGCTACATGCTAATAGTGTTTTAAACTAAAGCAATGGCTTAATGAGTAAGAATGGTGGGAAAGTTATTTGTAATTGCCATTTTTGCCATGTTATGTGTTAGTTTGTGTCTTTGGTGGATTTCTTGGATAAAGGTGTTAGAGCCCCTAACATGAAATTTAATTATGTTTTGAACTAAGGTTAGGTATATGAATGCTAATGAGGAATGAATGGTGTTGTATAGGTCTTAATGATAACAAATTAACTTGAATGATGATTGAAACTAAGGCATTGGCTAATTAATGTGATTGATTTATAAATGGTGCATAAAGACCTTGTGGTCTTGTCTAGTGTTGAATTATATCCTTAATGGCATGAATTGGACAAGTAGTTAGAATTCTCGAGTGTTGAACTAAATGGATGTTAATGTATGGACAAAGGGTTAGTGTCCAAATGTTGACTAATAATGGTCACCACGGCTTGAGGTTAGAGTCACTTGCCTATTAAAATCGCTTGAGGTTAGAGTCCCTTGCTTAATATAACTAGGATGTTCAAACTTTCTAATCTACGCTAGTGGAAGGTTAGATTCCTCCACTTTATGTTTTATGATTCGATGTTTCAAGATGCATGCTAAGGCCTTTTCCCCTTTCCCTATATTTGTTGCATCTATATATCTAATTATGTTCCTAGGTATATAAATTTTGTTTCTTATGATGGTTTGACTTGCATTTTTATAATGGAACTATTTTATCCTTACCTTTGAGTTACATGTTTGGGCCCCAACTACTAACTATCTCCGGATGCTGTTTCCCTATATGACATGGTGGCTGGTGCTTCTTCTTCTCTTCATGTACAGTGACCAAGTGTTTGAGTGGTTCGTGTGTTGACTTTGAAGTGGTGAGCTTCCATTCTTCTTAAGGCATATATTTCATGGTCTTTCTATCTCATGTCATAGACTTGTTTTAGACTTGATTTTTGGCTATTATCGGGGGCATGTCTCGACATATTTAGACATTAGATTTATGTAGGCTTTGTGGATTACTATGAACTTGGTTATGTTTACATTAATAGAATCATTAGACATTCTTAAGTTATGTTTACTAGTTTAGTTTCCTCTATCTTGATTATATTCTTGGAGTTCGTCCGACACTTGTGGATTGATATGAGTGTTAGGTTAGGTTAACTGGGAGATCTTCGTTCCTAGATGGGCTTGAGATGCCCATACAAAAAGGCCCTATTTCGAGTCGTGTCAAGCTAGAAATCGATAATAAAAGACATATAATAACAAAAGACAGTATTAATAGTCTAATAGATAGATAAAATATCTAAAATCACACCATGACCTAGTAGTGTCATCACAAGAGCTACTATAAATGGGAAATGAGTACTATAATAGTCAAATACTATATGTCTCTCAAATGAAAGAATATACATAGATAATATAAGGAAAAATGGAAATCTAACTATAAGAGCTCACCTAAACACTGAAATCAACCCAGCATGAGTCATGTTAGCAATGGCTACTAGTACTCAAATCTGCCCCAAAAATGTATAGAACTATAGTAGTACCAAAACCATAGGTACGCAGTAGGCATCATCATCTAATTGAGCTAAATCATGATATAAACACGATGAGATACAAGATAAAATAAGTTAAGTAAAGGTAATAGGGAAAACTTGGAAATAAGCTCCACAATTATAAGGGTACAACTCTAAGGATACGACTATGCCCTGTATGGTCGTATGATGGTTAGTACTAGGGTCCTTGGTGAGGTCTAGGGAATGAGTTATGGCACCACTCATACACTAGGGCATGATTCCCGTAGGGTGGGTCTACCTTCCTAGCTTCAAATTTCATCTATTAAGTTAAGGGCATTCTAGACATTTCCACCTTAGAAAACATAAGTCCCCACATTATATACTATGTTGTGGCCTCTATAAAAACTTATTGGAAGATAAAAACTCACCAACAACACTCTTTAACTCACTCTTAAAGGTTGGAGGCTAGAGTTCCACATGTGTTCATCTAGAGGCTAGAAGAGGGAAAGTTCTTTCCATAAACCACCTTGTATAAGGCATGTGACTCTTCCCTTATTGTTATTTCTTAAATATCATGTGTTTTAACCTTGATTATGATTTGAAAAATGTTGGTTTGAAATCAAATATAGAGATTTTTTATGCATTGTGATTAGTATTGTTTACTCTTGTTTAACCTTGTGTTTATACATTTTTTGGTAATGATTTTCACTTTTGGGTGCTTGTTGATTGTGGTTTAACAAATAGGTCATGAATAACGCTAATCATGATGGTTTTCACTTGGGTTTTGGTCATGGTAAAGGTATGTCCTCAAGGAATTTGTGAAAATATCTAAGAGAAATAACTAGTTACATACTAATAGTGTTTTGAACTAAGGCAATGGCTTAATGAGTAAGAATAGTGGGTAAGTGATTTATAAAGGCCTTTCTATCCATGTAATGATTTATTTGAAGACTTTAGTGGATTTCTTCATTAAATAGGTTAGAGTCCCTAGCATGAAATTAAATTGCATCTTAAAATAAGGTTTTGTATATGAATGCTAATAAAGTATGAATAGTGTTGTATAGGTCTTAATGACAACACATTGAAAAGAATGCTGATTAAAACTAAGACATTGGAAAATTGAAGTGAATGATTGATAAATGGTTCATGAAGACCTTTTTGTCATTTGTGGTGTTAAATTGTAGCCTTGATGGCTTGAATTAGCTTAGTAAGCCAGAGTCCTTAAGAGTTGAAATGAAAGGATTTTAATGAATGAACAAAGAATTAGAGTCCCAATGCCGACTAATAATTTTTGCCAAAACTTGAGGTTAGAGTCCCTTGTCTAATAATGACTTGTGGTTCAAGTCCCTTTCCTAATGAAATAGTTTGGGGTTAAAGTCCCTTTCCTAATAAAACGTCTTGAGGTTAGATTCCCTTTCCTAATAAAATGGATTATGGTTAGAGTCCACTTGCATCGAAAGATGTTTTGAGGTTAGAGTTCTCTTTCTTAATATAACTGGGAATTTCAAACTTCCTAAGCTACGTGAGTGGAAGGTTAGAGTCATCCACTTTTTGTTTCATGATTGAATATTTTGAGATGCATGCTAGGGCCTTACTCATTCCCAATACTTGACGTATCTATATATCTATTTATGTTCCTGGGTATATAAATATTATTTATTATGATGGTTTGACTTATATTTTAATATGGTGCTATTTTATCCTTACCCTTGTGTTACATGCTAGTGCTTCAATTGCTAACTATCTTTGAAAGTTGTTTCGCCATGCGGCACAAGGGCTAGAGCTTCTTCTTTTCTTCTTGTGCTATGACCAGGTATTCGAGTGGTTCATGTGTTGACTTTGAAGAAGTGATCGTCCACACTTCAGAAGGCATACATTTCATAGTCTTTGTATCTTATGTCATAGACTTGCTTTAGACTTGATTTTTGGATATTTTCGGGAGCATGTGCCGATATTTTTAGACTTCAAATTTTTAGAGACTTTGTGGATGACTGTGGACTTTCCTATGTTTGTTTTGTATGTTGACATATTCTTAAGTTATGTTTACTAGTCTTGTTTCCGCAATATTAATTATATGCTCGGAGTTCATCAAAGATGTGTGGATTGAACTGATGGTTAGGTTAGGTTAACCGAGTAATCTCCGGTCCTAGTTGGGTTTGATATGCCGATACGCTAGGGATTAGTTTTGGGTCAATTCATATTGTTATAAGATCTTAGGTTCATGGTCAGTAGGGTATCCATAAATCCGTGTCAAGTAGAGTTTCTTTTATTGTTGTGTAGTGTGAAACACTTATAAGACATAGGCTATAATACATTTAAGAGTGTTTTCATTCTTTTTGTTTGTATTTGCACATTTTTATATCATGCCTCATCGGTGATCTGAAGCTCACAAAATATCTTCTATCCCAACTAAGGATAATATTAGTAGGACTCACTCTACTTATGGAGTCCATACTCATTCTAGGGGTCTGGTTACTTATGGTTCAGGAGTTTCACCAATTCCCTTTAGTCCTTCTCCAGTTACTTAGGCTGACGTGGTGAATGTTGTGTTTAATCAGTTAATGTATATGATTGCTCGATTGGTAGATTCTTAGGCTGAGCGTGGTGCTTAAGTTACTCTATATTCTGAGGCTAAGTGTTGGCCAGTTCCTGAGGTTGAATCCACCAACCTTCACCAATGTTAAGGTAGAGGAGGATCTTCAAGGTTTTTTAGATGTGATGGAAAGTATTTTAAGAGTTATGATGCCATAAATGTGGAAGAGGTGGAGTTTGTGTCCTATCACTTAAAGTATGTAGTATACTAATGGTACAAAAATAGGATCAGGTGTGGGGTGATGTTTGTGAGTCATCTTTGTGGGAGGATATTCATGGAACGATTTTTTCATCAAGAGTTGAGGGAAGAAAATGTGGAGAAGTTTGTTAATCTAAAGCAAGAAAGGATGTCTGTCAAGGAGTATGACTTGAAATTCCATTAGTTGTCTAGGTATGCTCTGGAGATGGTTTTTAGCATGAGGGATAGAATGTGAAAGTTTGCTTCAAGATTTCCTCATGATTTGATCTGTAAAATCAAGGTCTCTTTGTTGATCAAAGATATGGACATATCTAGAATGGTTGTGGATATGCAGCAAGTGGAGGATGAAAAAAAGAAATAGGTTGAGTTTAGTGAAAGGCAAAGGAAAAAGTTTAGACCTTCTGATCAAAGTGGTATAGATGGTGGTAAATGGCAAAGGAAGAAGTGGGGGAGTTCTGGTTCTTTCTCCTCAATTAGTGCTCTTTATCTGAGCCCGTCTGGTGATTGTTGATCTTAGTTTGATTGCATATTTCGGGCATCGAGGGCCCAATCTCATGCTAGTGGGGATTAGTCAGCTCATCTTACACTCTTTATCATTCTGTGGTCAGCATCATTATGGCTATTGTGAGAAAGAGAGAAACAGACATTTTAAATGGGGTATGATAAGGCATATACAGCGAGAGTGCCCATCTCTAGTGGCTTCTTAGTACAACATGTAAACTATTGCTACTTTATCTACTCCTGCACCAAAGGGTGACACTTCCACTTTTGTATTTGTTACCGGTGTTAGAACTGGCCAGAATCGCTTGTATGCTCTTGCGTCTCGTAAGGATTCTGAGGCATCTCCAAATGTGGTTATAATGACCCAAAATCCTCCCGGGATGTCACACGGTGATTAAGTCTACAAGTAGCCCCAAGCTAACCCTTGAGCTGATTTCTACTAATAACACTCATTTCAAGATGAAAAAATTCAAACACTAGCATAATCATATCATAGGAAATGAAATATGGAGATAAATACTAGGTCCAAATGACCACCATACCGAAATCTCAACACAATCACAATCTGATAACTAGTCTGACAAAGCCTCTACTAATCCATAATCTAGAAAGCCGTTGGGACAGGACCCCAACTGACTCGAAATGAACTGAAAGTAACAACATTGTCTCTCAACTACTGAAATATCTAATTCTAGGTACTTGAACCATGAGGACTCACCACTGTAGTAATGTAGATAGAGGTACTCGAAAATCACTGACGAGGCTGGGACTGAGCACCTGAACCTACATTATAAGACAATGTAGCACATAGACGTATATGTTGATCAACACTTGGGAATGTACTAAATATATGGGTTGAATGCATTTATATAAAACAGTACCAATCTTCTTCAATCAAATCATGCATACAATATGGGACGACTCATATGGCATGAAAAAGTATGAAATGTAAAGCTCATAAATCATGTAGGATGGAGCATGTAACACAAATCTCGTGAATCATCATACTTATCTTTGAAATCAGAAATCTTCTCTTATTATCAATACTCAAATGCTAAAGGAACTTTAAATAATATTTTCAACACATTCGTATGTCTCATGAAGAGTAAAACTTCTTTAATGCTCAAGATCTCATAATTCTTTGATTCCAATACTTGGAATTCGAAATCATACAACTTTGGAACATACTTGCAGGCATTTCTTTCAATTTAGGAAAATATCTCATTTCAACCTTTAGGGAAATCATTCTATCTCAATGGAAAGATACTCTTGTTTAGGGAAATAACTTATCTCAAACTTTAGAGAAAATACTATATCAAGGGAGAATACTTATGTGTAGGGGAAATAACTCATTTTAAGGAAATACTTTTGTTAGGGAAAGATTTTGAAACTTCACTATTAGTAAAATAGCATATGAAAAGGGAGGTTCTATTAACCTACATAAACCATGCGAGCTACATAGTGTGCAATGTTTTGTCCTCCTAAGGAAGAGACCCCACGTTGGGGAGGAGCGTCATACTCTTTTCCAGGGAGTTTAACCTAATTTCAGTGATCTATAAACTCAACCTCAGGCCCAATATCAACTCGGTCTTAGGCCTAATAATAAACTCGGCCTCAGGCCCAACCTACGATGACACGTAGTTCTGGGGTAACAAACTGCAGTAACTTACCCACTAGGTGCTAAATACTACTCCCTTTAGATTATTTGCGCTCATATCATAAAAATCCACTTTTAGAATAATCTAATGGTTCACCATGAACCCAATAATCAAATCTGTAATCTAATGTAGTGAAGTGGATTTCAAAGCTCTATGACCATTAGGTCAAATTATTTCTCAATAATCTCAAAATACTCAAATCATGGGCGCTTATAGAACAAGAGTTCATAAAATTCCAAGTCTCAAGTAGGGGGTACTAACCCATAATTTAATCTCAAGTTAAAACTCATCAAAAGCATAATAGATAGCATATAGATTCATAAATCATGTAGAAATTTGGAAGTTACCGCAATATATATCAAAATCTCAATATACTCATATACTTCAATATCTCAAACATTGTAAATATTAACTTTTCAAGGATTAAAATCATGGGGCATAGGCCCAGCTGTAATTTCTCAAGAAAACGCATAGAAATCATGCCATTTGACTCTTAATTCATGGAAAATATCAAAGTATCGCAATCAATAATAATGGGTGAAAAACCCTAGTTCAAATTCATGTAAAACCTCATAGATTTAAGGAAAATCATGATTTAAATAAGCCTTTGGCCAGAAAGGTGAAAGGGTTACCCTTGTTCAAAACCCCACATACCTTAGATTATGAAATTGGATAAATAAGCTTTCTCTAAACTTCCTCTTCTCAATATTGGGAGAGGGTTCTTAGAGCCTCTGAACTTGGGAAACTCAAATCTCAACCCACTTGTACAATCTATGGTGAGCTCTTCGATTTCTTGGAGAAGGGTTTTTGATTTGATTTGGAGGAGAAAACCCTAGCTCTCTTATGTTTTGGATGAGTAATAAAGCCAGCTGCTTCATCTAAAATATATATGAGGGATTAACATAGTATAAAATATCAAAAAGCCCTTTTCAGAAATGGTAAAAACTTCTACGCAGGCTATGCGATGGTGGGGTACGATGGTCTATCGAATTTCGATGGTCCATCGGTCTTGGACATCAGAAATCGTCAAGAAGATGGGTTTCTGATTCGTCTGCGATGGTGGTGTGAGATGGTATATTAGAGTCCTGACTGTCTGTCGGACCTCATCGTCGTATCTTTCTAGGGAACTCATTCTCTGCCTCTCTACGACAGTGGAGTGTGACGGCTGTCAGAGGCTTGATGGCCCGTCGTCCCTCTCCATCACACTAGGCAAGTGAATCAATTTTTGCCTCTCTGAGACAGTGGGGTATGATGGTCCATCACCCGTCCGACGGTCCATCGGCTCCCTTCGTCGCATCGGGAGACTTCACCGCTTTCTGGAAAAGGCTCTATCTTTCTATGCAGACATCAGATTTTGACAAAAGGGGTATCGTTGAAAGATAACTCAATTTCGCACACTATAGAAAGTCATTTTCAGGAGAATTCAACAAGATTAAAACACTAAACACTTGGTAAGTCTCTTCTCAATCTTTTAGGACCGTAATTACACTTTATTCGACACTCTCTAAGGATTAAATATAAGGGAACTTTGCGGGGTCTTACAATATCTACCCCTTGGGAGCATTAGTCCTCGAATGTCGCTAGTTAGGCTAGAAATACAGGAAAAACTGAGTACACATAGATGAAACAATTGCTAAACGGCTCAAAATCTTTCTAAACTCTTAAACACTCAGAAATTGCAAGAACTCATACAACGATAGATGCATAGCTGAACTTTAGATTAGAAGGGCTGAATTAAGGAAGAATAATACCTTTGGCTTGGTCTAAACTCACGGAAAATATGTACAGGTACTTGGCTCTTATTTCTGCTTTTGCCTCCCCAATAGCACCCTAAACAGACTGGTTCCACCATAAAAAATTGACCAAGTGAACTTCTTTGTTCCTTAATCTATGGATCTAAAAATCTAGGCTCTCAACTGGAATCTCATCGATGTAAAGACTATTCTGGATATCAACATTCTCTGAAGGATTTACCATAACAGAATTTCTAATATGATTCTTGAGCATGGAGATATGAAAAATAAGATGAACGGCGGACAACTCTAAGGGCAACTCAACCTCATTGGCTACTCTACCAACACGGCTCAAGACTCTATATGAGCCAACATAATGAGGACTCAACTTTCCCTTCTTACCAAACCTCTTCACCCTTTTTATGGGTGAAATCATCAAGTACACCAAATCGCCAACCTCAAACTCAAGATCGTTTCTACTCACATCGGCATATGAATTTTGATGACTCTGAGCTATCATCAACCGTTCTCTAATCAACTTAATTTTCTCCATAGCTTAAACACCATCAGGTATAATCACGGTGGCTTCACCCAATTCAAACCAACCTTTGGGTAATCTACAACTCCTACCATACAAGGCCTCAAATAGTGCCATCTCAATGCTAGCATGGTAACTATTATTGTAGGCAAACTCTATCAATGGAAAATGCTCATCCCAACTACCTTTGAAATCAAAAGCACATGCCCTCAATATATCCTCTAGGGTATGAATGGTCCTCTTAGCCTGGCCATCTGTCTGTGGGTGATAAGTGGAACTTAAAAGAACTTGGGTATCAAGACTCTGCTAAAATGCCCTCCAAAATTAAGAAGTAAATTGTGTACCCCTATCCGAAATGATAGACAAGGGAACTCCGTGCAAACTAACTAACTCCCAAATATACAATCTAACATAATCCTCAGCCGTAGAAGATGTATGCATGGGCAAGAAATGTGCGGACTTATTTAGCCTATCCATAACAACCCAAATCAAATCATGATGACGACGCAAAAGAGGAAATCTAGTCATGAAGTCCATATTTACCACCTCTTAATTCTATGTGGGTATACCAAACTCTTGCATCACACCACCAGGTCTTTGGTGCTCTACCTTAACCTGTTGGCATGTTGCACACTTTATACCATTCCACCAATAGATTTCCTGTAAGTCGCGGTACATCCAGGTAGTGCTGAGATAAATGGAATACCGTACGCCATATGCATCAATCATAATTCTCTGTCTCAGATCATCAACACACAAAACACACAATCTACCTTGAAACCTCAATACGCCATCTCCCCCTTGGGAGAAAACCTCCACTTTTTGGTCCTTAACTGACTTCTTTAATCTAACCAAACTAGGATCCCTATCTTTCTTCTCTTTTACTTTTGAAACTAAAGAGGATTCGAAACTACTCTGCACTAATGTCTCCCTTCCGCTGAATGAAGAAACCTAACATCCAATCTCACCAGATGATGCATATCACGATGCAACTCTTTCTTATCTTCTTCTACATGAGCAACACTACCCATACACCATTTACTAAGGGTATACGACACTACATTGGCCTTGCTCGGGTGATACAAAACACTCATATCATAGTCTTTTAACTACTCCAACCACCTCCTCTGCCTAAGATTCAACTCCCTCTGAGTAAACACAAACTATAGGCTCTTATGATTAGTAAAAACATTATCATAGACACCATAAAGATAGTATCCCCAAAATTTCAAAGCAAAGACCACAACAGCTAATTCAAGATCATGGGTCAGGTAGTTCTTTTCATGCAGCTTAAACTATCTAGAGGCATAGGCTATAATCTTACCTCTTTGCATCAACAAACAATCCAATCCAACTCTAGAGGCATCATAGTACACCACAAAACTATTGGTACCATCAGGCAAATTCAACATAGGGGCTGAAGTAAGTCGAGTCTTCAACTCCTGAAAACTCTTCTCACGGGAATCTAACTACTGGAACTTAACTTTCTTTTAGCTCAATTGGGTCATGGGAGATGCAATAGAAGAGAAGCCTTCAACTAAACGATAGTAGTAGCCAACTAGACCCAAGAAACTCCTAATGTAAGATAGAGAGATAGGTCTAGGACAATTTCTCATAGCTTCTGTCTTTTGAAGATCAACCCTAATGCCTTTGGCTGAAACAACATGACCCAGAAAGGCTACAAACCTTAGCCAAAATCTACACTTACTAAATTTGGCAAACAACTGGTGATCTCTAATATTTTATAAGAAAGTTCTAAGATGAGTCGCATGGTCATTCTCATTATGGGAGTACATACGGATGTAATCTATGAAGACAATGACAAACATATCAAGATATTTGTTGAACACTTGATTCATGTGGTCCATGAAAACTGTTGGGGAATCGGTTAGCCCAAAAGACATGACTAGAAACTCAAAGTGACCATAGCGGGTTCGAAAACCTGTCTTTGGAATATCACATTCCCTCACTTTAAGTTGATGATAGCCGAATCTAAGGTCTATCTTGGAGAAATAACTTTCACCTTTCAACTAATCAATCAGGTCATCAATTTTTGGAAGAGGAAACTTATTATTGATCGTAACCTTGTTAAGTTGACGATAGTCAATGCACATACGCAAAGAATTATCTTTCTTTTACACGAATAAAATAGTAGCGCCCCAAGGAGAAATACTAGGCCTAATAAAACCTTTATTGAAATGATCTTTGATTTTCTCTTTCAACTTCTTAAGCTTTATAGGTGCCATATAGTATGGCAGAATAAAAATAGGTTGAGTGTCGGGAAGAAGGTCAATTCCAAAATCTATCTCCCTATCGGGAGGTACCCCTGGGAGATCTTCTGGAAAAATATCTGGAAACTCATTAACAATATCGACTGACTGAATAATTGGAGTCTCGG
>JAPEIP010000011.1:170569424-170581692 GCA_026120095.1 Capsicum chinense | reverse complement strand
CTGAATGAAGAAACCTAACATCCAATCTCACCAGATGATGCATATCACGATGCAACTCTTTCTTATCTTCTTCTACATGAGCAACACTACCCATACACCATTTACTAAGGGTATACGACACTACATTGGCCTTGCTCGGGTGATACAAAACACTCATATCATAGTCTTTTAACTACTCCAACCACCTCCTCTGCCTAAGATTCAACTCCCTCTGAGTAAACACAAACTATAGGCTCTTATGATTAGTAAAAACATTATCATAGACACCATAAAGATAGTATCCCCAAAATTTCAAAGCAAAGACCACAACAGCTAATTCAAGATCATGGGTCAGGTAGTTCTTTTCATGCAGCTTAAACTATCTAGAGGCATAGGCTATAATCTTACCTCTTTGCATCAACAAACAATCCAATCCAACTCTAGAGGCATCATAGTACACCACAAAACTATTGGTACCATCAGGCAAATTCAACATAGGGGCTGAAGTAAGTCGAGTCTTCAACTCCTGAAAACTCTTCTCACGGGAATCTAACTACTGGAACTTAACTTTCTTTTAGCTCAATTGGGTCATGGGAGATGCAATAGAAGAGAAGCCTTCAACTAAACGATAGTAGTAGCCAACTAGACCCAAGAAACTCCTAATGTAAGATAGAGAGATAGGTCTAGGACAATTTCTCATAGCTTCTGTCTTTTGAAGATCAACCCTAATGCCTTTGGCTGAAACAACATGACCCAGAAAGGCTACAAACCTTAGCCAAAATCTACACTTACTAAATTTGGCAAACAACTGGTGATCTCTAATATTTTATAAGAAAGTTCTAAGATGAGTCGCATGGTCATTCTCATTATGGGAGTACATACGGATGTAATCTATGAAGACAATGACAAACATATCAAGATATTTGTTGAACACTTGATTCATGTGGTCCATGAAAACTGTTGGGGAATCGGTTAGCCCAAAAGACATGACTAGAAACTCAAAGTGACCATAGCGGGTTCGAAAACCTGTCTTTGGAATATCACATTCCCTCACTTTAAGTTGATGATAGCCGAATCTAAGGTCTATCTTGGAGAAATAACTTTCACCTTTCAACTAATCAATCAGGTCATCAATTTTTGGAAGAGGAAACTTATTATTGATCGTAACCTTGTTAAGTTGACGATAGTCAATGCACATACGCAAAGAATTATCTTTCTTTTACACGAATAAAATAGTAGCGCCCCAAGGAGAAATACTAGGCCTAATAAAACCTTTATTGAAATGATCTTTGATTTTCTCTTTCAACTTCTTAAGCTTTATAGGTGCCATATAGTATGGCAGAATAAAAATAGGTTGAGTGTCGGGAAGAAGGTCAATTCCAAAATCTATCTCCCTATCGGGAGGTACCCCTGGGAGATCTTCTGGAAAAATATCTGGAAACTCATTAACAATATCGACTGACTGAATAATTGGAGTCTCGGATTGAGTGTCCTTGACTCTAACTAGGTGATAGATTAAACCTTTGGTTATTAGATTTCAGGCTTTGATATAGGAGATAAAATGACTCTTGGGAGATACCAAACTCCCAGCCCACTCAAATACTGGCTCATTAGGGAACTAAAACTTGACCAAACGGGTACGATAGTTTATAGATGCATAACACGAATGAACCCAATCCATACCTAGAATAAGGTCAAAATCCACCATGTCTAACTCTATCAAATCTGTAAGTATGACTTTATGAATCACGGTAATAGGGCAATCTCTATACACTTATTTATCAACAACTGACTCTCAAACTAGTGTAGAAACTAGGAAAGGCTCAAGAATCTTGTCGGAACTCATTTTGAAATTCACAGCTACAAGTGGGGTCATAAAAGAGAGATTTGACCTGGGGTCCAACAACATATAAACATCAAGGCAAAAGATATGAAGCATACCAGTAACAACATCAAGGGAGTCCTTCTGCTCCCGATGGGATGGTAAGGCATAGAATATGTTTTGGCACTGACTGCTAGTGGTGCTAGAAGAAGTGCCCTGACCAGGGGCGGGATGGGGTACCGAAGCTGGTGCACTAGTAGCCGGTGCTTGAGGTCTGGCATCTCTGGTCCCCTTCCTAGCATGCGAGCAATCTCTAAGTATGTGGCCCAACTTTCCACAACTAAAACAACCCCTTAGATCTACGAAACACTCCCCTAGATAATTCCTACCACATTAGCATAAAGAGAATAACAGGGCCTTTTACCAACACTGTCTTATGATCTAGACATAAAAGGAATTCACCCATGATCCTGCTTGTGTATATGCGCAGGAGCACTAGCTTATGAATGTGTTGTCATAGATGGATGTCTCTAAAATTGAGGGCGGTTCCCTCCATAGAACCTAGCCCGGCTAAACTCATATTGCTCAGATCTAGCCTTCCTGTTACCCCTTATACTCTCTCTGTCTCGTCTTATACACCTCTATATTCCAAGAATGCATCATTAACTTATCTAGATCCATATCTCTATACAACATCGCCATCTTACACTCCTTCAGTACCAACCCAAAAACATTGGTCACAAACTTACTCATACTAGCTGGGTGTCAAAAATTAAATCAGGAGCGTACTTGCCAACAGATTGAACTTCAAGTAGTACTCCTTAACAGCCATGGATCCCTACCTAAAGTTCATGAACTCCTTAATCTTTGCCTCCCTCATCTCAAGCAGAAATAACTTGTCCAAGAATACATCTTAGAATACTTACTAAGTCATAAGAACGGTATTCTCACCTCTACCTTTCCTCCACGACAAAACCCAATCATAATAAATGTCCTTCAGTTTGTAGGATGCCAACTCAACACTTTCTTCCACCAAAATATGCATCACTTCTGTGATCTTTCTCACCTCCTCCAAGTATAACTGTGGGTCCTCATCTTCCTTTGACATACAGAACTCAGGTGGATTTATCCGTATAAAGTCACAAATCCTAATTGCAACTACATTATCTCCTTGATGATTAAAAACTATGGCCTAGTTGTTGGCCCAAACATTAGAGATGACTGCATGGGTTAATGCCTAAAAGGCTGCCCGAAACTCAGCATGAGACACCATCTCATTCAGAAGATCAACAAGTAGAGGTTGCTCATCATCATTCCTACAATAATTTGCTCTTTGGAGAGATATTTCATGAAAATAAAAGAGCATGAATCACTAGATGGGAGGGACAACTATAGGCACAATAGAATCTGGAAGAAGAACCAACTTTTTCCTAAAATATCTCGTAGCCTCTTTCTTATAGGTAAGGTATGCTAGACACCAATGATCAAGACTCTACTCAACGTAGATTGTCAGACTTTCTAGGACTCCTTAGAAACCTTAGGCTCTGATACCAAGTTTGTAATGACCCAAAATTACCTCCTGGGACATCACACGATGCTTAAGGCTACAAGTAGCACCAATCTAACCCTTGTGCCAATTTCTACTAATAATAATTATTTCAAGATGAAATAATTCAAACACCATCATAGTCATATCATATGAAAGGAAATATGGAGATAAATACAAGGTCCAAATGGCCACTATACTAGAAATCTCAACACAACCACAATCTGACAACTACTCTAACAAAGCCTCTACTAATCCATAATATAGAAAGCCATTGGGACAGGTCTCTAACTGACTCAAAATGAACTAAAAGTAACAAAATAGTCTCTCAAATACTGAAATGTCTAAATATAGGTCCTTAAACCATGAGGACTCACCACTGTAGGAATGTAGATAGAGGTACCAAGAAATCATTGTCGAGGCTGGGACTGAGCACCTGAACCTATATTATAAGATAATGTAGCACATAGACATATAGATGGATCAGTACTTGGGGATGTACTGAGCATATGGGGTAAATGCATTTATATAAAACAGTATTGATATTCTTCTATCAAATCATGTATGCAATATTGAACGACTCACATATCTTGAATAAGTATGAAATGTAAAGCTCATAAATCATGTAGGATGGAGCATGTAACACAAATCTCATGAGTCATCACACTTAACTTTGAAATCAGAAATATTCTCTTATTCTCAATACTCAAATGCTAAAGGAACTTTAAATAATACTTTCAACTCATTCGTATATCTCATGGAGAATAAAACTTGTTTAATGCTCAAGATATCATAACTCTTTGATTCCAAAACTTGGAATTTAAAATCATACAACTTTGAAACATACTTGTAGGATTTTCATTCACTTTAGGAAAATATCTCATTTCAAGCTTTAGGGAAATCGTTCTCTCTCAATGGAAAGATACTCTAGTTTAGAGAAATAACTTATCTCAAGCTTTAGAGAAAATACTATATTAAGGGATAATACTTATGTTGAGGGGAATAACTTATTTTAAAGAAATACTTTAGTTAGGGAATGATTTTGCAACTTTACTATTAGGAAAAATAGCTTATATCAAGGGATATTCTCTTAACCATCATAAACTACGTGAGCTACATAGAGTCCAATGTTTTATCCTCCTAAGGAAGAGATCCCACATTGTCTTAGAGCTTCATACTCTTTTCTAGGGAGTATAACCTAATTCATTGACCACTAAACTCAGCCTCAGGCCCAATTTCAACTCAGCCTTAGGCCCAATAATAAACTCAACCTCAGGCCCAACCTACGGTGACACATAGTTATGGGGTAACAAACTATAGTAACTTAACCACTAGGTGATAAATACTACTCCCTTTAGATTATCTGTTCTTATCTCATAAAAATTTACTTTTAGAATAATCTCATGGTTCTCCAAGAAACCAATAATCTAATTTGTAATCTCTTGTAGTGAAGTAGATTTCAAAGATCTATGACCATTAGGTCAAATCATTACTCAATAATCTCAAAATACTCAAATCATGGGCGCTTATAGCACAAGAGTTCATAAAATTGCAAATCTCAAGTAAGGCTTACTAACCCATAATTCAATCTTATGTTAAAACTCATCAAAAGCATAATAGATAGCATATAGATTCATAACTCATGTAGAAATCTAAAATCTAGAAGTTATCGTAGTTTATCTTAAAATCTCAATATACTCATATACTTCTATATGTCAAACATTGCAAATATTATCTTCTTAAGGATAAAATTATGGGGCATAGGCCCAGCTGCAATTTCTCAAGAAAACGCATAGAAATTATGTCATTTGACTCTCAATTCATGGAAAACATCAAAGTACTGCAATTAATAATAATAGGTAAAAATCCCTAGTTTAAATTTATGTAAAACCTCATAGATTCCAGGGAAATCATAATTTAAATAATCCTTTGGGCAGAAGGGTGAAAGGGTTACCTTTGTTCAAAACCCCACATACCTTAGATTATGAAATTGGATGAAAAAGCTTGCTCTAAACTTCCTCTTTATACTTTTGGGAGAGGGTTTTTGAAGCCTTTGAACTTGGAAAACTCAAATATCAACTCACTTGTACAATCTATGGTGAGCTTTTAGATTTCTTGAAGAAGGGTTTTTAATTTGATTTGGAGAAAACCCTAGCTCTCTTATGTTTTGGATGAGTAATGAAGCCAGCTGCTTCATCTAAAATATATATGAGGGTTTAATAGAGTGGAAAAGACTGAAAAGACCTTTTTAAAATAGGTAAAAAATTCTATGTAGGACATATGACAGCGGGGTACAATGATCTATTAGATTTCGACGGTCCGTCCGTCCTGGCCGTTAGACATCATCCAGAAGATGGGTTTCTGCCTTATCTGCGATGGTTGGGTTCGATGGTCTGTGGGAGTCCCAATGGTTTGTCGTACCTTATCGATGCATATTTTTGAGGAATTCATTCTCTACCTCCCTGCGACAGTGGAGTATGATAGCCATCAAAGGCCCGACAACCCATCGACCCTCTCTGTCGCACTAGGCTAGTGAATCAAATTTCTACCTCTCTACGATGGTGCGGTGTGATGGCTCGTCGCCCATCCAACAGTCCTTTGGATCTCTCCGTCGCACCTAGGAGGCTTCACTACTTTCTGGAAAAGGCCCTATCTTTCTATTTAGATATCAAATTTTGACAAAAGGGGTATCGTTGGAATGATAACTCAATTTCCCAAACTATGGGAAGTCATTTTTAGGAGAATTCAACAAGATTGAAACACTAAACACTTGGGAAGTCTCTTCTTAATCTTTTAGGGATGGAATTTACTTTATTTGACATGCTCTAAGGCTCAAACTATGAGGTAACTTTGCAGGGTCTTACAGTGGTTACATGTATGTTCAAACTTTTCCAATATGATGTGTACTATTTTCTTGATCTAGGGTCCTCTCTTTCTTATATGAACCTATTTATGGTTGTGCATTTTGGTTTTGTTCCAGAGTATCTATCGGTTTCTCTTTCTGGTTCTACCCCGGTAGGAGACTGTGGTTGTTAAAATAGTCTATAGGGGGGGTGTGGTATCTGTTAGTGGTAGATAAACTTTTGTAGACTTTATAGAGTTGGACATAATAGATTTTGATGTTATTCTGTGAATGGATTGGTTGCACTCGTGCTATGCTTCCTTAGATTGGTGAATACGTAAACTCATATTTAAATTCCTTAATGAGCCAGTCACTATATGGGAAGGGGGTTCTTTAGTGCCTAAGAGGAGGTTCATCTCATATCTTAGAGCCCTAAAGTTGATTTATAAAGGGTGTTTGTGTCATTTGGACTAAGTTAGAGATTCTAACTAGGAAAGTCCATCTATAGAATCTATTCCTATGTTTAATGAGTTTCTTATACTCTTTCCTAATGATCTTCCTGACATTTTTCTTGATAGGTAGATTGAATTTGGGATTGATCTTGTTTTGTCCCCTCATCAAATTTCTATCCCTTCTTATACAATGGCTCCAGTGGAGTTGAAAGAGCTTTAGAAGCAATTGAAGGGTCTCTTTGATAAAGATTTTATCCTTCTTAGTGTGCCTCAATGGGTTCCTCTTGTGTTATTTTTTCGTAAGAAGGATGGTTCTCTTCGAATGTGCATTAATTATAGTCAATTAAACAAAGTGACAATAAAGTATATTTTATCCTATTTCTAGGATCGATAATTTGCTTGATCAACTTTAAGGTGCAATGTGTTTTTCTATTATTGATCTTAAGTTGGGTCATCATCAACTTAATATTAGGGTAGTGGATATCCCTAAGACTATCTTCGGGACCCGGTATGGTCATTATGAGTTCCTTGTTATGTCTTTTGGGTTAACCAATGCCCCAACGACATTCATGAACTTGATGAATTGGATTTTCCATTCATTTCTAGATTTTTTTTCATTAAATTCATTGATAACATCTTGATCTATTCTAAGAGTGGGGTAGATCATATCGTTCACCTCTATGCAGTGTTGCAAACCTTGAAGGATCATTATTTGTACACCAAGTTCTCTAAGTGTACGTTTTGGTTGAAGGCTGTGACTTTTCATGGTCATGTTATCTCTAGTGAAAGGATCATGCTAGATACCCAAAAGGTTTCAACAGTTAAGAAGTCTCATAGACCTGCAACTCTAACTGATATTCTGAGCTTTTTAGGCCTAGCCGATTACTATAGGAGATTTGTGGAAATTTTTTGGACGATGCCTGCTCTATTGACTAAGTTTACAAAAAAAGGACCAAGTTCTTGTGGACAAATTCATGTGAGGATATTTTTAAGAATTCGATAGATTAATTGACTTTGACTCTAGTTTTGACCTTTCTCGAGGGTAATGATGGTTTTGTGGAGCATTGTGATGCTTTTTGTATTGGGGTTAGTTGTGTATTCTTGCAGCATGGTAGAGTTGTGGCTTATACTTCTAGGCAATTGAAAATTCATGAGAAGAATTACCCTACTCATGAATTAAAGTTATTGGTCATGGTATTTTCACTGATGATTTGGCTTCATTATGTTAATTGGGGGAGGGGGGTCATGTTGACATATTTTCTAATCATAATATCCTATAGTATGTGTTTACTCAAAAAGAGTTGAATCTAAGGCAAAAGAGATAGCTTGAGTTGCTAAAGGACCATAATATGAGCCTCTATTACCATCCAGGTAAACCTAACATAGTTTTTGATGCTCTTAGCAGGTTACCCATAGAGAGTTTAGCTCTATGGATGATGCTAAGATAGAGTTGGTAAAGGACATTCTTTGTCTGGATGATCTTAGAGTTCGTCTCAGCGACTCTAAAGATGGTACAAGCGGAGAAGCAGAGAGTACTATTTAATCAGTAGAAGATATGCTCCATGCTTATGTGATTGATTATGGTGGAAGTTGGTACGATGATTTTCCTTTGATTAAATTATTATATAATGATGACTATTATTCTAGCATTGGCATGGCTCATTTTGAGGCATTTTATGGTAGGTGATATGATTCTCCCATTGGGGTATATGAAGTTTGTGAGGATCAGTTGCTTGGCCCTGATTTGGTTCACCAAGGCTTGGTGAAGGTAAAGGTGAAGGTGATTCGTGATAGGTTAAAAGCTACTCAAAGTCGCCAAAATTCCTATGCAGATCTGAGGCATAGGAATTTGGTGTTTAGTGTTGGATATTTGGTATTCTTGATGGTATCTTCCATGAAGGGAGTGATGTGGTTTGGTAAGACGGGCAAGCTTATTCCCTGGTATGTTCGTTCAAATTAGATTTTGAAGAGGGTTGGTAATGTTAACTATGAGTTGGAGTTGCCCTATATTTTATACTCCATCCATTAGGTATTCCATGTGTCCATGTTATGGAAATGTATAGGTGACCCTTAATTAGTTGCTCCCTTGGAGTATGTTAGTATTTTGTGCTCTTTTCCTATGAGGTGGTCCTGGTGAGGATCATACATCATCAAGTATTCCAGATGCAAAAGAAATAGGTTGCTTTAGTGAAGGTTCTATGGAGGAACCAAAAGTTCGAGGAAGCTACTTGGGAGGTGGAAGAGGACTTGAAGTCAAAGTAACTGCATTTTATTTTCTGTTATTGAAACTCGTGCTTGAGGCGTGTGTTGATCATTTTGTGTTTGTTTTGTGTCCTTGTTTTATTACTTTTTTAAGGGTTTATTTGATGTGTAATGATGTGTAATAATTTGTTAACTTGTGATTGTACTTTCCTTACCCATCATTCAGGGATGAATGATCCAACTGTGGAGAATTGAAATACCTTGGCTTTGAACCCTCATAGAATTTCCTAAGTTCGAGATTCGAGGTAGGGTACGGTTTGAGAATATATCTCGAATTCTAGGGTAAGACCATACCCAACCGCTCATATCAGAGTTGTAACCCTCATGAAGAAATTACTGAATCAAGTCATCAGGCCGGGGAATGGAAATATGTCTCTACTATATCAAAATAAAACCAAGACCAACACTAAAAGCAACACAAAACATGGTGAAGTACTTACCCTAAACATGAAGATCTAATCAATGGCACTGAAGTATGACAATCCTTGAGCTTTCCAAAGCTCAACTCGCAATCTTTAGACAATCAGGAAGGTACTTTCTTCAGTGTCAAACTAGTCATAGGAAATGAAATTATCACAAAACTCACAATAAAGCGTCTGTAATAACAAGCCAACCCGATGAAACTACGAACCTCAGTCGGAGACATAGGCCTGTACCAATAATCAATTGCCTCAATATTAGTTGGGTCTACCATAATACCATCCTTGGACACTACATGTCCAAGATATGCCACTGACTTAGCCAAAACACACACTTAAAGAACTTGGCAAAAAGCGCATGTTCTCTCAAAGTCTCGTTTACAATTCTCAAATACTGCGCATGCTCCTAATTGCTCCTCGAATACATAAGAATGTCATTAAAGAACATAATAACAATGGAGTCTAAGTAAGGTTTGAACAGATTATTCATCAAATCCATAAACATGGTTGGGACATTAGTCATCCCAAAAGACATTACCAAGAACTCATAGTGACCATAACGGGTCTTAAAGACCATCTTCATGATATCCTCTACCTAAATCCACAACTGATGATAATCAGACCTCAAACTATCTTAGAAAAACTACAACACCCTAAAGCTGGTCAAATAAATTATAAATGTGAGGCATAGGATAACGGTTCTTCAAAGTAAATTTATTAAGCTGCCTATAATTAATACATATTTGCATTGACCCATCTTTCTTATTTATAAAAAAATAGAAGCTCCCTATAGGGACATACTCGCCTAATAACAGCCTTACCAAAAAGTTCCTAAAGCTAATAATTCAGCTACTTAAGCATTGCAAGAGCCATATGGTAAGGTTCCATAGATATAGGTCGGGTACCAGTATCAAGGTCAACAACAAACTCAATCTCACGGTCAGGGGGAATACTAGGAAGATCGACATGAAACATATCAGGAAACTCACACAATCAAAATAGAGTCAAGCATCAGACTTTCTACATGGGTATCATATACATAGGAGAGATAAGACTTGTAACCTCTTGATATAAGCTGTCTGGCACAAACATAAGAAATAATCCCTGTCGGCTCACATCTAATTGCTCCCTGCCACATGGCTAGGGGTATACTGGGAATGGATAAGGTAATGATCTTGGCAAAACAATCCAAGACTGCATAATAGTGGGATAGTCAGTCCATGCCAAAAATCACATCAAAATCTAAAATATCCAAATTAATAATATCAGCACAAGTATCAATATCACTACCTATCACAACACATGATCTGAATACTCGATCCACTACTAAAGAATCACCTAGGTGAGTATATACGCACAAAGTCAAAGATAATAAATCACTAGTCAATTCCAATCATAGCGTATAATTAGTAGATATATAAAAATAAGTGAATCCAAGATCGATTAAGGAAAGAGCCAATTTTTAGCTTATTAAAATCGCACCTATAATAATAGTATCCTAAGTCTCAACCGTGGGTCTACCATGTACTGCATACAACTCATCACGTCTGCCTACTAGGTAGGAACCTGACTGATATCCTATCCTTCCTGCCTGAGTACCACCTTAAGAACCCTGGTAACCACCCCTATAACCTTGTAAACCACCTCTACCTTACAGATGAACTTCCCTAATGGGATTAGTTCCCTTAGCTGATACAATCATCATCCCATGACTAGGGCACTTTTTAGAGAAATGAATGGGAAATATGTAAGTAAATTAAGAATCATGAGCAGAACCTAACTGACAAATCCGGTTGATTTGGCATAGCAACCATGCCTAGCATAGCCTACAAAGAAACCTCTGAAGGACTGATCATCGCCCTTACAATGGTGACTGCTAATAGTGAACTAACCCCTATCAGTGGTCTGAATAGTTGCCTGACGGGTTGACTAGTCTGACTTTGAAGCTAAAAAGAGAGAAATGGAGAATTTCCAGCATAAGAAATACCACCCCTATATCTAGAACTACAACGGTTCCCATAAAATCTTCCCTAAAACTTAGGCCTTTTATCACGACCCTTAGCTGCATGTCTTCTATCACTCTAGCATGATCAGAAACTTGAGCAAAACTTCTGTTCACAACAACCATACTCTGAGTAGCCATCCGAATTGGTAGTCTCAATTCTCTCACAAAGCAACAAACTCTTGCATACTTTGTATCTAAGATAGAAATCATATGTCTAGCGAACTCTTAAAAATGATCCTTATACTCAACGACTATTATAAAACCCAACTCCAATCTTGATAGTTGATCTCTTAAGTGATCTTTAAGGCAATGTGGCATAAACTTCTCTAAGAACTTCTCTGAGAAATGAGCCCAAGTGAGAGGGGAAGATCCAACAAGTCTAGAACTCATAAATTCCTTTCACTAGTATCTAGTAGATAAGTCCAACTAAAATATGTAATCCACACCATGAGTCTCAACAAGGACTAACTGATGAGTGGTTATTTTAGTACCTATTCTCACTAAACATTTGTGCACACTACCTTGTTTTGAATGAATAAATGATACTTATTTATAAGTAAATGCACTAATATATACTTATTGCAGGCATAGAGTTGAAAAAAATTAAAAGATCTGGAATAGAGCTTAAAATGATTAAAAAGGAGAAAAAAAGAGTACGGCTGTAGAACTGGACCATATCTGCCTCAGTTACCATGACTGCGGTCCTCAATCTACAGTCGTGCTCATTCAAGACAGTCAGCATAATGCAGTAATAGAACACAATTTTAGTTGTGTGGCTGTAATCACGGACAATCTTATGCAACCGCGGTTCAGCAGAAATATTCCTAGGGGAAGATCTGTAAAAAGGACTAAGATGAATCCCAGACCATATATAAGGAAAAACCCCTTTTTATTTAGGTATTTCTTATTTGAAAGAAAAAAAATCCTAATTGGGCAAGTGT
>JAPEIP010000011.1:170554634-170569324 GCA_026120095.1 Capsicum chinense | reverse complement strand
AAACTCAATCTCACGGTCAGGGGGAATACTAGGAAGATCGACATGAAACATATCAGGAAACTCACACAATCAAAATAGAGTCAAGCATCAGACTTTCTACATGGGTATCATATACATAGGAGAGATAAGACTTGTAACCTCTTGATATAAGCTGTCTGGCACAAACATAAGAAATAATCCCTGTCGGCTCACATCTAATTGCTCCCTGCCACATGGCTAGGGGTATACTGGGAATGGATAAGGTAATGATCTTGGCAAAACAATCCAAGACTGCATAATAGTGGGATAGTCAGTCCATGCCAAAAATCACATCAAAATCTAAAATATCCAAATTAATAATATCAGCACAAGTATCAATATCACTACCTATCACAACACATGATCTGAATACTCGATCCACTACTAAAGAATCACCTAGGTGAGTATATACGCACAAAGTCAAAGATAATAAATCACTAGTCAATTCCAATCATAGCGTATAATTAGTAGATATATAAAAATAAGTGAATCCAAGATCGATTAAGGAAAGAGCCAATTTTTAGCTTATTAAAATCGCACCTATAATAATAGTATCCTAAGTCTCAACCGTGGGTCTACCATGTACTGCATACAACTCATCACGTCTGCCTACTAGGTAGGAACCTGACTGATATCCTATCCTTCCTGCCTGAGTACCACCTTAAGAACCCTGGTAACCACCCCTATAACCTTGTAAACCACCTCTACCTTACAGATGAACTTCCCTAATGGGATTAGTTCCCTTAGCTGATACAATCATCATCCCATGACTAGGGCACTTTTTAGAGAAATGAATGGGAAATATGTAAGTAAATTAAGAATCATGAGCAGAACCTAACTGACAAATCCGGTTGATTTGGCATAGCAACCATGCCTAGCATAGCCTACAAAGAAACCTCTGAAGGACTGATCATCGCCCTTACAATGGTGACTGCTAATAGTGAACTAACCCCTATCAGTGGTCTGAATAGTTGCCTGACGGGTTGACTAGTCTGACTTTGAAGCTAAAAAGAGAGAAATGGAGAATTTCCAGCATAAGAAATACCACCCCTATATCTAGAACTACAACGGTTCCCATAAAATCTTCCCTAAAACTTAGGCCTTTTATCACGACCCTTAGCTGCATGTCTTCTATCACTCTAGCATGATCAGAAACTTGAGCAAAACTTCTGTTCACAACAACCATACTCTGAGTAGCCATCCGAATTGGTAGTCTCAATTCTCTCACAAAGCAACAAACTCTTGCATACTTTGTATCTAAGATAGAAATCATATGTCTAGCGAACTCTTAAAAATGATCCTTATACTCAACGACTATTATAAAACCCAACTCCAATCTTGATAGTTGATCTCTTAAGTGATCTTTAAGGCAATGTGGCATAAACTTCTCTAAGAACTTCTCTGAGAAATGAGCCCAAGTGAGAGGGGAAGATCCAACAAGTCTAGAACTCATAAATTCCTTTCACTAGTATCTAGTAGATAAGTCCAACTAAAATATGTAATCCACACCATGAGTCTCAACAAGGACTAACTGATGAGTGGTTATTTTAGTACCTATTCTCACTAAACATTTGTGCACACTACCTTGTTTTGAATGAATAAATGATACTTATTTATAAGTAAATGCACTAATATATACTTATTGCAGGCATAGAGTTGAAAAAAATTAAAAGATCTGGAATAGAGCTTAAAATGATTAAAAAGGAGAAAAAAAGAGTACGGCTGTAGAACTGGACCATATCTGCCTCAGTTACCATGACTGCGGTCCTCAATCTACAGTCGTGCTCATTCAAGACAGTCAGCATAATGCAGTAATAGAACACAATTTTAGTTGTGTGGCTGTAATCACGGACAATCTTATGCAACCGCGGTTCAGCAGAAATATTCCTAGGGGAAGATCTGTAAAAAGGACTAAGATGAATCCCAGACCATATATAAGGAAAAACCCCTTTTTATTTAGGTATTTCTTATTTGAAAGAAAAAAAATCCTAATTGGGCAAGTGTGTAACTACTCTTTGAGGCTTAATTTCTTTGCAATTTTGTGAAGAATAGATGTTTTGGATAATCCCCATGGTATATCTCTCTTTACTTTCTTCATGAGTAGCTAAATAATTTAGTCTTGGGATTATATTAAACTAAAGTGTAATTATGTGTGGGTGTTGTTGTGTTTTCATGAGTTTTAGTTGTTGAGTATGGATTCCAATATTTCTTGAGATTATTAGTTAGAATTTTATGAGTAATAACCCTAAATATCCAATTGGGTTTGATGGGTGAAAACCCCAACTCTAAAAACCCGTTTTCATCCTTGAAAAGAGGACTAAGGTGAACTTGAAGTAACCCGTAACATCCTTGAAAGAGGGTTATATAAAGTAATGGTGGAAAATTAAGTCTATGCTTTACTACCTTTTACAATTTTAGAAATAAGTATGTTTGGAGTGTAAGACATGTCAAAAGCATCATCCTAGAAAGAGGGATGCTTGATTGAGGTTTTGGGTGATTATAAATTGCATCCTTGTTAGGCGCTCAAAAGAGACAATGGGTGAATAATTGTAGTTTTATTGAAAGAATGACTACAATGATTTTCGACCTAGCTTATCCTTCGATCAATAACTAAAACTTATGTTAAACCATCATTAACCCACACACTTTACCTTTAGGCAGACATGATCGCAAGTTTCTCTCTATTCTTAAGTTTAAATCAAAAGTGTTATGTCCATGAATTGTTAGTGGAAAAACTATCTCCAAATCAAACCCCCCATTTTATTTTACTTGTCTAGTTTATTATCATTCCAGGTAAACTTGTAGTAACTAGGAAACCCATATGATTTGAATCCGATAATTCGCTCTTTGTGTATTTGACCCCAACACAAGTTGGATTATTTGACAATGAGTGCCTCACCCTATGATCATGGGAGTGAGTTGATCATTATCAAAATAGTTCTATTGCCGAGGAGTGAAATATAGGTTTCACTAGTGTGGTATACTTCTTACTTGGATATATTTGGGGTGGTGTATTTTATTATATTTTTTGTTTTTGGACTTATTATAGGTAACCCTAATGTGAATGGAATTATGAGTGCAAACAATAATGATCTGGAGTTATGTGATGTTCTCCTTGATGGAGAGATCCAACCAAAAGGTGAAGGTCAAATAGGAGCATCTCGTATCCCACCTCATGAGAGTGGGACCCTCAATTCAACTACCTTCATTCTTTATTTGTTGCAAATTAAGGGTTGTACAGGGGTCAATCATATGTGGACCCATATGTACACTTAAAGAATTTGTTGGAGGTGTGTTCACCATTCAACATTGCACACACCACTCAAGAAGCTTTTTGGATCCAACTTTTCCTATTTTCCCTAATAGGCAATGAATTTTTATGGCACCATTCAATCCCCCGGCTTCAATCACTTCATGGAACGAGCTTACAAAGATGTTTTTGGGTCAATACTCCCTTTCCCCCAAGGTGTGCCATGCAAGAGATGAGATAATAAAATTTAGACAAAGGAGTGGAAAGCCAGTACATAAAGTATGGGAGATGTTTAATTGAAAGTAAGACAAATGTCTAAACCACGAGGTTCTTGGGAAGATACATCTTAAAATCTTCTACTGAGCACTAGATCCTTTGAACCAAACTATGGTGAACAATGCGGTAGAAGGTTCTCTCTTAAAGTTTCACTTCCATGCATCTATAAAATTCTTAAGAGCAGTGACTAAACAACATTGGGAATGGCATAACCACGGTACCAAATTCTTGCATAGTTATCCCTCCATACACATAGTCAATATAGAACAAAGGAGGCAGGATGAGGAACAATAGAAGAATATGGCAAAGATTTTTACCCAAATGGAGCGCCTAACAAAATATGTTATAGATGCATATGCAGAAATGGGAAATTTCACAGCATCAAGAACCTATGGTGAGGAAGCTAAGAATTTTGATGAAGAGATCAACTATTTACCAAACCACTTGAAGGGTTTTAACTTGTCCAACCAATGGTAAGGTAAAAATCATAGTCGGATGAACTGGGATGATGGTAGATTTTGTGGGGATCGCAAACATATTTCTTGCCATTTTGTGCCGTACCATGACTGATTTTATAACAAAGAGTAAAGCCCAATTTATCCAACAACATCCAGGATCGAAGATGTGCTATAAAGAATCTTGAATAGAGTAGAAGGTACGGACAAAATGGTCCGTGATTAAAAAGGGGACTTCTCTCAACTTCTAAAATCATGGTGTCCCACTCCTCTTCTATTAAGAAATTTGTGACCCAAATTGGAAAAATCTTAGCATTGCTAAATGCTAAGAATAGAAATGATTCCTCTAGTGACAAAATATATAATCCAAAAAGCAATGATCAAGTCTTGGCAATATGTCCAAAGAGTACGTTGACGGAGGAAGAGTTACCCTAAAATTCAAGACAAAGAAGGTAAGAAAAAGATGACAAAAGTGACCACAAAAAAAATTAATGATGGAGAGGTTGATAAGCGGGGACTTGCAGACCTCCCTTGAATGTTGAAAAATAATAACATCGTACCACAGCGATAACTAATACGCTATGTGGGAGGCAACCCACAAATTCCACGAAAGTAGCTTGTATCCTTGTTTGTTATGTTTTTGTAGTGTAAATTCTAGGTTTTGTATATGAATAACTCATACAAGTATATCACTATTGATCTTATTGGGTAACTTTCAAGTGAGGTAAGTATGCGAAAATCTGCAGCACAAATTGAACAGGGAGAAAATAGGTGTGAAATAAAAGAAATTGAATAGGGAAAAAATAGGGGAGTAGAAACGCTCTCAATTACCATGATCGCAGCACCCTGGCACGATCGCGGTCATCCACGTGCCTGCGATCACGATTACATAGTTGTGATTGCGGTCGTTTTGGCCACTTATCCCCTACTTTCCTCTCATTTTCAGTAGACTTTCTTTCAAGTCTTCAACTGTAGAATTGATTTTGCCTTAAAGGGAATAAGGTTGATGAAAAATTTTAGAGCGATGTTATCCCTTGATGTGGTTCCAAGGAGCACCCTTATCCCTTGTATCCTTGGTTATTTTTGCATAATTTTCTTCTCTCTTGGTAAATTCTTATTTGGGTTGTAATATTCGGGCACTCTGATGGTGCCCACATTTGCATGGATTAGTTTTTTTTTCTTAGTTTGTTTCCCTATTCTAGTTTTAATGAATGTACTTTTCCTTCATGATTGGGTTTCTAACCATAGGTGCAAGGGAAGTCTGAGTACCCATGGCATCGAGGCCATAGAATGGAAGAGAAGTCTAAGTACCTGTAGCATTGATGATCTAGGATTGCATTCATATCCATTGGTGAAGTCTGAGTAACCATTTGGGTGGGTCGCTCGTACTATGATATTCAATGTGATACTATAGCTTGGATAGTTTCCATGATTAGAAAACTATGTGTGGTGCGGATAAAAAGCAAACAACCGCCTTCGTCTAAAAATTTTGCAAAATTTAGAGGCATTGACTTGAGCAAATTTGTGATGAAATTTTCCCTCTTTCTATGACTCCGAAAGTTGACTTTGAAAAAATATTGAATACTCATCTTTGTCTCGAGTGGGTAGAACAATTGAACCCCCCTAACAACCTTCGAATGCAATGTGTGTAAGTTGAATTGTCTTGATCTCATATGTACTTGTACAATCTAGAATTTTCCCCATTAGAATTTCAATGCTAAATTTTAATTTTTCTTGGTTGTTAAAATGATCATAGGCCATCCACTTTAGCCTAAAAAGCCTTCCAATACATAGGAGTTACCCTAGTTACCCTCTTTGAGCCTTTGGACTTTTCTTTGGCAAATGCATTACAAGTCGTGACCCTTCTATTCATCCTCTCTTTAACCCTATCCTCCTTCAACTTAGGAATGTAAATTGAGGCCAAAATCCTAAGTTGGGGTGGTGGAAAGAGAAAGAAGTATAGTTGAGCCACAAAGTTGTAAGAAAGTGCCTAAGAGCTTAAACTTGTAAGCATTTTGCTTTGAAGAAAAAGAAAATCCATTAAAAGAATGAAATGCATAGATTTTATATGCATGCAAAAATAGTGTAGAAAAAGAGGCGAAGAGCATGCGAGTAAAGCAATAGAGGAAAAGTAGGCAAATTAATAAGGAAAAAGAAGTGGCCCAAATAGCAATGCATAAAAGGTTTATGATGTAGAAGTTCAAAGAGGGTTTAGTCTTATCGTCCCAAGTTAATATCCTACCCCACCATAAACCTACATTACAAGCTCAAAAAATCCTTTTGTGATTACCAAAAAAGTGTGGTCATTGAAAATAGGGCCAAGCCTATGTCATGGTACTTGTTAACATGGATAATTTCTTAAGAGAATAATTATTTACACTTAAAATTCCTTGTTGCACGATTCGTAACTAGGTGTGCAAATTTTTACTTTCTTGTGAGGAGGCATGTGAACTAGTTAAAGTGGGTGATTTTTTCATCTTTTCCACAATTAGCTAAATGAAAGTATAGCATAAGTGTAAACATGTGAGTAATTTCTAAAGTGCTAGTAGTTGTTACATGGATTATCCTCAAAGTCTATTACATCCGTCACTATTCCATTTATTACGAGGGGAGTCGTTAAAAGCCTATTGCTATGTGTGAAAAGCTTTTTGTTGTAGCAATCAAGTCTAAGTCATCATGATAATTGGATGATAGAATGAGGGCATACATATAAAATTGTCTCATAGAAAGGAGTGGTGTTGCTTGAGGACAAGCAAGGTCTTAAGTTGAGGTGTTGATGAGTGGTGATTTTACCACCTATTATCACTATACATTCATGCACACTACCTTGTTTTGAATGAATAAATGAGACTTATTTGTGAGTAAATATACTAATATCCACACATTGTAGGCATATAGTTGAAGAGATCAAAAGACATGGAATAGAGCTTAAAATGATAAAAGGGGAGCAAAGAAGAGTGAAGATGAAGACCTAGACCATATCAGCCTCAGTTACCACAACCGCAGTCCTCAATTCGCGATCACTGTCAGTCAAGAAATTCATCATAATGCGGTCGCAAAATGCAACTGCAGTCACGTGGCCGTGGTCATAGACAGTCTTGTGCTATTGCGGTTTAGCAGGAATATGCCTAGGGGCAGATCTATAAAATCACTTAGATGAATCCCAAACCATATAAAAGCAAAAACCCTTTCTTTAATGGGTATTACTTACCTCATAATTTTTTTTTGAAAGAAATAAAACCTAATTAGGCAAATGTGCAACTACACTTTGAGGCTTAATTTCTTTGTAATTTCTTGAAGAATGGATGTTTTCGATAATCCCCATGGTATATCTCTTTTTAATTTCTTCATGGGTAGATAAGTAATTTAGTCTTGGGATTATGTTGAACTAAAGTGTAATTGTGTGTGGGGAGTATGGATTCCACCGTTGTTTGAGCTTATTAGTTGGAATTTGATAGGTGAAAATCCCAAATCTCCAAATGGGTTTGATGGGTGAAAATCCCAAACTCTAAAAACCCTTTGTCATCCTTGAAAAAGGGACTAAGGTAAACTTGAGATAACCCATAACATCCTTAAAATAGGCTTATAAGGGGACAAAGTAATGTTGGACAATTAAGTCTATGGTTTACTACCTTTTGCAATCTTAGAAATAAGTGTGTTTGGAGTGTAAAACATGTCAAGAGCATCATCCTAGAAAGAGGGATGCTTGATTGAGGTTTTGGGTGATTATGAATTGCACACTTGTTAGGTGCTCGAAAGAGCCCATGGGTGAAATCATTGTAGTTTTATTGAAAGATTGACTACAATGACTTTCAACCTAGCATATCCTTTGATCAACAACTAAAACATATGGTAAACCATTATTAACCCACACACTTTACCTTCAGGTAGACATGGTCCTAAGATCCTCTCTATTCATAATTTTAAATCAAAAGTGTTATATCTATGAATTGTTAGTTAACAAGCTATCTCCAAATTAAATCCCCCATTTTATTTTACATGTCTTGTTTATTATCATTTTGGGTAATCTTGTAGTAACTAGGACACCCATAAGATTTGAAGCCTATAATTCGCTCCTTGTTGATTTTACCCCAACTCCAATTGGGTTATTTGACAACGACCGCATCACCTATAATTATGGGAGTGAGTGGAGCGTTATCACTAAACCACAAAGCCTATCCCCACAATCAGTTAGAAAATCAAATGTATCCTCTCTGGTAGCACTAGAAAATCTTGGTGGAGCCAACCTCAAGAGCCTACCCAACATCTTCTGCTCCTCCGTAGACAAAGCAGGTTGGGTCATAATTGGATGAATGACTGTCAGCTGAACAACTGTCGGAATAGGAGGAACGTCAACTTCCGGAGCTGCAGTTGCAGACTGCACTCCTTCTCCAATAGTATATGAACTATAAATAATATCCAAAAACTAAACCAAAGAATCCCTAAGCAAAGAAGACGGGATAAATCCTGGTGGAGCCTAGCTTAGTCCTTGGCCCACCATTAGCTGATGTGAAGGATTCTCCGGCTCGGGTGTAGGAATAGGATTCAGGGGAGGATGGATATCCTTTCTTCTAACTAGGGACATTTATCTAGGATATCCATGGCATCTAGGCCGTCCATGATCAATAACAGTAGTTGGATCCCAAGGCTCAATCTAGAGACCCTCATCTCGCATAGAGGTAGTATGTCTCCTCGGTATCTGCTGAAGAGTAAAGTAAAGAAAATGTTCTACAAACCAACTCAGACTCTTAGGATGATATCAACAAAAGAAGTGAAGAACTAATAATGTCACATAGCCTCTCGAAAGTAGGAAACGAACGTCAATGTTCTGATTTGCAGGATTCTATTAGACTCTTTCTCTCTACCAATAATATCAATGAAACCTAAGCTCTGAAACCAATTTATCACGACCTAATTTCTGAGTCATGATGGCACCCACCACATCCCATCGGTAGTTAATCTGATACCATAACCCAGAGCTAATGCATTGGGTTACCTTAGTAGAAATGTTTGACATGGACACTATATAAGAACATAATATAAACAATAACATTCCAAAACGTAAGACAATCGATATTTACATACCAGTCCCATGACTTAATAGTATAGTACAAGAGTATCCCTATATTCAACAATAAAATTTACAACTCAAGGTCTAATAGTATTATATAGTCTTATATATTTATCTCAAATATAAAAGATAGAAAAAGGATAGAAGGGAAAAAGGGCAACTCGAACAGCTAAAGCTCACCCTATCTCCTGATAATCAACATCACATGATCTTGACTCAATGACGAGAACTAGAACTCTGGTCTGCATCAAAAAGGTACAGAAGTTTAGTATGAGTAGCAAAACATGGGTACTCAGTAGGCATCATCGGCCTACTGAGCTTAATTATATTGTAAGGATAATGTAAAGTAAGACAATAACATAAAGTCAAGGTATAGGATCGAACCTAAATCTTCTTCAATATCACTGAATAAAATAAGTACTCTGCTAGGGAAATAGCAAATGTATCATATCAATATATACCATAATCGACATACAAAAGTGTAAAACCACAAATATACAATAACAACCATGAATTTACCATAATCAACACCAACTATCATTTGAATATATATCACAAGAGCGTACCACAGTGTCCCATACCATCGAGAAGTACACCTAAAAGAACACGACAAAGAACTCGTCATGATGTCCCATACCATCGGAGAGTACACGCAAAAGAACACAACAAAGAAATCGTTATGATGTCCCATACCAATGGAGAGTACACTAAAAGATCAATCCATCGATATATCAAGGAATAAATACACAACCAACTCACCAAAACAGTGGGTTACACATTCCCGCCATAGCCTCTTACCAAGGTGTACAATCATTATCAATAGCGCAATTTAGCGCAACAAAAACTATATCACCATAGCATAGTTATATAGTTACTTAATCTCTATTTCATTGATGAACTCCAAGTTTAGTCTATATTAGATAACCTCTATATCCATGAAACACTAGTTTACAAGTCTTAAAGTTTACTAGTCATCAAATAAGGAAAAGCTACAAATTATCAAAATTATTATTTATTCACCTATCTCAAGGACATTTTCTACTTGGCATTCTCATTATATAAGTCATCAATTAAGACACCATTGCATCACATGCTAGATATCAACTTAACTATTAATCATACAATACTAAGACCAATATCATTAGGCATGGCTAATTTCCATATTTTAACCAAGTAATGTCCACCAACTAGATTACTAGGCTTCTAGCCTAGAATTCAAAGTCATTTATTAAAGACAATTATTTATCACATAAGCCACTTTATTGGGTAGAATTCCATAACATGACCATTTATCCAAGTCAAGTAGATTTACTAGGTGAGCCCTTGGTTCTACACAAGATTACACATATCAATTAGCCTTAATCCTATACTCGACCTAATCCACTTCTAGATACTTATTAGAATTAATATGGGTCACACAACTTAACTAGTGATTAATGACAAAGAATGGGTAACAATTCACCAAGGAAGACATTATGTCCCAAGCACACAAATGGGTTTAGCCACACATAACATAACCTTACATACAACCATGTATTCATAAATACTCACCACACATAACATCATCAAAACTTCATTACCTCTTTCGGATTCACTGGGCATCGTCATAACATCTTTATATCCTCTATATACATTAGGCATCATCATAACATCTTTATATCCTCTAGATTCACTGGGCATCATCATAACATCTTTGTATCCTTCGAATTCACTAGGTATTATCATAACAATATTATATCCTCTGAATTAATCGGGCATCGTCATAATATCATTATATCTTTTGGATTCAGCAGGCATCATCATAATATTATTCTATCCTTTGGATTCAATGCGTATCATCATAACATCATTGTATCCTCTGAATTCACCGAGTATCATCATAATATAGTATATCATCCGGATTCACCGAGCATTATCATAACATCATTATATCCTCCGGATTCACTGGGCACCATCATAATATCATTATATTCTCTGGGTTCACTGAGTATTATCATAACATTATTACCTCTTCCAGATTAATCGGTCATCATCATAATATCAACATATCCACCAGATTCATCGAGAATCATCATATTATTAGCACATATCCTAAGACAACCAATATTCACATACATATGTAGTCAAATCAATGAACATGTTCAAGCTACAATAATAGAGTATAAGTGATGCAAGGTTACATAATATATATAGAGGCATATCACAATACTTTACAATTAGTCATCACTACATAATATATGTAGATGTATGAGCATGAATATCTCAATGATGTACACAATCACCACTTTTCCAAGGTTATTATGTTTATTTGCAAGTCAATTATAAGTCAAGTGCATGCTTGATAGTCGCCTCTTATGTTCCTACATTTCACAATACTAACCCAAAATGGGAAATCATTCACATAAGCATTAGCTTAATCATTATACTTGGTTCATAGCAAGAGTGATAAAATAAATAGAGGTTCACTTGGTTAACTAATTAAAAAGTCAAGTAATAGCCTAACCATAAGTTCAATTCAAAAGATTTTCTGAGTCTATCCATATCATGACAACAAGATAATCAATAAAGTATAAAAATTATCCAACCATCGACCACATACAAAACTGACAACTGGGTTTAACAATTATAATCTCAATAACATGATTTAGACATTCGAAAAATTTCTAGGTCACTAGGGAATTTCATCGTTCAAGCTTAATAAAGCCAAAGTTCACTTCTAGAAGGCAAACTTCTTCCTGAAATTAGGCTAGGTTATCTAATCCCACCATAAGGGCTTATCAATCATTATTAGGACAATAAGGGAAAATCCTCTTCAAGTATTCTTTCTAAGTCACCCTACTACTACGACCATTCCATAATTAGTCATACTAAGTTAACATACTTAAGGTTATCCAACAACATAATTCTCAACTATTAAAGCAACTAGAGTATCTAATACTATTCATGAGACTACTAGTAGAACTATCCAAGGTTCTAGGCTAATTGTTAAGCATCAGCCTTTACAATTTCAATAACCAATAAGAATCAACTAGTCCCAAATATCACCACTGAACCCTTTGTTATCTAAGATTCCGCCTAATCTCACAAAATATCAATAATTATACTACAATCAAGCACAATCTAACTATGAGTAGGACTAACCTACCTTGAGTCCAAGCAACTGACGAACCAACAAGCTTTGTCTTTCCTTTTCTTAAATCTTCTTCTTTCACGAGCCAAGAAATCAATAATACAATATAAGAATTACAACAAGAATACAATTACCCATTATGGCACCATTGTTCCATGGGTTCAAAAATGACACCAAACCCCTAAATGGGCTCCACCTTTGAAAATTGAGTTTTGAGACCAACCTATTGTTCTATTATCATTTAGAAGTCATAACCCTCAAGAAATTTTAGTAAATCAATCAATTTTTTGGATACGATTGAGCCTGAAGTATTTAAGGGGTTTTAGGTCTAGAAATTAGGAAATTGACACTAAACTAGAAAGAATCTTACCTTAGATTTGTAGAAAAAATGGATTACACAAGTTATTCAAGATCTTAATCAACCCACAAGACTCACTTTGAAGATTTTGCAATCTATTAGGGCTATAGCTCAAGGGGGAGCATAAAATGGCAAAAATTTTGGGCAAGACAACCCTTAATAGGTTTCATCTATGTCTCAAGTAGCGCGCTCGTGCCCTTTGCATGGTCGTGGCCATGCCATATTCGTGCCTAGACCTCTATAGTTAAGGCATCTCTTCCTATGCCAGGCATGGCCAAAGCTAGGAGCTTGGTTTCGAGCTTCGGCCAATGCCTTAAGATGTATTCGGAGTCTATTTCATGCAAATAAAATATGTTACCACATAGATTTTGATTTTTCTAATGCGTTGAAAAAGTTGGAGTTCGTATTTAAGATTGATTTACTAGATTTTCTTATTGGTGGTCAATTAGGACCAACGAAGACTTCAAATTGAGAAAGTTGTTCTAAAGAATCAAATAAACTACCAGGTAATCGATCAATTGCTTTTGGTAAATCGCTAACGAATTGGGTGACTATGGAGAAGCTCTATCAATGGAAATAAGAAATAATGCGGACAGTGATCTAAAGGATCATTACAATATATTTTAATTCGACAGGCTATCGGGGTGGCCTTTGAACTGCGATGGGCTTGAGATACACATTATGGCCAAGCCTAGGGTCAAGTTGGGCTAGAGACATAGATAGTTCCTTGCTTTCCTTATAGACTCGACCATAACCTAGTTGGGTTACTATATTTTTACAGCAACCAATTTATACTAATAAGGAGGTGTAGTTTGGGTATTTATCACAGAGCCCCTCCAATCATATTTAAAACTAATTTTTTCAAAACATAAAAGTCCTTTATCAAAATAAATTTTGTATAGTAATTGATTATATCCAACATCTACCACGACTGAGAAGATATACAGAGTAAGCAATTGAAGATTGCAAGAAGCTAAGGGTAACAAGAACTGGAAAAGACAACCAAAGGTGTTCAACACATATCAATTTCTCAAAACTAATAATTTTTGTATAGAAACAGGATTAGCCAAAGACTCACAAAGCATCAACAAAGGGCTCTAATTTTTTAGTATATCCTTTTTATTCTAAAAGAGTATAATAGTTTGAAATACCTAGGATTGACAACAAAGGGCCAAAATGGTAAAAAGAATTCAAAAGAGGCAAAAAGTTTAAAAATTGGCAATTTCTCTAATGATGTAGGAAAAAGGAAATAAGGGATTATTAGACAAGAAGAAGGAAATGACTTCCTATTTAAATCCCCAACAAATCATTAATAAAATTTAGTATATGACCATTTGAAAGTGGTCTTTGTTTCCATTCTCCAGAGATGGGATTTTGTCATTTTTGTTATACTTAATTGGTATATTTTTGTATACTCACCATGAGAGGGGAATGTTATTAGAAAATAAAACGTTTCACTCATATTATAGATTATTTTGGCTTTTTCAAATTTGACTATAGCTGTTGTAAAGTGACACTATATCTACAAAAAATTTACCTTGAGTGCAAGTATATGCAAAGGCATCAACATGATAGATTAAGAGTGATGTTTTCTTCAACTATCATAACTAATATTTCACATCTACTTTTTTCATGAGGACCATTCCATAAAGGCCATAATATTCATTTTCCAAAGGTGTGTGTTCACCACAAATATCATATTTCCCTCTCTAACTAGATCAGGAGAGAATGAAACACAAAGGGAATCCATAAGTCATGATGGTATTTCAAAAAAAGGTAAAGTGCAGAATCAACCCAAAGATCATAATAATCATTGTCACATCAAGGACCATGGAGTCTAGCATTGCATAAATAGTCATAAGATGCATCACAATTCATGATCATTGAAAGGACCATATATTTAAATTTTATACACCATTATCAAAATATTATAATGTTCAGTTACCTAAAAATGCCATCATTTTTACATTGATCATAAGAGAAATGTCGCAAGGACCATATCATGAGGGCCATGTTCTAGGGACTATTCCATAAGGGTCATATTGTAAGGACTATGCTATGAGGGTCATATCATGATGACTATTTTGTGAGGGTCATGTCATGAGGACCATGCCACTAAGGGTATCATATAT
>JAPEIP010000011.1:170514599-170548127 GCA_026120095.1 Capsicum chinense | reverse complement strand
AGTTTAAAACAAATAGGTGGTGCTCTCTTGAAAAATCCAATCTTTAACTCAAAAAGAAAGATGGTTGTTTTTTGTTGTGGATGTTTGGGTTTCTTAATGTTTAATAGCGTGTTTATGAAGTTGATTTGATAACCTTTTTGTGTGATTTTATAATTTAGAAACAGAAGATGTAGGAGGAACCACAAACAATAAACACATATATACACAAAAATAGAAAATATGTAAACACAACAGGCCCAATTCCAACTGCACAAAATCTATATACACATATAGTCATAACAGTAAACACACACATATACGCTGAGTCACAGGCTCATACAGATGTAAATACATATGTAAAACGACACACAAGTAAATGGTAAATTGGTGATTCATATTTCATATCCGATCAACAGTCAACACAGCTAATGTATCTAAGTAGTCTTCAGAGAAAAAATATAAGTGAAGTGATAAATGAAGGTATACCTTTTTAGTAGCACAGAGTTGGCTTAAAATTCATTGGTCTACTATCTTTCAAATGACAACTACTTGATAAAAATAGAATAAAATAGGCATTTAGGAAACATCAGTGCAGGGTACAACAAGAAAAGGTCATTAACTAACATATATAATTGCATCGTGCTAACAGTAAGCAAGAACTATAGGATTATTAATGAAATAATAACCATGCTCACGAAAGAAGCCAACAAGATACTTAAAGATTGTGAGAAAATCATGTGTCTTAACATTAAATATCCAAAAAAGCCAAAAAAATACATAAAAATTATCAATCTCCTCAATGTTTGTACCAGCAAATAGTCAATCAATAGAAAGAGTAAGCTAACATTAAGGGACAACAACAAAATAACAAAGTCATGGTTCATTCTCAAAATTAAGATTATCTTCAGGCTCTTATCCTGACTCATTTGCAAACTCCTCTTCATATTTCTCTTCATACACATCTTCCGACTCATCTTCAGACTCATTGTCATGCTCAACTTCAAGTTGTTCAGCAAGAAATCCTTCAGCCTCTATATCAATAATTGTTTCTAGAACATTATTCCTTATTAAGACAACTTCACTATTATCATCTGGTATAGATGGGCTCATAAACTGTTCAGAAGGCTCATTTTTATAACTTTCTTAGGTATTAGACTCAACCTGGTCACTTATATTAAATAGGTCTCTCAAAACAGTTTTCATGACATAATGTCTATCTTTATCATATGGACCTTGCACATAGACGCATTAGTGTACTTGAGATGCTAGAACAAAAGGTTCTTCCAAAGAGTACTTCTTATTGAAGTAGACGTAAGTAAGGCCACAAGTATTTTTTTCATCCTCATACCAGTCACACTTGAATAAAACAACCTTAAAATAGCCATAATAGTCTAACTCTAGTATATCAACTATTCTACCATAATAAGTCAAATCTACATAAAATGGATTTTTATCCTTTGAGCTTGCAAAGCTTGTGGTTGAGGCAACTAACGTAACACCACTATTTTGTATTTTATGCCTTGTATCATGCTGCCTAATATGAAATCTATATTCATTAATGAGATAACCAAAATATCATATAGCAACTGCATTGGGTCCTCTAGAAAATTCTTTTATCAGATCAGGCACATCATCTTGCAAAACATGAGTTTCAAACCATTCAAGAAGTTTTGACTATGATTCTTAGCCTTGCTCTATTTCGATATTCGTGGTTGTCTATTAAGCTCAAGTTCATGCTCACTACACAAAAAATATTGTTATTCATTAGAATAATAAATACAACAAAATAAAAACTATTCGTAAAAAGAAAATACTATAAGTTATTAAAGTACCTAATATACTCTTGAACTTCATCACAATTGGGCAATAAGTATGCATGCGCCTGATTCAGTGACTTGTCATCTAAAACAATAGCTACATTTTTCTTTGCTCGTAAAGGACAACCTTTGAAAGGGAACAAACTAAAAGTTTTTGCATTACCTGAGCCATACTCATCATCATTTTGAGGTCTTTTATTAAATCTGGTACGTATGTCTGCATGCAAATATCTAGAGCATAAAGTTAAACACTCTTCAACCAGATATGCCTCTGTTATAGATCCTTTTGGACAATTTTTATTGTGGACATACGATTTAAATGTACGCATATCTATTTTCGAGGGATACATCCATCAATTCTGAGCTGGACCTCCTAATCTCACCTCATTAGCTAAATGAATAGGCAAATGAATCATTATATCAAAAAAAGTAGAAGTAAGAATTTGCTCCAACTGATTTATTGTTTTTATGATCTCAACTTCTAAGAAATTTATTTCCTCCATTGTGATAACTTTTTGACATAAATGATGAAAGAAGGAACTCAATCGAATCAATCCAATAGCAACATGATCAGGAATGATGCTTTTAATTAGTATTAACAGCAAGTAATTTAACATGAAATGAGCATCATGAGTCTTATAGCTAGATAATTTTCTTTTATCTAGTTGCACACACCTAGATATGTTGGAGGCACTACCATCAGGTAGCTTTTCTTTCTTTAAAACACCACAAAAATTTGATTTTTCTCCATTAGTCATTGAGAAGCATGCTTTTGCAATCTTGATTCTCTTGCCATCCGTGGTATCTTATGGATGAAGGCTCTTCAAAATTTTCATATCTTTCAAATCATAACGAGCCTTTGCATGATCTTTTGTTTTGCCAAAAATATCCAAAAGAGTTTCAATCAAAGCATCAACTATGTTCTTTTCTATGTACATCACATCAAGGTTATTAGGTAACGAATTATGCTCCCAATAAGGTAATTCAAAAAAGATTGACATTTTTTTCCACGGGCCATTATTTATTCTCTTTCTCTTCTTCCCTAACATATTATTCATGTTTCGTAACCTGTTAAGCACATCAGTTCTCTTTAACAAACGTGGAGGAGGTCTAAATTTAGTTGTTCCATTAAAAGATCTTTTATTAGATCTCCACAGATGATCTATGGGTAGAAAAACACGATGATCCATATAGCACATCTTTCTACTATGTTTAATATAGAAAGAATTAGTGCCATAATTACAACAAGGGCAAGCCAAATTTTCTTTTGTACTTCAACCAGATAACATAGCATATGCAAGGAAGTCACTGATAGTCCATAGAAGAATTGCTCTCACTTGGAAGGTTTGATTTCTTGAAGCATCATATGTTTCAACACCTGTTTGCCACAATAAATTCAACTCATCAATAAATGGCTGTAAATAAAGGTTAATGTCATTACCAGGCGGACGACGCTCTGGAATGAGTAAGGAAAACATAGAATACTCTAGTTTTATGCACATCTAAGGGGGAAAATTATACACTTTCATCATAACAGGCCATGTGCTATGAGATATGCTCATGGTTTGAAATGGATTGAATCCATCAGTTGATAAGCTAAGTCTTAGATTACCAGAATCTAGTGCAAAATCTGGATAAAATGTATCAAAATATTTCCATGCTTGTCCATCAGCGGGGTGCCTTAACTTTCCATCTTTGGAATGCTCCTCGTCATGCCACCTCAATGAATCTGCTTTATTTGAGTACATAAATAGCTTTTTGAGTTTCGAAACTAATGGAAAATATCTCAAAACTTTTGCTAGAACACAATGAGTTCTTTTTAGAAGGCTCTACAACCTCACAATCTACTTCAAGAGGTTTAATATATCGAGAAGCTCCACAAACATGACACGATTCATCATCCATATGGTCATTCCTAAACAACATACAATCATTAGGACAAGCATGAATTTTCTCATAATCAAGACCGAGATCCTTGACCATATACTTGTCTTTATTGTAGGATAGAGGAATGTTCAACTCTGGCATTGCCTCTTTTAATAATTCTAAAAGAAAAGTGAACGATTCATTACTCCATCCATGCAGACACTTTAATAAATATAAATGAATTGTGAATGATAATCTAGAGAATCCTTTACAACTGGGATATAGCTCTTGGCTTGCCTTATCTATTAACTTATATAACTTCTTGGAATCTTCATCTGGACCTTCATACAGTCCTTCAACTTGTGCAACATGTCTAAATTGATCATTCAACAACCCCTCAATATCATCATTCGAGTCATCTATATGATCGTCACTATTTAAATTGATTTCCCATTCTCCGTGATTGATCCATCTTTTATAATGATCAACAAATCTATGGGAAATTAGATGATTATACACTACATCTCTTCAAGTCTAACATACATTACAACATTAATCACAAGGGCATTGAATTTCTTCACCTTGAGGATATCCATATGTGTAAGCAAAATCCAAGAAAGATTTAACGCCCTTTTCATACTAATCGCTACACCTAGGTAAATCTATCTAATCGTTAGACGGAACATTTCTATTCCTAAAGAAAGTCAATATTAAAATTAGATCTCGTAACATACAAAAGCATTAGTTACATACTATTAAATTCTAAAAGCCACAAGTAAGTTATAAAAATTATATGTTGGTTGATGATAAGAATTTCTTACCTAGTCATGGCACTTGTGCTAAGCTGAACCAAATTTTAAATCGGCCTCTTCAGATCTTTTTGAATGTCCTAACTAAAAGTAAGTAAAATTAATAAGTTACAGTAACAAAGAAAATTCGTAAGGAGTTAACATATTAAAACAACAACAGCAACATACGCATTGTATTCCCATATAGTGGGGTCAGGGGAGAGTAATGTGTGCACAGACCATACCATAACCTCAAATAAAGTAAAGAGGTGGTTTTCGATAGACCCTCGACTAAGTACAGATAGTAGTATATCTAACACCAAACACAAAAGCGCACATAACAAAAGGATAACACCGTGCTAACCAATACAACAAAAATAAGACAACCACAAAATAACCGTACCTATAGCAGGATAGATTGGGCAATTGAAACTACTGAATGAATGTTATAGTTTCCTACTATTCAAGTATAGGTTTTTGTGCCTAAATTCTCAAATCACTGACCTCTTAATGTTGATGTACATGGAAAGGAGAAAAATATGCCTACAGTTGGTAGTTCAATTTCAAAGGTACATGTAGATTAGATTTTTCTAGTTTATATGTCATCAAATTTTCAAACAAAATTTTTTATGTTAATCTGGACAAAGTTTTCCCAGCTGACAAAGGATATGCTGAAAGTCCACTAAAGTATCACCTAAAAAAGTTATAGCAAGCACAAAAATTATGGTTTCTCATTTATTTCAAACATCAAACTGAAGAAGTACCATATTAAAATCCCTGAAATATCTCAGAAACTATGTGGGGAATAGATTGCAGCTAGGATTCATCTTACTGGCTGTTATTTGGGTTAGTGTGAAGGTGATTTGAGTAATGGAGATTATGTGAACTGTGTGAAAAATGGTGCTGCTAAAGCTAAAACTGAATGCGGGGACTCAATTTCTACACAGATTTATATGCAACAGTGATATATTAGTAGGATATTTATTTTGCTCGAACTCTACAATCAAACTCTACTCACCTGCATCCTCAAATCCAAGTTTCCTACTCTCAGAAAACAACTTAGAGTTGAAATAGGTAGATATATCTTCTATAATTTTATCTCATATAAGTAATGTAGGCAACCCATCCAAAGTACAAAAGAAAAGTATGGAAGAACTTTGTAGGGACTAAATGGACACTAGATACTTTTGTGTAGCCTAACGCACCAACATAATTACTGCCATACCACATAGCATCCACAAAACAGTAGGAAGACATCAGGTTTTTGTAAATTTCGTCAGGTTTTTGTCAATTTCTATCAGAAATAGTAAAGACAAAATCTATAAAAAAATTTGGTGGACATTGTGTAAACACAAAATAGTAATCTCACACAAAAACAACAACACTCAAACACATATACATAGAAATAGAATTTGTAAACACAAAATTCCAAATTTTGGAGTTTGCACGTATAACATAGAAGATAAATAATTTGGCTTTCAATCAAGTGCACCACAAAACCTTTTTATAGTAGGAGTATCAGAAGGTAATATTAGATCAATTCTAATCGTATATAAAAATATCTAGTTTTACAGAAACACCATGTGTTCACATGCACCATAAACTACACTACTAATTCACCCCTGTTGTACTCTTCCCTTTCTGTATTTTTAATTTTTTTCTTTTTTTATTTTCTTTTGAGGTTTATGATAAAGGGTCCCTATGCCCCAGGTCAAATAGAGAGCACCTAATGATAAACCATGGTCTACTAAAATCAAGGAATATCAACTAAAGAAACCTCAATAAAATAGTTACTCTTGCTTCTAACTAGAGTTTAATTAATTGTAGCATAAGACTTCTTAACAGCTTAGGGCCTACTCTATAAGTTCATAAATTTCTAGGAAGGTTCGTGACTCGGACGAGTCAAATGGAGGTCAAAAATGGGAAACCATGGTTTATTGACATCAGGGAGTATTTACAAAAGAGAGCTCAACAAATAACCCATTTTTATAGTATTTTCAATTCTAATCTAGCATCAAAACAGAATCCCTTCCACTCCTGGCCTTAAATAAATAGCAAGTGGCATGTGACCTTAAAACAATCCCATAAACCTAAGTCCAAACAAAGGGCTTTCTCTAACATAATTCTGTCACCAAACACTAATAAGATAAATACCCAATATCATTTTGAATTTCCCTATTCTCTTTACTCCTTCTGCCAACCAAAACTTAACTTTAGAATAAAAATTCTCAAATCATTGTTGAAAAGAATAATTCTATCGAAAAAGAGAGATTGAAAGAAATCACCATTTGGTTGCCCTTCCACACTCTTCGCTGGTCCCTTCTATGTCGACATCGTCTACTTCGCTAGACGGTAGACTTCATCGGTGGACTCACGACCGTAGGTTAAATTTTTATAAATTGACGGCGAAATGCAATATTTTGGTTATTAAATGCATAGGGTTATTTGGGGTATTTAAAAATTGGAGGGATATCGATGTATAATATTTTAGTAGGAAGGATAATTTTTTAGTTTTAATATTAGAGGGAAGTATAATTTTTTAGTTTTAATATAGGAGGGAATATCATATTTTTGTATAATTTTTTGAAAAGTTATATGGCAACACTTATAAATTTTTGTGTTAAAATAATAAAAATAGTATATTTTAAAAGTGTAACCATATTTTAAAAATCTGTTTCCAATTATATAATAATATGAAAACACTTAAAAGTGTAGCATATATTATTAATAAGCACAATTTATAAGTGTTGTAAAAATTATTGTGTCTTAAAGTTAAAAACTAATGCTACATTTTAAAAGCATGCCCAAAAGTATTTTAGGCAACACTTTATAAGTGTTGTCCAGATTTAGTGTTGTCTTAGGCCAAAAATATTGTAGTGTAGAAACCACATTTTCCAGTGTGGGGTCCCTGGTGGCCATGTTCATAGTTCACACTATATATATTTTTGGAATGGTTAGGGTCTTGGAGTTTTTGGCCTTTCCTTCATTTTATGTTGTTCATGTGGCTAAAATGTATTAGGGGCCTTTCGGTGGGAAGATTTGGACCCATATAGCCCGTGGGTATTTTTAGGATGATTAGAGCGACACAGTCAAAGTTAATGGTTTTAAACCTTATGAAACCTTGTTCTATATGCTAATATCTTATGTCTATATCTGTATGTAAGTGTGTGAACATATATATTAAGTTTGTAATTAATTTAGAAATGGTATTATCTTATCCCTACCCTGAGTTACATGCTAGCGCTCACTACGCTAACCGTCCTAGGATCCTACATTGTTTAATAATTTAGGATTCAAAAACATTTATTTTACCCCTATGCAATATTAGATGATCTAGTTCATCGATTGGTTCGTAGTGACGTGGTGAGCTTCCATCTTTCATAAAGCTTTGTCATTCCATAGGTTTCTTTCCATATTTTAGAACTAAAGAGTTTGCTTTAAGATTATCATTATCATTATAATGGTCGGGATCATGTCCCAAACTAGTTTGATATTTAGATTATTTTAGAGGTTTTTATGGACATTTGTGGGTTGGATGGTGTTATTGACTCTTACAGCTTATTCTAGAGTTACATTAATTATTTTATTCTTTATCCTCTAGTTGTATTCTTCTTTGTTATTATTTGAATTTTTCTTAGTTGGCTAAGCTATAGGGTGGTTTCCAATCCTTGGTGGGCTTGAGATACCCAACATGACTAGGCTTGGGGTAGGGTCACGATAAGCTTGGTATTAGAGCTAGGTTTTAAGGTCTTTTGGTGTCCACAAAGTTATGTTGAGTAGAGTATCTTTTATGGGTGTGTAGTGCACCACACATATAAGGGACATGCTACTAGATATTTATGAATGTTTCCCTATCTTGTGATCTATTTTAAGCTATAGAGTCTATGGTCATTGAATTTATCTAACTCCTAATTTGCTTGCATTTTAAATCATGCCTCCTCAATGATCTTATGCTCTTATATACTCTATTGGACACTCTGTCCTACCTTAGGACAATGTGGATGAAACTTAACCCACATAGGTTCTATAGATCTAGTCTAGGGTCCTTGATCTTTATTGTACTATCCCTCATAGAGTTCCACCAGTTTTCACTAGTCCATCTTAATCTTCTTGGGCTGATGATACTCATGCACCAACATCTCAGGTTGACATCTGTAATGCAGAGTTTTATCATTCTATTTATCTATTGACACAATTGGTGACCTCCCAATCATAGAAGTTAAGACAAGGTGTTTTGTTGTTCCTTCTTTAGAGGTTACTTGAGTTGGTCAGCTCATGAGATTAAATACCCCAACATTACTAGCTCTAAGGTTAAGGAAAATTCTCTAGGGTTTGTGGATAAGATAGAAGAGATATTCAGGGAAATACATGCTATTAATTCTAAGGGTGTGGAGTTTACTACATACCAAATTAATGATTTAGCTAATCAGTGGCATGAGGAATTGGATTATCTAAGAGGTGATGATATAGAGCTAACTTATAGGTTGGTTTTTGAATGCCTTTCTTGATCATTTCTTTCCTCAGAAACCGAGAAAAGCTAAGGCTAAGGAATTTATGAACCTGAAGTAGGACATGATGAGTGTGAAGTAGTATTCTTTAAAATTTTAGTAGTTTCCTTGTTATGATCCTAAATTGCTTCCTTCTATAAGGAGAAAGATGAGAAAATATGCTTTTTGGTTATCCCGTAAATTAGTATTGGAGTGAAAGGATGCTATGTTGAACAATGATATGGATATCTCTGAGCTTGTGGTTTATATGCAAAAGGTTTAAGATGAAAAAAAGTATTTAGAAATGGAATATAGGTGGAATATAAAGTTCAGGTACTTAGAGCAGGGTGCATTAGTAGATCGTAGAAGAGATAGTTGGTAGTAGAGTACAAAGAAGACTTAGGGAAATTCTGGTACATATTTGTCGGCTAGTGCTCCTTAAACTAATAAATCTGGTAATCATCACTTTAAGACTAATAGTGGTTTTAAGGCACAAGGTGCCCAATCTTAAGCTAATGGAGTTCAATCATCCCTATCATATCCTCCTTATAGATTTTACAATCAACTTTATCGGGGTTATTGTGACAAAGGGAGGAAGTAGTGTATAACTGTGGTTAGCTTGGTCACATACAGTGGGATTTCCCCAAGGCTAATGTATCCACTAGGGATAATAAACTTTTGGTCATGACTTTATAGGTTTCTATACTAACAGGTGCTACTTATGATACTAGCACTGCCTAGAATCATCTCTATTCTTTTGCCACCTATCTGAAATCTGAGGCATCTCCTAATATTGTCACTGGTGCATTAAAACTTTCCTCTCACAATGTGTATTGTTTGATGATTGGGGTTCTAGCCTTTTTCATGTGACCCCATATATTCTTGTGCATTTTGGTTTTTGTCCCAAAAGTATTTTTGACCCTTTCTCTGTGTCTATTGCATATATGTGACTCTATTATGGCAAAAAAGATCTATAAGGGTTATGTGGTATCTATTTTTCTAAGGATACTTTGGTAGATTTAGTAGATCTTGATATGGTAAATTGTGATGTAATCTTAGGGTTGGATTGGCTTTATTCATGCCACATTTCTCTAGATCATAGGACTTAAAAGTTAGTTTCTAATTTTCTAATGAATTGGTAATTAGATGGTAGGGAAGTTTCTTAGTTCTTTCAGGGAGGTTTATTTCATATCTTAGAGCATGGAGGTCGATTTCCAAGTGGCGTTTATATTATTTTGTTTTGGTTATAGATTCTAGTTCTAAGGCTCTGTTCTTACAATCTATCCCTGTTGTCTATGAGTTTCTTGACATATTTCCCAAGAATCTTCTTAGTATTTCTCCCTATAGGGAAATAGACTTTAGGATTAATTTTCTATTTGATACCTGTCCTATCTCTATTCCTCTATCTAGAATGGATCTAGTTGAGTTGAAAGAACTAGAGAAGAAGTTAAAAGATCTTCTTAATCAGGGTTTTATCCATCCTAGTGTTTCCCCATGGGGTGCCATATGTTTTTCATGCGAAAGAAAGATGGGTCTCTTTAAATGTGTATAGATTATTGGCAGCTGAATAAGGTGTTAATTAAGAATAAGTAACATTTTCTAGAATTCATAATTTTTTTTACCAGTTTCAGGGTGCTAGATATATTTCTAAGATTAACCTTTGTTTGAGCTATCATTAGTTGAGAATCAGGGAGGATGATATGCCCAAGACTGCTTTTTGAATCCACTATGGTCATTATGAGTTCTTAGTTAAGTCATTTGTATTGACAAATGTTCCAACTACTTTTATAGATCTTATGAATTGAGTTTTCAGGATATTTTTGGACCTGTTTGTTATAGTCTTCAGTGATGATATCTTTGTGTATTCTAAGAGTGAGAAGGATCATGCCAATCACTTTTGAATAGTGTTGTAAACTCTTAAGGATCAAAAGTTTATGCTAAATTTTCTAAGTTTGAGCTCTGGTCGAATGTTGTGACTTTTCTTGGGCATGTTATTTCTAATGAGAGGATCAAGGTGGATCCATAGAAATTTAAGGCAGTTAAGAGGCATCCTATACCCTTGAATCCAGCTGATATTCGAAGATTCTTGGAATTGGCTGGGTATTATAGGAGGTTTTTATAGAGTTTCTCTTTTATTGCTGCTCCATTAATGAAGTTGACTCAGAAAAAGGTAAATTTCTTATAGTCTAATACTTGTAAGGATAGCTTTGAGAAGTTCAAGGAAAAATTGACTTTTACATTAGTTGTGACCTTGCCCGAGGGTACTGATGGATTTTTGGTGTATTGTGATGCATCCCATTTGGGAATTAGTTGTGTTTTGATGTAGCATGGTATGGTTGTGGCCTATTCTTCTATGAAGCTCAAGGTTTATTAAGGGAACTATATAACTCATGATTTAGAGTAGGCGGTTGTGGTTTTTGCGCTAAAGATTTGGTACCATTGTTTGTTTGGGTTGCATGTATTCATCTATTTAGATTATAAAATCCTATAGTATGTATTTACTCAGAATGAGTTAAATCTTTAGAAGAAATGATGGCTTGAGCTGCTAATAGACTATGATATGAGTCTTCACTATCGTCTAGTAAAATTTATGTGGTTGATGATACTCTTAGCAAGTTTTCTATGGGGAGCTTATCTTATGTGAAGTAGGAAAAGAGAAGATTAGTGAAGGATATTCACCGGCTAGCTAATTTGGGAGTTTGTTTTTTGGACTCTGGGATGCAGGGGTGATTGTTCAAGAAGTGGTTAAATGATCTCTCAATGCTTAGGTAAAAGAGAAGAAATCTTTTGATCCCATTCTTATGCAAATTAAAGATGATGTGAGATATAAGAATATTATGGCCTTTGAGATTGGTGGTAATAGTATCCTATTGTACAAAGGTAGGCTGTGTGTTCCTAAAATTAATAGGCTGCGAGATAGGGTTTTGACTAAGGCTCATGAATTAAGGTGTACAGTACCCTGATATGAAAAAGATGTATCATTATGTGAATGAGATCTATTGTTGGAATAATATGAAGATGGATGTGGCTAACTTCATGGATAAGTGTACGGTTTATCATCTAGTGAAGGTTGAACAATTGATGTCAAATTAAGTTGCCTATGTGGAAGTAGGAGGAGATTAATATGGATTTTGTTATAGGTCTTCCAAGTTCTCCTAACCAATATGATTTGATTTATTTCATTATGGATAGGATGACTAAGTCTGCTTACTTTTTGCTAGTGAGGACTTCTTACTCTAAGAAATTATGCTAAGTTATTCATGGAGGAGATAGTTAGATTGCATGGTGCCCTTATTTCTGTTATTTTAAATTGAGGTATGCAATTTCTTTTTAATTTTGGCATTTATTTTAGAAAGGTTTGAGGTCTAAAGTAAACCTTAGCACCATTTTCCACCCTCAAATAGATGGACAAGTAAAATGAACTATTCTGATATTAGAAGATATGACAAGGGCCTATGTGATTTATTTTTGAGGATGTTGTGTTGATCACTTACCCTTAATTGAGTTTTCTTATAATAACAATTATCACTTAAGAATTGGTATGGCTGTACTCGAAGATCTTTATGGTAAGAGTTTTAGGTCTATTATTGGGTGGTTCGAGGTTGGTGAGACTAGATTTTTTGGTGATAACTTGGTGTCCAAAGCTATGGAAAAGGTGAAGGTGATTAGGAATAGGTTTAAGACTTCCCAAAGTCACCAAATGGATAATACAAATATGAGGCGAAGAGGATAAGAGTTTTCTATAGTTGATTGGGTATCCCTAAAAGTTTTTCTCATGAAATGAGTGATGAAGTTTGGGAATAAAGGAAAGATCAGTCCTATTATGTTAGTCCGTACCTAATTTTTAGAAGAGTTAGGAATGTTGCCTATGAGTTAAAGTTGCCTGCGAGCTTGGGTTTTATTCATCCAGTTGTCCATATGTCAATATTGAAGAAGTGTGTGGGTGATCCTTACTTGATTTTCCATGTGGAGGACGTTGGTATTTCATATTCCTTGTCATATGAGGAGGTCTCAATTGAGATTTTTGATAGGAAAGTCCGTAGATTAAAAACAAAAGATGTGGCCTTGGTAAGAGTTCTTTGGAAGAATCAAAAGGTACAAGAAACTACTTGGGAAGTTGAGGAGGACATGAAGTCCAAATATCCGTTCCTATTCCCCGCGTTGAATGAAAATGCTTGAGGTATGATTCCCGTTCTTTTTTTGTGGCATTTAAAATTTTTCATTTGGTTGTGTGTACATTATTTCTTGTTATCGTGCTAATAAATGCGTTAACTTTTCATTTGGAGATGAATGATATAGGGGAGAGGGTGTTGGCCTATGAAAATTTCATGTGTGTTGAGATCACTACCCAAATAACAACTCACATGATGAGTTGTTATCTGGGTAGTGATCTCAGATGAGTTGTTATCACTCATCATAAGTCGTATGGTGCTAATCATAGCATAAATTTTTAGGATTGCCTAAGTTTTTATTTCGATCATAACTATGACCCTACCAGTTATATGGTGAGGTCACGAGTCATAGTTTGGGACTCATGACCAAACCAGTAAAGGTGGTCCTATGTACTTCCGAAACAATGAGTTGTTGTGATGACTCGTGGCCAGTGACCACGAGTCGTTATGAGACCGCTAATGAATAGAAGTTATTTTCCTGCACGTTTCTCATTAAGGGTAACTTGGTCTTTTCCTTTCCTTTACACTATTCCCATGACATAAAACATTTCCTTTGCCCTATTTCCACCCATTAAATATAACACCAGCACTCTCTTCTCTCTAAAAAATTCCCACGTCAAGAACAAATCTAGGGTTTCTAAGGGTTGGTCATCTAGGGCTCAAAGTGTGGTTTCTTCTACAAATTCTTCGTGTTTTAGCAATGTATTTCTTCCATAAATTTGTATTTAATCATGGAATGCAATGGTTTGATATTCATGTGGTTTAAATGTTTGATTTTGGAATTTGGGTTGAGGGTTTTGGATGGTTATTATTAAAATGGTAATTTATGGTTTACATGCATTAGTTTATGCTTTATTTATTGATTTTAAAACTCATTAGGTTCTTCGGAATGGTAAATGGAATGAGGGTAATAGATTCCCCTAAACTTATGGATTTTTGAGTTGTAATTGGTAATAACCTCAACCCACCTTATAATATTTGCTTTGAAACATGTCGATATGCTTAATTTATCAACTTTTGAAACCATTGATTTACATACAAGAATAATGGAACACAAATGATTTTAAAGGGTCTTGGTGTCTTGATGTTAAATTGGAACTTTGGAGTCATAGGGATAATTGGTCTGATTTGGCAAAATGGAATAGGCTTGCAAACATAACTAGTTGGTATGATGATACCATTTGGTGAATGCCTAAATAGATGACTCCTTTATTAAATGGATAGGTTATGTGTAAATATTTTAAATGAGCTTAAAAGGGGTTTACTCGTCGTAGAAGGTAGGTGTCCCGAGGGTACTGATACTTAAATCCATATTTGTTGGTGTGGGAGACTTGGTGGTCATGTGTATAGTTTACACTTTATATATAAATGTATATATATATATATATATTGGAATAGTTGGGGTCGTAGATACCCTGGCCATTCCTTGGATTTCTCCGGCTCGTGTTTCTAACACTCACTGGGCCCTTCTAGTGGGGTGAGCTAGACCAATAAAGCCCGTGGGTGCTTTTATGATTGTTAGATCTACACAGTCTAGGTTAATGATTTCAAACCTCATGCTAAACCATGTTCCCTATCCCAACATCTTATATATATGTATGTATGCATGTATGTGAATATGTATATTGAGTTTGGACTTGATTTTAAAATGGAATTATTATATCCCTACCCTGAGTAACATAATAGCACCCACCCTACAAACCACTCTAGGACATGACATTGTTTAATGATGTACGGTCTAAATGCACTTCTTTTACCCCTATGCAGCATTAGGTGATCCGGTTCATGGATTGGTTCACGGTGAAGTAGTGATCTTTGATTTTTCTAAAAGATTGGTCATTCCATTGGTTTCTTTCTATATTTTAGAATTGAAGAGTTCACATTAACATTACCATTGCCATTGCCACTGTCATGGTTGGGGGTATGTCTAGAACTAGTTTGATATTTGGATTGGTTTAGAGGCTTTGCGTATATGTGTGAGTTAAAAGGTGTTGTTGACTCTTAGAGCTTATTCTAGAACAACATTGATTGTTTTATTCTTTATTCTTTTTTTGTCTTCTTCTTTGTTCTTATTTGGATTTTTCTCAGTTGAAAAGGCTATGAGGGTCGTCTTCGGTCCTCAATAGGCTTGAGATACCCGTCATGACCAGGCCCGGGGTTGGGTCTTGAAATAGCTGGGGCCCCCTCTCCTGGAGTACTCATCTCAGGTGCATCTTTATGATCACCCATCTCTAAATCAATATCAGCTCCCATATCATCAACCCCATGTCTAGCCTATAAATAATGCTCTGTCTGAACTGACAACCTCTCTGATTGGGTTGGAATCATTGTCAAAAGTGCATGAGGTCTTTGGGTAAGGACCAGGTTCGTCAGATCCTTAAACATACTCGTCTGAGAAACACTTATCACCTTTAATATCCTATCAATATTTGGGATCTTAGGAAATCCCTCCCCACTACACAACTACTGAATAAGGCACAAGAAAGGCATACGGTCAAATCATCAAATGCTCTATAATATTACTCATACTTGATAACTTCTGAAAAATTGACCTCATATCCTGCTATCAAAAAAGTAATGAATGAAGCTCGGTCCCATGTCAATAGATTGTCCACAATAGTCAAAAACAAACTACAGTCCACCAAAATTTCACAGCAAAATTTAGAGAAGCCTTTTTAATCTCCCTTTTTCCCTCTATCCAGGGGGTGTCATCTCCTAAGTCATAAATCAGGTTGGTCATCCATCTTACCAAATCCAAACTTTGTCTCCTATGATAAATATCTCCCATCACTTTCTATCACATGAAAACCTCTATCTTTTGTCACATAAATAGTAAAAATTAGGGCTATATAATCATCCCAAAAAGAACCCAACAAATAGCCACCGCTAAAAGATCAATGTAAACCTCTCTCACTAAAGTGGACTCTAGTTAGGACTGTGTTGTGCCTTTGCCACCTCTAGGTGTGGTTAAACCAGCTGTGGTAGCATAGGAAATCTAGAATTCACAAACCAAAGCCTGACTTTTGGAACCCTGGGGTCTAGTCATCCACCCCAACTGGTATTGACCAAGTGAAGCTCGTAGATTTGGTGCCCTTTCTATCCCTGATAAATCAATACTCTTCTTACCCTAAATTAACCTAGTAGTTTGACCTGCCTCAGTAAAAATATCTCGCTCATACAATATTTGCATCCCTAATACACGCCACATTGGGTTCATCCCAACAATAGGCAAAACTAAGGTATTTTTAGACTCTAAAGCTGGGTCATCTTGTGGTGAACTTGGAGGCTAAGAATCCTATGCAGGAAGGTCTATGGATGTTTCTAGAGAAAAGGGCACCTAATGTGAGGCTGGAGTTGTACCCTCTTCATATTGAGATACTATTGATGGAGACTTATAATATAACACCTCCTTAGACTAAGGGTCATGTGTAGTCTCCTCCTTTTCAGTATCAAACTTACCCTCCTCCTAAAAATCCTCTTCACCCTCCTCATACTAGGGAGAGTATAGGTGTCACATCCTTGTCGACTGTATCCTTAGACTAGGAACTGGTCTAGTTGCTACTTTCTGGACCCCGCTCTATGTAAATGTGCGATGAGAGCTCCATTGAGTCCATGATAGTAGCTGAATACCCAGGGTGGCGGAAACAATGTCCTTAGCTGCATCCTGTCTTTGGCCCCTAATCCGTGGGGCAACTGGTTTATCCAATAAACTGAGTACTCCTCCATTTAGCCACTGTGCTTAGGGGATTTTTCTCGACTTCTTGATCTTCTTTCACTCTTCATCGAAGCCATTGGCACCATAGTACATGAAAAAGCATGTGTTAGTACCTAAAAGAGAGTAAGGATTGCAAATTTGAAGAAAAATTAAAATTGTTAAAATTTGAATTTTCCTCAAATTTTATATCCCTATATAGTAAACTTTAGCCCATTCCAGTCCAATATTGCACATATAGTTTGTATCAACTTTCAACACACATGAAAAGCTCACAAACTTTAGTATTTCATCAATCTTTCTCAACTTCAACTTCCATTTAAGGCATGATCGTGGATTTTTAATTCAAGAACAATGCACAAATTTAAATGATTTGATTGTTCTAGGATCTCACATATAATTTTGTTGATATTTACATAATTTGAAATAAAATAAGCATACCAACAAGCATAATTTTTAGCACAAAATAATCCTATAAGGAGCCATGAATTTTACCTTTTATTTCAAGATATAGAAGTGATAATTTAAAAGATGAAGAAAAATCATAGTTTCAATGCATAATACATGTAATTGGACGTGTTGGTACTGAAAATAGTAGAGTGCTTGCCTTATTTAAACTATAGGAGGAGTTGGAAGATTTGCATTTAAGAGAGAATTAGAAATTGTAAGTTTAATGGGACTTTGGAATCTGGTTAAGATGCTTAAATTACCCTAGAGGTTCGATTTTGGGTCAAGTCCTTATGGGCCAGCCCATATTTAAGAGAAAATTAGGCCTAAAATTTTGGACACCTGTAGCGCCACTTGTGAACCATAGGTGGCAGGCCATAGGTGACCACAAATTTTGGGAAATTTCTAGGTCTCTGAACTTTATGTTCTGACACTTATGGAACCACTTATGAGGTCATAAGTGGTACTTATAACCCCATAAGTAGGTTCATAAGTACAACATTAGAGGCTCTAAAATCCTCAAAATTTCTTTTTAAAATTTATTGCACAACTTACCTGGTTGGAGTGGGGCTTATGACCTCCATGGGTTGATCAATAAGTGCCCTTACCTAGAATTATCTAAATTTAGTAATGTTTTACCATGTTCGATTTATCCTCATGCTATACACCTACAAAATAGAAAAACAACGTGAACACTAAAATAGTGGGTAGCCTCCCACCTAACACTTTATTAAATGTCGCGACATGATGTGGTTATATTTGTTACTCTCGCTTCACCAAAAAGCCCATGGGTTGCCTCTCATGCAGCACTTATAACATTGCATCACAATGCGTGTACTTTGATTACTCAGACTTCATCAAGATAACCACAGAAATGGCCTCCTAGATTATTAACATTGTTTATCACCAAGACCACCCTCATGTTAGTTGGTTCTTTTATGATTCTACGAATACTGAAGATGACCTCTTCATTATTAAACATAAACTTAAGCTCTCCCTTCTCCATATCCACCAATAGTTTACTCGCGGCCAAAAAGTGTCTTACCAAGATTATAGGAATCTCAAAGTAAACTTCAGAATCCAAAACTACAAAGTCAGCCAGAAAGATGAAGTTATCTACTATGGCCAAAACATTAAACGATATGCCCACGATCTTTTTCACTGTACGGTCTACCATCAACAACTGCATTTTTATTGGTTTTGGAGGGCTCAATCCCTACTATTTGAACGCTGCTATCAACATCAAATTAATTTTAGCACTCAAGTCACACAATGCTCTAGTAAACCTATATTCTCCTATGGTGTATGGGGTCATGAATGCTCCAGGATCATTCTTTTTTTTTCGCTAGAGATCGAGAAGTGATCACACTACAATGATGTGATCTACTGACATCCTCAAAACTAACAACTCTCTTCTTAGTTACAAACTCCTTCATAATTCTTTCATATCTAACTATCTGTTCGAGAGCTTCTGGAAGGTAGATATTCAGACTCTACTCCTTTAGTATAGCAATGAACTTTTTAAACATCCCTTCTTCCTTTTTTTACTTTAATCATTGAGGACAAGGTGGGAGATATCATGTAATTGCCTGTACTACCAGCTCATTAATCTTTCCCTTACCTTTATCCTTCACAGTAGTATGCTCAACACCTGTCTACTTTTCTAACTCAACATTAAGTGTCTCCTCAAATTCAACACTATCATTACTTGGCTCATCAAATATAGGCATGGGGGGATCGACAATTTATTTACTACTCTTAGTGGTGATATCTACACAGTGATCATCATTTTTAGGATTTTGCATTGTGTTTCTCGGAATGGTGCTCGACTACCTCTAATTCAAGGCTGTAGACATTTGTCCAAACTTCTGGTCCATTTGCTTTATCACAGTAGAATGTGACTCTACCTTCTGGGTCAACCCCAAAGTGTCTACTGTATCTCCTTAAGGAAATTTTCTTAACTATTCTAAACCTTTACTAGCTTTGACAAATAACCTCCATCCTCGACTTAGTGTCTCAATTGGCTAGTGGAATATACACACCACCTTTCTCCGTGTAATCATCATTGCATCTCCAGTCACTGTCCTGCTCTCTTCACATATCTTTGTACCTATCCTCATAGTAGTTATGAACTTTTTTTCCTCTCCCCTTGACTCAAAAACCCATCAACTCTCTATCTAGATATTTTTACTCTTCTTATAAATAAGAATTATATGATTTAGAGGCCTTTCCCTATAATCCCACAACTTTAACCTTCTCAGAGTTCATTAATGAGAATTTCATTATTAACAACCCTATATCCATCCCATCTGAGAAATTTCTTTCACCACTATGTCATAATCAACTCTGTCATCATTGGAAGGACTAATAGCATATGTTCCAGCAGCTCTCTCTGCCTCTCGAGTGTGCCACCCTCAATTGGTGAGAGAGATCTTCTCAAATATCTTTGATACTGCCTTTCAATAAAGACACACGAATACTCCACCATATTAGTGTCTATCATATCTTTTGAACTGGTTTTAAGGGCTCGATATAAGATCTCAAACAAGTCTCTTCCTGCTATTCAATGGTTTGGCACCATCATCAATTTTATTTTAAATTGAAACTATGCCTCATACATCGACTCAGAGTGCATATGCCTGAAATTATATTTCTCGTCCTTTAACTGAAGAATTTTTTAAGGTAGAAAGAAATGATCTAAAACCTTCCTTCATAACTCATTCTAAGTAATAATTGATCCTTAAAAAATTTCTGCTAACTACAGTGTAGCTTCACCAGTTAGAGAGAAAAGGAATAACCTGAGTCTAAGAGCTTCCTTATCTACCCTTGTTATAGTGTATGATGAGCAAATCCCAATAAAATTAATAAGGTGCACATTTACGTTATTAGTGGGTAAGCCCGCAAACACACCTTTCAAGTTTAATAGCCGGATCATGGCATTATTGATGTCAAACATCACATTTGGTGTACAGTAGGAATGATAGCTCTTATCTCGGTAGGCTAAACATATCCCATGCCCTCCTCAAGATTATCACACTGTTGTAAGTACTGATAGGCTGAGAGTACTTGAGCTATACCCTTTCTACCTCTATCCAGTTTGGCTCAATGATTATCTCCTTGTCTCTGCCTCACAAGCTCTATATCATGAGCTATACAATGGGCCTCAAAATCCCTCACTGTATTAGCTTTCATAAGTAATATATCAGTAGCATGATATACATTCTTCTGAACCATACCAAGTGGAGATAGAGGCAAATCATATGGGTTATTCCGAACCCCTTCAAGCTCACTTTCTCGTACATGTTCATTTACGCTACGGTTCGACTGTAGGATACTTTCTAATTTAGGATTAATGGGGAGTAAGGGAATTCCTTGAATCCTCGTTCTAGGTGTACAACAAAGTATATCCCAAAAAGAACAAAAAAAAAAACTCAAAAAGTTCTACAACTTCAATAAAAAATTCACAATCGTACTCCCAAAAACGACGCCAAAAATTTAATGAACACCCAGATTACACCTCCTTAAGAGGATAAAGAGGTATTTGTCAAAATATAGTTACACTGCTAGGTTGGGGTGGAACCCACTGGGAATATGTGTAACTATCTCCCAAACTTGCTGAAATCATCGAGTAGTGCAAAAAAGTAAATGGGTGGATTATTGCTGTAAATAGTACAACCTAATGGAACTTGAATGCTTTGGGTGGTAAAAAATCATAAATAAACACTAGGATTGTGTTCCCGTAGCTTATAACTCTGTGGCTTTGTCTTGCTCTCTCCAACTACCTTACTGATGTGCATGCAGAATCTGGCAAGTTATGTATCACCAACAACCTTTCGACACCCTTTGGTGAATTTCACTCATATTCTTTGAGTCTTAGAGTGTCATTTTATGAACCCTTTCCTTGGACCCTAGTTTAACTATCTCCTCTCAGTCCCAAGGTAATTAGATGAAGATAATTAGATTAAGTAGATTATGATGGAATTCTTATGTAGATAATTAACTTCAGATTACTTTTATCATATCCTCAATCTCTACTTCCCTCTCAGGTTCATAGTGAATAAAGATGGGATCCTAACATTTACAACCATTAAGAAATCAATAATAGTGATGAAAACCTCAATGAAAGAAGCAAAAATAAGTTAGAAGGATTGCACACTTCCTCTACTTTGATAACCCTCCAAGGTTCCAACAACCCTAGCTAAGGGAATTAGTCTATCATCATTGTGAAAAACTAATGGAATTCATAATCGAAAGAATTAAATCAATCTCACAATAATTTTTGATGAAAATCCAAAGTCTCAAATTGAATAACAAACCAAAATCGAAGATCACAATCCCAAGATCCAAAGCAAATTTAAAAATCAAAATATATGTTTGTGAATGATAAGATTGTGTAAACTACCAAAAAAATTAAAAGGGTATTTATAGAATAAAACAAAAATCTAGGAAACCAATCAAAAAAAGACAAAAATTAGAGTCAGTAGCCAACTAAGGAGCACTTAGGGTCCTTAGGTGGCACCTAAGGACCATAGGTGGTCCCACGTAGGTGCCAAACTCCCAAAACAGCTATAGGGTCTCTAAGAATTCAATCTTCTAGAATTTGTACTAGCACATATGGGTCGTAGGTGGTACACAAGGGACCTAGGAGCCCATTATAGTGAGAGGGTCAAATTTTCCAGCATCTGAATCTCTATTTCTCAGCTCTTTGACACTTGTTTTGGCACCTACGCCAACCTATGTGCCATAGGTGCATAAGTAGGTGGTCCAAAACTTCAACTTTCACTTTTTTCTGCTATTTAGATCCAAAAACTTAGTTTCCTGCAAAACACAACACAAAGCACATCATATTTAACAAAACAACCTATGCAACTACATTTTTTTGTACTTTTAAGCATCGAAAGTTCTATGAAAGAATATCATATCACTCTGCTAATTTTTCAAGTAATGTATAGCTCGATGATCATATTTCATTTGAGGCCTTTACATATCTGATGTCTTTCTAGTGATCTCTTGAGATATTTTCACATTGTAGTCGGGAGTAAGAAATCTATTATTACTGGGAATTAGTTGGATTTGGATTTTGTGGTATCTTCTGATGATGACTCTAAATTCTGTTTGAGAAATCTTACGGTTGATTCTAAAATCTTTGATAGATATTTGGTGGAATACTTGAGGTCTTCCTAAAATTTTTTCCCCAGTTAGGTGCTTCCAAAAAATCTTGAATAGTTTATAGGAGATTTCAACACTCAGTGGGGATCTTTAAGACTCTTCTCAAAATTCTTAGGTTTTATTCTTTCGCATGATCTTCCATTCTAACTGCAGAAAGAATTTTGATGTCCTTTCAAAGTTCTACCAATATCAATTGTGGAGGGAAATACAAATGCTATGCATAGTATGACCAAGATATTTTGATGCCTATGTATCCTGTTGAGGCATGAATTAGGCCAAAAGGGCTCCCATAAAATAGTGAAAATAGAGAGATAATCAAAATGGTGGCTAAATATTAAAAAAAGTTTCCTACATATCACATTCTTGAGATGTCAAGGCAAACATCATTTGTAAAAAGAGGATATAGGTAAACAAGCTAATATAAAGCATACAAATGAACATAAAATAAATGAATTATAAGGAAATAATCATAACTAAAATACTATTTTCTGATGTAGTATATCTTACTACATCATAGGTTATTGGGTTTAGCCACTCTTGGCCATCCATTTTAGACAAAATAAAGGATCCTTCAAATAATATCTCATGGAATACATATGGACTTTGGCAATTTGGAGCAAATAAGCCATTACTCTCTTGTTGAAGGAACAAACCATTCCCTGCGGGTATAATTGGTCATGGCATATTATACTTGACACACCTCGAAATCGAGCCATGTCGTAGGACCCCCCCAAGGACACATAAATCGGAGGTCGACCCGATAACCCATCACAATCATCACATTAATCACACGGGTTGGGTGAATCTCGACCATATAATGAGATAGCAGAAAACGTACTTCAAGTCATAACTGAAACAATGTCTACCCATTTCATAAATAACAGCACACTAACAAATATACCTAAGTCCATAGTCATCCATAATACCTCTATACAACCAAAGTTTAGAAATGTATACGTCAGGACAAGCCCCCGACGATAGGCAAACAAAGCCAAAGATAAACTAAGTCTAAAGATAGGTGACAAAGAAGAATGTATTCCGAAGAAAGGAAGCTTACCACTCCAAAGTCAATGCATGAACCGCTTCGACCATCTAATAACTTTACAAGAAGAGAACAAGATGCTCCGGCCCCTATGTCAAGTGGAGTCATAGAGTCCACAGATGGTTTGTTGTTGGAATGCTAGCATGTAACTAAATGATAAACATAAAATAAGATCATCATTCAACAACAAGAATAGTATCATATTCACACATTCATAACCTAATCCATATAATTCTATAGACGTATCACATACAATTCAAAGGGACAAAAGTTATCAACACTTTGGAAGCACTCATTCATCATATATGCAATGGAGGAGTCTAACCTTCCATACTTATACATTCAAGAATTTCTCATTAGAATAGGACTTTCACCATATTCATATATTATCAAGTAAGGGACTTTAACAACACATACATCGAGGGACTTTAACCACTCACACATATTCAAATAAGTGAGGGACTTCAACGCTCACACATATTAATTAAAGCAACGGACTATAACCACATACTCATACATTAGGCAACGGACTCTAAACTCTTTCCATATTAGATAGGGATTTCTAACTCCAAGACAATTCATTTGGCGCGGTACTTCGACCTTATGAGAACTCATTAGGAAAGGGACTTTGACCACGAGCAATTTCATTAGGCAAGGGACTTTAATGTCAAGCCATCACGACTATAATTAGTTGACGTTGGGACTCTAACCCTTTTCCCATTTATCCATATACATTCAATTCCACACATGAGGACTTTAACCAATTTAGCCAATTTAAAACCATACATGACCACATTGTCCTCATAGAAGCCTTCATTGCTCAATATTTTTAATAGTCTAATGCCTTAATTCAACTCCGCATACAATTCAAACTATGGTCCTCAATACCCTTACAAGCCAATAACATTTCATTAGGAACTCTATACCACAATTTAATCCCACACACAATTCACGTTTATTATCATGTTAGGGACTTAAACCCCCTTCGTATTCATCAAACCATCAAGGTCATCAATTACCTAATACATGACTTAGCTTTACCTTTATAGTATCATTTATCAAGCATTCATACATATTGGGTCATTTCCCTAGTTCAAAACATCACCAACATGTGACTAGAAAATCCACTTATACCTTTTCACAAACACCTTATGTGCTTAGCTTTAACCAGGTTGTTTTCATGTTAAAATTCATCAAGATTAGGGTTACTCATGAAAAAAATGTTATACCATATACAACAAGCATCCATATATGCAAATCATCATCAATAAAATGAATAGACACAAGTTTAAGTGGGAATGATCATTGTTCATCATTTAGAAACAACACGCTTTTTCATTTAATTTCAAACTCACCATGTATACTTACTAATTAAAGTGTGAAATACCTGGGTTTTAGCGTTATTTAAGAAGAGTAGAGATACATTCCTTAAATAACTTAAATCACCAAGGATATTGACTCCCCTTTTCCTCTTGAAGATCACCCTCCAAACCATACCATCCAATCTTGTTTCAAGAACCTTTAGAGTGTATTGGAGTGTTTCAGTCTTGTAAATGAGGGGTTAGGAGGCTAAAATGCCTTTATATTAAGAGGGTTCGGGGTTTTGGGCATGGGAAAAGACCACAAAGGCCTTTGTAAAAAGCTGAAAAGTGACCTCGCCAAGGGGTACGACTCCTCCATATGACTCTCTTAGTAATCGTACACTAGGGTACGAGTGGTACCCTAACTTGTACCCTAGGCTTTTTCTAGGTCAACCATATTGTTGTGAGTACGAGTGGGCACCCTTGAGTCGTAACCAAAGGTTTCAATTCACCCCCTAGTCGTATACAAAAAAAGTATACCAAACTGTGAACTCAAAATAGAGACTACTCTCTACTTGATTGAATTGCATAGGACTCGTATGCATGTGGTATGACCAAGGGAAGGTCATGTCGTATAGAAAAAAATACTCTACCCTAACATGCTGTAAAAGGTACGAGAGGGGGAGGGGAGAATGGATACGAACCGTATCCATGGGTATGACTCAATCTCCAAGTCGTACCCAACTTAGAGACACCAAAAGTTGTTGTTTTTATTAATGTTAAAGAACTAGGTGTTTCGATTCTCCCCCACTTGGATCATTCGTCCACAAATTAAGGGTATGGTATAAGTATACATAAGCTAACATATCATAACACTTCACTTCGATCAATGTTAAAACAAGCTTTTAACAAGGATACAACACAGCTCCTGGTCATTATCAACCAATTATTCATCTCATTGACTTTGGGACTCTAACCCGTTTCTTATTAGAGCTTGCTCATTTTACAACTTAGGGACTTTAACCCATCAACTTTCAAAGACATCAAGAAACTCAAAGCATTAGGGACTTTAACCCGTCATCTATCAAAACATGAATTTATACAATGTACTAGGGACTTTAACTAATGGTCTAACAAGGCACAAATCATTTCACACATTGGGAACATTAATCCCTTGTCTAACAAAGATACAATTTAATTCAAAGCTTATAGACTTCAAGCCATTGTCTATCAAGGACATACATCAAAGTAAGGAGATTAACGCATACCTCAAATACAAGCTTCCAAAATGAAAATAAATGCGGGTAATTGAACTTTATGTCCTATTTTGCCTCCTAAGTAGCTTCCTAAGACTTTTGGTTCCTCCATAGAACCTTTACCGAAGCAACCTCTTTCGTTTGCAACCGACAAATTTATCGATCCAAGATACTCACTAGGATCTCCTCATAGGGTAAATAGTCTGAAATAAAAATATTTTCCAATGGAACAACTAATGAAGGGTCACCCACATATTTTCGCAACATAGACACATGGAAAACTGGGTGAATGGAGTCCATGCTAGAAGAAACCTCCAAATCATAGGCAACATTGTCAATCCTCTTAACAATTAAGAAGGGACTAACATAGCAGGGTCTAACCTTCCCCTTTTTACAAAAATACATCACTCCCTTCATAGGAGACACTTTCAAGAATACCCAATGGCCTATAGTAAAGTGTATGTTTCTATGCCTCAAAGCCGCATAAGACTTTTAGCGACTTTGAGCGGTTTTCGACCTGTGATGAATCACTTTCACCTTCTCTAAGGATTGGCGAACTAGATCAGGGCCAAGAAATTACCCTCACTAACCTCGTACCACTCAATAAAAGATCGACACCTCCTACCATACAAAGCCTTAAAAGGTTCTATGCCAATACTAGAGTGGTACCTATTATTATAGGCGAACTCAACCAAAGGCATATGTTCATACCAACTACCACCATAGTCAATTACACAAGCCCACAATATATCTTCCAAAGTTTGGATAGTCCTTTCCACTTGCCCTTTCATTTACGGGTGGAAAAAGGTACTAAGGCACACTCCAGTACTGTTGCAGCCAAAACCAGGAACTTATCGTAATGGGCATCCCAAGTCCAACCAGGACCAGGGACCACCCCTTTAACCCGACCCAACGACCTTATACAACTTTAGATAAGCTAAATTTTGAGCATATAATAAGATTGCATAAATCTCTCATGAATATTCTAGGATAGGGTATTAACCATGACCGACCCGACCGAGTCTAACCATACCAAACCAATGATCCATACTTTACCAAACCATTTAGAAAATATAAAACATTATATGATAATCAAACCCAAAATATAATAATATGGAACAATGAGAAATTATGTTTAATGATGACAACCTCCCAGCTAATTCCAATGCAAAGGCTGACACTAATATCGACCCCCCTTATAAAGTACCACAAATCCTCTATCCAAAAAAATACAAATATCCAGTTAGGAATTGACCCCAACTAGGGCCAAAACTAATATCTAAAAAGAAAGTAAAATATCTAAGATTTTCCAATATAAAATGATGCCTTCTAAAAGGATGGATGCTCACTATTTCAGTCCAAAAGCTATCCCCAAATCAATTACTATAAAGGAGGAGTCGAATAGCCGGTTCCTACATAGCATAGGTATACAGTCGCAAATAGATGGGTTAGTGGGTGAACACTAGAATGAAACTCGGGATAAGGTTAAAGTAATGCTAGTTATCAAAACCAAGTGAAAACCATCCAATGCAAACAACCAAACATATATAAGTTCTGGGGAAAGGGACCGAGTTTAGCATGCCATTAAAACATTTATCTGGGTTGTCTAGCTTAGCCGTCCTACTACCCACGGGCCATATGGGTTTAGCTCTCCCTTCTGAAAGGGTCCCAGTACGTGTAGCAACACAATAAAGTAAAATCCCTAGGATGACTTGTACATCCCTCCAATATAAATGCGACACTCACACGTGGCTATCGAAGACCCTTCATATCGGTAAATATAAGTTTTTAGTTTTGATCCCACCACGACCGCCACCTTCCACGGCTTAGCTTACATATCCCGCCATTAATTCCCAATTAAAACCAAGTACAAACAATCAAATTATCCTTCTATTAATAAAGGCTATATATTAACCCACTGGTATCTTTATACCACCATACTTGCAAGGATTATCCATAACCAAACCATAAAATTAAGGGGAGATTCAAGTTCCCTATCACTTGCCCTATTAAACCTCTTGGGAGACTACTATATTTTCCACAAGCATAACCTATTAACCATTAAACTTTGTAAACCATTGATAAATATTTAAGGTTTCATATATAAGCCTAAAACAAGCAAGAGTTCCATTAAAATAAGTCAATGCATTGAACATATATTTATAAGCATTTTATCAAACACCTTGAGGACATAATATAACCAAACCAAATTCCATTACTATTAAACCATTACCATGAAATTCAATTGTCCAAAACCACCCTTAATTCATAGAAAAGCTAATTAAAATCATAGGAAATCATAACCAAGCATTTAACATCAAAACACCCAAATCAATAGTTGAAAGCCATAATAATACAAGAGAAAAACCATGAAAGCAACCATGTAACCTTGCCTTTAATTGAAGTTACAATTAAGGAATATAATTATTCCTTAAAACAAGAATATTGATAGAAAAATTCACCAAGACAAGACCTAAAGTAATCCTTTAGTTGAAACCCTAGATCTTTGTCCCAAAAGCTCTTGAGAGAATTATGATATGTTTAGGAATAGTTTCTAAGCATTTAAGAGCAAAATAATAGGGTAAATAACCTCCTAAGTGAATTAGAAGTCGTGGGTCCTTATTAGGGTATGTAGGGAAATATACAAAATACCCCCACTTAAATCCCGTAAAAACCCGACAAAGGGTCATGACTAACCTCCATACGAATCGTAACCCCCTAATGGTTGATACCCACCCGACCGTAATCAAACCTCAACCATGGATCAGACACTTTCTAGTATACAACTCATCCACTTAAGTCGTAACCTCAATAAATGATCCGTATCACTGGCAGAATACAACACTAGGAGGATCAAATGTTTTCTACCTTATGAGTCGCCTATACGACTTGTACCACAGCATACGACACTCATCCTTAAGTCGTATCCATTTTAGTAACCAAAACTATCCCAACAACTAATACTAGTCAGCTTATGACAAAACTTCACCACTCATATCCCAACATACATCTAGTACCATGAGTCATATTGGGTTCGAAAAAAGAGATTCCAGGAAATTTTCTAAGGGTCCAAACTTGGGATGCTTCAATTTTCCCCACAGGAACAGTCTTCTCCAAATGATGTATCAAACATAAATCCCACCTTTTGATGTCTCTAGTCTTATGTTTACAAAATGGAAAACAAAGATGCAAAAGATGAAGCTTTTCCTTCAACAAACTCAGTAAATAAAGATGTGTTCAAGAACACATACCTTCCACATGAATATCAGGATCATAAAACAAGAGAGGATACTTGGACTCCATGTCCTCCTCCACTTCCCACATGGCCTCTTCCACCTTGTGGTTCTATAATAGAACCTTAACAAAAACCACATCCTTGGTCCATAACTGACGAACTTGCCTATCTAATATCTAAACTCAGACCTCTTCAAAAGACAAAGAATCCGAGATATCCAACCCTTCTAAAGGAATCGAAGATGGATCATCAACTCACTTCCTTAACATAGAAACATGGAATACCAGATGAACCAAACTCAAGCTAGATAGCAACTCCAACTTATACGCAATATTGCCCGCTCTTTGCAAAATCTCATAAAGGCCAATGTACCATGGGCTAAGCTTTCCCTTTTTTTCAAACTGCACTACTCTCCTCATAGGTAACACCATAAGGAAAACCTTATTCGCAACTACAAACTCCAAGTCTATATGCCTAACATCCGCAAAGGACATTCCAAGATTCTGGACAGCCTTGAGTCTATCTCGAATCTCCTCCACCTTTTCCATAGCTTGATAAACAAAATCCTAAACAAATAAATTAGACTCATCGAGCTCAAACTAACCAATAAGAGATATGCACCTCCTACCACACAATACTTTAAAAGGAGCCATACCAATACTCTTATGAAAGCTATTATTGTAAGAAAACACTACCAATGGTTGATGCTCCACCCAACTTCCACCATAATCAATCACACAAGCTCGAAGGATATCTTTCAATATCTTAATAGTTATTTTCACATGCCCATTCGACTGTGGATAAAAAGCAATACTCAGACTTACCTTAGTCCCCAACCTTTACTGGAAAGACCACCAGAAGTAAGATGTAAACTATTTACCATGGTCGAAAATAATCAAAATAGGCACCCCATGTAGTTTTATAATCTCTTGAAGATAAAGCTTCGCATAATCCTCCTCTGAAAAGTTAGTTTGCATAGGCAAGAAATGCGCACTTTGTTATCCTATCCACATGACCCAAATTGAATAAAATTGGTCTCGAGATGGAGGAAGACCATTAACAAAATCCATATTGATCTCCTCCCACATCCCTTCAGACAACTCAATTTCTTTATAAAACTCGCTAGGCCTCATGTGCTCAACCTTAACTTGTTGACACACCATGAACATGGACAACACATCAACAACGTCCCACTTTATTCCACTCTACTAATAGATCTCCTTAAGATCATGGTATATCTTAGTAGAACCGGGATGAACAACATAGCGCGATTCGTGTGCCTCAACTAAGATCCTTTTCTACAAACCATCTACATCATAACACACAACTTCCCTTGGTACTGCAACATACCACCACCGCTAATCTCAAAAACTTGCCACATTTTTCCCACCAATGCTACCTTTGATTTTCATCAAGGCAGAATCTAAAACTTTCTTTTTGTAAATTTCCACACTAATAGATGGCCAAACCACTTCTTGCACTATTAAACCACCATCCTTAGAGTCCAACATATGAACCTCAAGATTTTCAAATTGGTTAATATCCTTCACCGATTCTTGCTTTCCTTATTTCACATAAGCCAAACTACCCATGGACACCCTGCTAAGAGCATCGGTAACCACATTAGCTTTACCTAGGAGGTAGTGAAGACTCATATCATAGTCCTTAAAAAGCTCAATCCGTCTCCTCTACCTGAGATTACGATCTTTCTTTGAGAACACATAATGTAAGCTTTTGTGATCAGAAAAGATATCCACGTGAACACCATTCAAATAATGCCGTCATATCTTTAAAGCAAACATAATGGCCAACAGCTTCAAATCATAAGTGGGATAGCTCCTTTCATAAACCTTTAACTTCCTGGAAGCATAGTCTATCACCTTTCCATGCTGCATCAACACACAACCAAGACCAACCGGAGATGCATCACAATAAACTACAAACCCATCATTGTCTTCTGATAAAGTTAGAAGTGGATCCGAAGACAACTTATTTTTCAACTTCTCCAAACTCCCCTCATATGCATCCAACAAGAAAAATTAACCTTCTTCTGAGTTAACTTAGTAAAAGGAGAAGATATCAATGAAAAACTCTCAACAAACCACCTATAATACACGACTAAATCCAAGAAAATCCTAATATCAGAAAGAGTCACAGGTCTAGGTCATTTCTTCACCACAACCACTTTCTACAAATCCACCATGATCCCTTCACCTGAAGTGATATGACCCAAGAAAGTCACAACATTCAACCAAAACTCGAACTTAGAGAACTTAGAATATAACTGCTGCTCCTTTAAGGTCTCCAACACTACACAGTTTTCATCAGCATAATCTACCTCACCCTTTGAATACACTACCGCCTGAACACCCTGTTCATCAAATCCATAAACACTGCTGGGGCATTTTGTCAATCCAAATGACATTACAAAAAACTCATAATTCACATATCGAGTGAAAAATGCTATATTAGGGATATATACCTCCCTAATCTTCAACTGATGGTACCTAGACCAAAGATCTATCTTGGAGAAGAGCTTGGCACCTTGCAATTGGTCAAATAGATCATTTATCCAAGGAAGGGGATATTTATTCTTGACCATTACTTATTCAACTGCCTCTAGTCGATGCACCTATAAAAAAAACCATCCTTCTTGCACATGAAAAACACTGGTGCATCCCATGGAGAAAGGCTAGGATGAATGAACCCTATGTCTAAAAGATCTTTAATTTGCTTCTTGATTTCCATTAACTCATTCGAAGCCATTCTATATGGAGGAATAAAAATTAGATGAGTGTCCAAAAGCAAAATCAATACCTAACTCTATTTCGCTATTTGGAGGAACACCTTGAAGATCATCCAAAAAGACCTCTGGAAACTCATTAACCATTGGAACCAAAGATAAAGAAGGACCTTCCGAATTAGAATCTTTAACCCAAACTATGTGATAAAGACAACCCTTATATATTAACATCTGATCGCTAAGATAAGAAATAAACTTCCCCCTTGGTGCAAAGTAACAACCTTCCCATTCTATTTTTGGCTTACCAAGGAACCTAAAGATGAACCTATGGGTTCGGCAATCCAAATTGGCATAACAAAAATGCAACCAACATATGTCCTAGATTACATCAAAATCTACCATACCCAACTCAAATAGATCCATTGAAATTTTTCCACCAATCACTAATACCACATACCCCCTATAGACCCATTAAGAAATAATAGGATCTCTTAGTAAGGTAGAAATAGAAAATTGATCTGAAATAATCTTTGGATCAAAACTAAAAGACAACAATATAAGGATTCAAATAGGAAAGGGTAGAACTCAGATTAAGCAAATAATATATGTTATGAGAGAAAAGTTATAACATACCATAACAATATCAGGTGATGCCTTAGATTTCTGATGGGACGCTAAAGCATACAACCTGTTCTGACTAGCACTGGAACCAGGAGAGAAACAGAAGTAAATACCACACCATCGAGAGTAGAAAAAGAAGATAAAGCCACCAAAATATTATTCGCGCCCATAGTAACCTTGTTAGATGGACAATCCCTGAGCCGATGGCCTACTTGGCCATACTTCAAGAACTTATCCCTTTCCTCCTTACAAAATCCTTGATGAGGAAGACAATAAAACTAATAAGGAGAACATGAAGAAATAGACTGACCTTCGCTAGCTTAAGACTGGGCTCCCTGTGCCTAAGAATTATCACCACCATGATAACGCTTGTCGCCCGACTACTGAGGGTAAGGATCACTAGCAGTAGAGAAGGAACCAGAACTCCCTAGTTTTTTTTCTGCTACCATCTCAATCACCCTGAGACTGTTTTTCTCTGTATTTTGCCTGCCTTCTCTTCTCATCCTCATCCTGCTGTATATGAACAATCAGCCTCAATATGTCTATATCCCTTATGAGCAAAACAGTCTTGCTCTATAGAATTAGATTTTCATTCATCACAGAATCAAACTTCCTCATTCTTTAATTTGTATTAGTCCTCAAATAAGGGGCATACCTCAACAACTCATGGAACATCAAAGCATACTCCTCCATGAATATTCTCTTTTTTCTAAGGTTCACAAACTTGTCACTGCTTAAATCTTACTAGGGCAGACTTGAACCCGTAACCGAGGAGGCCCAGGAGAACCAGCTCATAACTTTATACTCCCATGCATACCTCTATGACAACCCAAAATTTAGACAGCATCATGTCGCATATAAAAGGAAATAATCACCTGTATAATCTCAAGCAC
>JAPEIP010000011.1:170495905-170505956 GCA_026120095.1 Capsicum chinense | reverse complement strand
GAGTCATATTGAACAAGCCCTCGGGCCTCATGTGCTTAATTTTCTCTAGTTGATATACAATACACTAGGCAGCATAGCTATCCACAACACATTTCATACTGCCCCATCAATAGAACTCTCTAAGATTATGGTACATCTCGGTGGAACCAGGATGTATAGCATATTGAGATTTATAAGCCTTGTCCATGACCCTTTCCTTCAATCCATCAATGTTGGGAACACATATCTTACCTTGGTATCTCAATACACCATCACCCCTAATCACAAAGTCTGCAACCTTTTGTTGACCTACATTACTCATGATCTTCATCAAGTAGGAGCCCTGCACTTACTTTTCCTTTATCTCAACAATAAGAGACATTTGAGATACCAAAAGGACAAATACACCACCATCTTTAGAGACTGCAAGATGAACTACAATATTAGCCAAATGGTGAATGTCTTTTACCAATTCCCGCTTATCATCATCTACATAGGCTAAACTTTTCATGGACAACCTACTAAGAGCATCAACGACTACATTCTTCTTACCGGGATGGTAATAAAGACTTATATAATAGACTTTCAATAACTCAAGCCACCTTCTTTGAAAGAGATTCAACTCCTTTTGGGTAAACACATATTTTTGAGACTATTATGATCGAAAAAAATATCAACATGAACCCCATATAGGTAATGTCTCCAAATCATTAACGCAAAGACCGCGACTAATAACTCTAAGTCATGGGTAAGGTAGTTTTTCACATGAAATTTTAATTGCCTAGAATCATAAGCCACCACCCTACGATTTTGCATTAACATGCAACCAAGAACGACGCAAAAAACATCACAATAAACCACCGAACCATCACTACCCTCAGGCAAGGTCAAAATCGGAGCCAAAGTTAATTTATCTTTCAACTTCTCAAAACTACCCTCATACGCATTGGAAGATAAAAATATGACCTCTTTTTGGGTCAATTTGTTTAATGGGGTAGCTGTAGTCGAGAAACACTCTACAAATCTTATGTAGTAATTAGCTAGACCCAAGAAGCTTCGAATATCGGTTGGAGTCGTATGTCTCCATCACTTCTTAACCGCTGCAACCTTTTGGTAATCTACCATGATCCCTTCACTAGAGATGACATGAAAATGAAAAGTATGGCTTTGAACTAAAACATACACTTGGAGAACTTGACATACAAATGATGATCCTTCAAAGTTTGCAACATTGCATAGAGATGATCTACATGATCTGCCTTACTTTTAGAATAGACTAAGATATCATCAATGAAAACAATGATAAACATATCCATCAACAGATGAAATACCCTATTCATCAAGTCCATGAATGCCATTGGGTCATCGGTCAACCCAAAAGACATAACAAGAAACTCATAGTGACCATACGGGTTCTAAAGGTTGTCTTAGCGATATCTACATCCCTAATCTTAAGTTGATGACAACCCAATCTAAGTTCAATATTAAAGAAACACTTTGCACCCTAAAGTTGATAAAAAAATGATCAATCCTAGGAAAAAGATATTTATTCTTTATGGTAACTTTTCTCAACTAAAGATATTGAATGCACATACGAAGGGAACCATCCTTTTTGCACATGAACAACATGGAAGAACCCTGCGGAGACATACTAGGGTAGATGAAACCTTTATCTAAGAGGTCTTTCAAATGCTCCTTAAGCTCTTTTAGCTCCACTGGAGCCATTCGATAAGGAGGATAGAAATTGAATGTATGTTCGTGACAATATCAATCCCAAAATAAATTTCCCTATCCGGAGGAACACCAGAAGCTCATCAAGAAACACCTCGAGAAACTCATTAACTAGGAGAATGAATTCTAGAGAAGGATCTTCCAATTTAGAATATTTAACTCAGATGAAATGATACAAACACCCTTTTGAAATCAACTTTTGGGCCTATAGATAAGAAATGAACCTTTCCATGGCACTAAGGAACCACCTGCCCATACAATGACCAGCTCATTGAGGAATTGAAACATGACCCTATGGGTCCGACAATATAAAGAAGAATAGAAAGAATGCAACCAATCTATCCATAGAATAATATCAAAATCAACCATGTCCAATTCTATCAAATCTACAAAAGTATCCCTACCACCAAATAATATCACACACCCCTTATAGACCCTTCTAATAACGACAAGGTCTTCGATCGGGGTAGAAATAGAAAAAGAAATAGATAGAATCTCGAGACCACAATCAAGATGCACAACCACATACGGGGTCACATAAGAAAGAGTAGACCCTGAATAAAGAAAACAATACACATCACAAGAGAAAAGTCTCAACATACCCATGACAACATCAGGAGATGCTGCAGAATCCTTACAAGTAAGAAGTGTATACAAGCAGTTTTGGCTAGCGTCAGTGCCAAAAATAGAACCAGGGACAGATATAGAACCCTTTAGTGAGGGAACAAAGGGAGTAGCAATAGGAGCCCTATTGGCCAAAGAAGGTACTAAGGAGGGGAACTTATGTTGGATATGCCCAAACTGACCACAATTGAAGTATTTGTTTATCCCCTTCTAACACTAACCACGATGACCCTGGCTATAGAATCTGTAAGGAGGGAGAGATGGAGCCAAATGGATGCCACTAGCCTAGAATTAAGAACCCTATGATCGAGATCCACCACTAAAGTAAGTTCGATGATTACCCGAAAACTTTAGGTAAGGAGAGAAAACACTAGCCATTGAGAAAGAACTCAAACTCCCCTACTTCTTTTGGGCTACTTACCACTATTACAATAACTAGGCTCAGAAGGCCTACATTTCTTTCCTTGCCTCTCACTAAGCTCAACGTTTTTCTTTTTCTCTTCTTTCACTGGTTGAAAATACATAATCAACCTAGAATTATCCATTATCATAATCAAAAAGGTCACTTTTCTATTAAGACTAACTCATAGGACAATCCCGAGAAAAATTTATGCATTTTAGCCCTTATGCTAGAAACTATCTCAGGAGTATACCTTGACAATTGATAGAATTTCAAGGCATACTCTTAAACGGACAACCTTCCTTGCTTCAAGTTCACAAACTCATCCACCTTAGCCACTATCTACACTTGAGGAAACAAGCGGTCTAAGAAAGCCTCGTAGAGGTCCTCCCACATGGCGGGACTAGAATCAACATCTCTAGATAACTACCAACCCTTGTACCATTCGTATGCTACATTCTTCAATTGGTACGAAACAAACTCGACGGCCTCAATCTCTGAAGTATGCATAATTCAGAAAATATTCTCTATTTTATCAACGATAACGTTAGGATCCTTTTCAACTTTTGTACTAAAGAACATAGGAGGGATTAACCTCATAAATTGGCCAATTCTTGTGGCCTCAGAAGAAATCATAGCTGGAGTACCACGCTCCACTTTAGAGGCTACAAATTGAGTCAAGAGGTTGATACAACAATGAAACTATGCATTAGTGGCATCTTTTGAGATGATGGAATACAAGGGACACTCTCATAGTTGGGGTTAGTATGGACAGGCAGAACCCCACAAAGATGGTCAAATGCTGCAACCCTACCCCAGGTCTGAACTCCAAAAGTTGGCAGAGCTTCATCTGTAGAGCTCTAAAAAGCATTTTTTTAAGCCTAAGATCTCCTTTGAGACTTGATCTAAAATGTAGCAAATAGAAATTTGAGAAATCCAAGACAGCTTTATGGCATGAGATAGAAACACAAGAAAGGGAAACATTTCCTAAAATGTCTCATAGCTCCTCTTTTATAAGTATGGCATGCTTCATACCCATAAAAAAGACTTTACTCAACATGGTATTGTGGACACCCAACTGACCATAAACCTAGGATATGATACCAACTTGATACACCCAAAAATTGGGCCATGTTGTAGGGGAACCCCAAGACCACATAAACTAGAGTCGCCCTGATAACCCATTACATTAATAACATAGGGTTGGTAAATCTCGACCATATAATGAGATAGAGGAAAACATACTACAAGTCATTACTTAAATAATGTCTACCCATTTCATAAATATCAACACAATAAGTAATATAGCCAAGTCCACAGTCATCCATAAAACCTCTATACAACTGAAGTTTAGAATTGTATACATCGGGCCAAGCCCCTTCCGATAGCCAAACTAAGCCAAATATAAATTAATTCTAAATATAGGTGACCAAGGATGAATGCCTTCCGAAAAAAGAAAGCTCACCACTCCAAAGAAAATGCAAAAAATGTTTTGACCATTTATCATTGTAAAGAAAGAGGAAAAAATGCTACGGCCTTATGTCACGTATGGACATAGCTCAGAGATAGTTAGCAGTTGGAACGCCATCATATAACTCAAAGATACGGATAAAATAGCATCATCATTCAACTATAAGCAATATACAATATTCAATCACATTCATAACCTTATCCATATATATATGTGTGTGTAGACATATCACATTCAATTCAAGGGGACAAGAGTTATCAACACTTTGGAAACACTCATTTATTATACATGCAATATAGAACTCTAACCTTCCATAATTATATATTCAAGCACTTCTCATTAGACATAGGACTTTAACCATATTCATATATCATAATGTAAGGGACTCTAACCAAATGTCCATCCATTTGAGTGTGGGACTTTAACCACTCACACACATTCACATAAGTGAGGGACTCCAACCACTCACACATATTCTTTTAAGCAAGGTACTCTAACCATATTATCACACATTATACAAGAGACTCCAACATCATGTCGTATTATATAGGGGACTCTAACCCTAAGCTAATTAATTTGGCGAGGCACTTCGACCTCATGAGATCTCATTAGGCAAGGGACTTTAACCACAAGAAATTTCATTTGGCAAGGGACTTTAATCTCAAGCCATCATGACTATCTGTAGTCGACATTAGAAATCTAACCCTTTGTCCATGCATCCATATATATTTAATTCCATATATAAGGACTTTAATCATTTAGCCAATTCAACATCATACATGTCCATATGGGAGCCTTAATTGCTCAACCTTTTCAATAGTCTAATGCCTTAATTCAACTCCTCATACAATTCAAACTATGGTCCTCAATACCCTTAAAAGCCATTCACATTTCATTACAACAATTTAATCCCTCATACAATTCATATTCATTTTCATATTAGGGACTTTAACCCCATTCTTATTCATCAAACCATTAAGGTCATCAATTACCCAATACATGGATCATCTTTATATTTAAAATATGATTAGTCAATCATTTATACATATTGGTCCATAGCCCTCATTTAAAACATTACCAATAAGTTACAAGATAATTCACTTAGACCTTTTTAGAAATACCTTATGTGCTTACCTTTAAAAAGGTCATTTTTATGATAAAATTCATCAAGATTAGGTTTAATCATGAACCACATGTTAGACCACATATTAAAAAAATCAACATATTAAAATCCTCATCAATAACATGAATAAACACAAGTCTTGGTAGGAATTATCATTATTCATCATTTAGCAACAAGACCCTTTTTCTTTTAATTTTAAAATCACCATGTAAACTTACTTATTCAAGTGTGAGATACATGGGTTGTAGAGTTATTTAAGAAAGGGAAAAGATTCATGCATTAAAAAACTTGAATCAGCAAGGATATTGACTCCACTTTGCCTCTTAAAGATCACCCTCCAAACCCTAGCCTCCAATCTTATTTCAAGAACCTTTAAAGTGTTATAGAGTATTTGAGTCTTGTAAATGAGGGCTTTGAAGGCTACAATGCATTATATAATAAGATGGTTTCGGGTTTTGGTAATGGTAAATGAAAACAAATCTCTTAGTAAAAATATGAAACGTGATCGTGTAGGGGTACGACTCCCCCATACGACTCCCTTAGTTATCATACCCTAGGGTACTAGTGGTACCCTAACTTATACCCTAGTATTTTTCTAGATTAAAAATACTATTTTGGATATGAGTGGGCATCCTTGAGTTATAAATAAAAGGTATGACTCACCTCCAAGTCGTATAAACAATTAGTAGACCAAACAGTGCACTCCAAATGGAGACTACCCTCTACATGATTGAGTTGCATACACCTCATATGCATGGGTTACGATTAAGGAAAGGTCATGATGTATAGAAAAACATATGACACCCTAAGATATTTTCCAAGGTATGATAGAGGGAAGAGAGAGTGGATACGATTCGTACCCATGGGTATGACTCAAGCTCCAAGTCATACCCAAATCAGAGACACCAAAAGTTGTTATTTTTCTCAAGGTTCAAAACCTAGGTGTTTCAATGCTCAGCATATTATCATCAATAAATATAAGTTGTTCATAATGAATATGAACCTTTTCTTCATTACTTAGCTTGCCTTCTTGAATGATTCTCGAGGAGGGAATCATGACCTCAGCAGGAGTCCAATAAAGTAGAAACCACTTCTCAAGAATAGATCTGTGACTGTCGACCATCTTTCTCAATATCCTCTTTATATTGTTATGAGAAACTTCTACAAATCCATTTACTTAAGGATGATAAGTTGTTGAATTTTGCTGAGTAAGCATGAATTTTTCACATATCTCTTCTATAAAATGATTGTTCAAGTTTGCACTATTGTCTGTGCCTTGTTCTTGATAAAATCAGCTACTACCCTTTTGGTCACAGATTTATAATAGGCAGCACCACCTATCTGGTGAAGTAATTAATAACTACAAAAATTATATTGTATCTATTTGAAGCAAATGGCTTTTTTGGGCCAATGACATTCATTCCCTAGGGTACCAGTACCTAAGGTAAACACAGAGTTAAGTTCATTAAGAAGCACTTGGATTAAATCTCCATATATCTAGCGCTTGTCCATTTCTGCAAAAACATATTACAATCATTCTCCATAGCTATCTAAAAATAAGTGGCTCATAAAATCTTATTTCTATGATGAACCTATTTATGTAAGGTACACATACTCTAGCATGGACTTCTTTAAGCCACTTTGTGGCGTTAATGGAATAAAAAAATCTTAGGAATCTCAAATTTTTTTTCCTCATTCAAAGAATTTACCGGTTTAAGAAGAAGATGTTAGCTAGTCAATGAATATCTTTTTCTAATTAATTATTGCATATTCAAGGTATGCTCCAACTTATTGATACCTCTTCATATAGAAATCCATGGATTTCCATCTAGATTTTCTTTAACATGCATAGAATAAGTACGTTTCTTTTTTAGCCTTATCTTTAATAGATTGATTCAGCTTTGATCCAGATGTTATATCATAGAATATTATATAAAAGAATTTGCAAACTCATTCGATTTCCTAAGAATATAATATGATTTCATCTTCCTAAATCTATTACATAAATCTTGAATCAAATTGAAATAGTGTGTGATCTTAGAATTCTTTATGGCCTATTAACCTTAGACTTAATTAATCAAAAAATATGAATCAACAATGACTAGTAATTCTAAAGTATCTATTTCAATAGACAATCTGATACTGAAAATACAAGCTCCATTTTTTACCATGTTAGTGGTGAATAAAAAGCAAAGTTTGGTTGTGATAAGGTGATACTGACTAATTTTTGATACTAAGATTGCTCCAATTCATTATCCTTTAAAATGACCAGTCCATTAAATAAAATCCTCTAACCATGATATGCTTGTGAAATATCTTTTGTCATAAATAATACCACTTTATTAGGGAAGTAAATTTGGAGTGGTTCATAATATTTATCAATTGGATTCTCTGTAATATGATTGGATAAGAATTGCCCCTTGATCTTCTTCTCAGCCACATACACTATGTTAAACTCAATTAAAACATTGTCTTTTTGGCTAGCTTTCTCATAGGCCTGGCTTTCTAGAAAATATAATTTAAAAGATCTATTCTAGAAATGTGATACATCGTATAAAGATGGGTGATGCATGAGTTTTTGGGAAAACCAAGTCAAACCATAGCAAGTCTTTTTCAACAAAGTAAAATGAGCCTCGCATGGAGTGAATCTCTTACTCAAATAGAAAATCACATATTTCTTTTTTTTTGGGTTTATTATTTTGCCCCAAACTCATATGAATCTATTATCTGAGACTGGTAGATAAAGTAATAATGAACTTTCTTCTCTTAGAGAAACTAGCACATATGGAAAAGTTACTCATCTAAATGTATTATCTGATACTGATAGATAGAGAAATAATGGGCTTCTTGCTCTTAGATAAACTAGCACATGTGGACTAATTAAATAATCTTGATGATTTCAACAAACTTTAGACATTCTTCACTCCATATGATTGGTGCATTTTTCTTCAATAGCCTCAAAATAGGTATGCAAATAACTATTCATTAGACGATTAACAGATTCATGTAATTCAATCTTCACTAGAAGCTCATGACTTTCTTCTTTGACTTCGATAGAGGCAGCTCCTAAATTTCATGAACTCTCGAAAGTTCTAGCTTGATGTCACTTTTACTGACTATAAAGACAAAAAAACTTTCCTGCATGCCAAAAAAGCACTTGGCAAGGTTCAACTACAAATTATAATTTCATAACTGGTCAAAGAACCTTTTCAACAACAATAACAACATACCCAGTATATTCCCTCATAGTGGGGTCTGGGGAGGGTAGAGTGTGCGCAGTCCATACCACTACCTCTAAAGAGGTAGAGAGGCTATTTCCGATAGACCTCTAGCTCAAGTTATGAAAATCCTAGAACACAATAAAGAAACAATGGTACGACAGTCACAGAAAATTGTACGTTGCTAAACATAAGACCCCAAAGTCCACCTAAATAATGACAACGCCTCAACCACACCCTTAACCCTCTATCCTAATGCTATTCCTCCATATATTCCTATCTAGGGTCATGTACTTAGTCAACTATAACTGTTTCATGTCACGTTTAATCACTTTTCTCCAGTATTTCTTTGGGCTACCCCTACCCCGCTTGAAGCCATCCAAGGCCAACCACTCATACTTACGAACTGGGGCATCCGTACCCCTCCTTATCACATGACCAAACTATCTCAACCTTACTTTCCGCATCTTTTCCTCCACTGACACCACTCCCACCTTCTCCCAAATAATATCTTTCCTAACCTTGTCAACCCTAGTGAATCCACACATCCAACGCAACATTCTTATTTCCGCCACCTTCAGCTTTTGGATATGAGAATTCTTAACCAGCCAACACTCCGCTCCATACAACATAGCAGGCCAGACTGTAATTCTAAAGAATTTTCCTTTCATCTTGAGGGTCACCTTCTTATCACATAGAATTCCTGAAGCGAGCCTCAATTTCAACCAACCAGCCCTAATACGGTGAGAGACATCCTAATCTATCTCTCCATTTCCCTGAATCGTAGACTCGAGATACTTAAAACTCTCCCTCTTACAAACCGCTTGGGAATCCAACTTCACTAACACCTCCTGCTCTTGCCTCGAGTCACTAAAGTTGCACTCCAAATACTCCATCTTGGTCCTACTCAATCTGAAACCTTTAGACTATAGGGCTTGCCTCCAAATCTCCAGTTTATCATTAACCCCTTGTCGTGACTCATCACTTAAAACTATATCATCTGCGCAAAGTATACACCAAGGCAGCTCACATTGTATTTTTTGCGTCAACACATCCATCACCAAAGAGAATTAAAAGGGAATAAGAGTTAATCCCTGGTGTAACCCTGTCAAGACCGAGAAATGCTCAGAATCTCCTCCCACTAGCCTTACCCAAGTCTTCGCCCCCTCATACATGTCCTTAATTACTTTAATGTACGCCACCGGGACCTCTCTCACCTCCATGAATCTCCAAAGAACCTCCCTAGGGACCTTGTCATATGCCTTTTCCAAGTCAATAAACACCAAGTGAAGATCCCTCTTTCTCTCTCTATACTGCTCTATCAGTCTCCGTACAAGGTGAATTTCCTCAGTCGTGGAGCGACCAGGCATAAAATCAAACTGATTCTTTGAGATAGACACAATATTCCTCAACCTCCACTCCACCACCCTCTCCCAAATATTCATTATGCGACTCAATAACTTAATACCCTAATAGTTATCACAACTCTAAATATCACCCTTGTT
>JAPEIP010000011.1:170458766-170494827 GCA_026120095.1 Capsicum chinense | reverse complement strand
CAAAAGAGCAGCTCCCTCAGCTTTCCTAACCCCAAACCCAAAGCCTCCATGCACATCATCATACCCTAATGACAAAGACCTGATGTGCCTATTGAAATCACCACCTATGAAAAGCTTCTTCGAACTAGGCATGCCTCTAACCACCTTATCCAAAACCTCCCAAAACCTCTTCTTCTATTTCTCGTCCAGGACCACTTGTGGTGCATATGCACTACATAAGTTCCAAGTAACCCCCCCAAGGATCAACTTAAAAGTGATAACCCTATCACTAACCCTTTTAACCTCTACTACCTACTTCTGAAGCTCTCCATCCACTAAGATACCTACACCATTCCTATGCCTATCACTACCTGAATACCACAACTTTTTTTCGTCTATATCTCTATCCTTGGAACCTACCCACTTGGTCTCCTAGATACATACAATATTAATCCTTCTCTTCTTAAGAATATTAATTAGTTCATGGACTTATCCTGCAGGGTGCCTATGTTCCACGACCCTACCCTCAGACTATCAACTCTGTTATCCCCTTCCTTTATAACTCGCACTCCATATTTTAGACCTACTCCAACACCAGCCTTCGATCCTATTCTACTATGAGCCTCCAAAGTCACTACTCCACCCTAAAGTACAGCGGAGGCTACTAACAATAATAAGTTAGTAACAATAAAAGGTACACTCAAAGCACAAAATACAAGAAGAATTCAAGCACACCAGATGATAGAAAAATAAAGAAATAAATATATACAGAACAGTGGTCAAGGTGAGAATACACCAAGGCCGATATAAAGCACACTAATGGCCTAGCCCAAGGAAAACAAAACCAATACTAACAAGCAATGCAAGAAAGGACAACAGACAATCCCAACCAATTAAACCCCACTCAAGATACAGGACATAATAATGGAAAAATAAGAAAAATAAAATAGTAAAAGTTGGAAGTCATTAGATTTTATTTGTAAACCAAATTCTCTTCTGCTGCGAGGTATGTTGGATCCCACCAAAAGGATACAAAAAAAGAAATTGGTCATCGGGATATTTATCGCCAGCGCTTTGCTAGAGTGCTGCCAAAATCAGATCTAGTACAACCAGAATATGCTATAATCAGAATTGAACAGACCTTCAGACAGACTCGCTAGACTCAATCGTTGGTGACTAGAACTGCGCACTGCCTACATCACTGGAATTGAATGGAAGATGACCTTGATCCCTATGAAGGCACTAGGTGATTTGATTGATAAAGAGAGATACAAAAATAGAGAGAAGAGAGGGTAGAAAGAACTCGGGAGAGAGGGGAGAATCCTTGCCTATTATTGGTGCTTCAATGCCGTCGTCGGTGTCAGCCGGTCACGGGTTGGGTTGGGTTAGTAGTTGTTACAGTGAAAGAGAGAGAGAGCTTAAGAGCATCTAATAAATTAAACAATAATACTCATGGTCAAAGAGATTTTTTAAATGTGCTAAACTATCCAAAATCTTTCGAGACTTGATTATCACATCATCCAAATATACTTTGGTCTCATTGTGAATCATATCATAACATATATCCATCATGGATTTTATAAAAACCACAACTACATTGTTAAGACCAAATGGCATTACCCTATAGTAATAAGCACCCTATAGTGTGATTAAAGTTGTTACACGCAAGAATTTAGATGATTTTATTTTTGTCAATCTCATGTATTTTGATGCAATTTTTAAGTAAAAATGTGATACAAATTGTTAATGGGTCCATTAGGAAATGTTTAGAAATTTTGGAAGGAGTTTTGGGACAATTTAGGACTCTAAAATGGTAAGTGTCCTATTAGGGCATGCCATGGAAGCAGGGCACACCCTGAACGGCAAAATTAGTAGTCAAGCATGATAAGGGCATGCCAATCCTATTTTTTTCATATTAAGGATCTGTCACACCCTTGGCATGGTGCGATAAGGGTGTGCCATGCCAAGGGTTGTGGCGACACTCAAATTCAACTTTCTATTTAATTTTTAAGGTAATTTGGTCTTTAACATCCCAATTACTACTGCAACCAATACTAAATTAGTTTTCTCCCCTTATAATTCAAACATACGATATTTGTCTCCCCCAATCTCTCAATAACAATCAATATGGGTTTCTTCTCCAAAGTTCAAACCTCCAAGGCACTAATTAAAGTTTGCTTCAAGAAATTCACTAATTTTAGGTATGTGGATTTTGAATAAGGACTATATTCTATCCTTTTTTCCATAATGTTATGTTTCTACATGAATTTTAAGAATTTAATGGCGAGAGTTTATACCCACTTTTCATAATTTTGAAATAATGATATTTCCTTGTGATTTAAAGTTTGATTAGCACAATAATTTACACATACTCATGGTTTTATTCACATAATTAGTATTACAAGATAAGTTTTAGTGATTTAACATTAAGATACATAAATTGATAAATAAGCATAATTTTTAGCATGATTTAGACAGTTCATAAGTTATTTAAAATTACTATTTCATATTTAAATTTATCACAGTATGATTGTAATTTCAGTTTTGATCTTATGATATTAGATAAGATACGAAATTCACATAGCTATTCATAAGCATGATCTAGTACTAGAAGCATAATTGGTTTTCAGATTTATAAACTCATATGCATATTTTTAGGTGAATTTTATACACTGTGAACTCCAGTAAATTTTTGGAGTACTATTTAGAATTGAGGTAATGTGCGTTTAGCACACCGTATTTCCCAAAAATTATGTTCCATCATAGGTTAGAGTGTCCTTACTATCGAGTGTCTTCCTTGAAACAATAGGCTCAATTTAATGATCACTCCATTTTAGAATCCATACAGATGGAAAGATATAGGACAACCCTCCTTAAAATGGGTTAGATATTGGACTCCATGCTAGCTCACATGGTTTATGTCAGTTGTAAAAATCTCATATAGTAAATATAATTTTGAAACTAAGTGTAAAGGCTCACAAACCTTATTCCGATTTTGTCTTATGACTTATGCTTATGTTGATTCACTTTTCAGTTTTTTTCAGGATCATGGTAAGTCTATTTATACTTTGCATTCATGTTTTATGATGATGATCAGTATCTGTTTTACTTATTTCATTCACCCCATACTCAGTACATTCTTGAAGTACTAACTACATATATATCCGTGTGGATACATTATTTATAATATAGGTTTTGGTGTTCATCCTCAGTAGTACGATTAGCCAAGATCACCACCTTCTATAATTTTCCAGTTGGTAAGTCCTCAATTTTGAGGGCCAAGTCTATGATTAGTTTTAGTAGTTTAATTATTATTAGTTCAGACTTTATATTTTCAGTTTGGCCAGTTAAAGTCTATCTTAGTGGCTCTTCATCAGACTTGGAGGCTTGTAAAGACTAGCTAGTTGATTTATTTTTTCTTCAGATCTTCATGAGTTTTTGTTGATGTTAATTCACAATGTTTAGTTAATATTGTTTACTCCTTCTGAATTTAGATTATTGATGTAAGTCTCAACTCATGTGTAATTATACTATTCATGGTTTAGTGATGATTAGATATCATAGGTTAGCTTTGAGGATACTTGTTGTCCTAAGCACCATGTGTTGTTTAATGGATCACCTTGGGTTTTACAGTCTGGATATCTGATACAAAGGTTTTAGAAGTTCTAGAGAGTGTGACAAGGCATGTTTCATAGTCTTAATCATGGATTTTAAGTGTGTCACATTTATGAGCGAGAGGATATGGGATGTATTAACAAATATCCCTTATTTTTTATCTTTATCGTGCTTTGAAATTATCCCTATCTTCCCTAACTTATGATTTCATATGACAGAGAATGCCTCCCCATAGAGCTTAAGCTCGTAGAATTGCGGACCAACCATCACCACCACCTGCAAGCCCTTTTAATGAGAATGTCTCCTATGTTGAGATTTGGGCTACTTTTCAGGTATTATCTTAAGTTGTGAAAGATTAAGATAATAATCCAATGATATTCCCAATTCAAGTAAATGGTAACTTAAATAAAACAAGGGTTCAATATTTTATAAGAATGAATCCACCTAATTTCTTTAGGTTAATGATGAATAAGAATCCATAGTTTATCATTCATATGGTGAAGAATATTTCTCAGATTATGCATGTCATAGAAAAAGAGAGAATCGAATTAGTATTATTTCTGCTAAAGGAGGTTACAGATAATTGGGTTCCCATAGAAAGAAAGGAGGGGTAAAAAATTCAACTCTAATAAGTTAGAATGTGTTTTTGATGACATAGTTCCTTCCTTGTGATATGATAAGGGATAAGTTAGAGGAGTTCATAAACCTCAGGTAGGGTTTTATATTAGTTAAAGAATACTATCTCAAGTTCACTCATCTGTATAAGTATGCACTACAGTTATTGTCAAATTCTAGGACTCTTATTTGTAAATTTATCACTGCAGTGTTTGACTTGGTGGTCAATAAGTGTAGGACTACCATGTTTATCGGGGATTTGGATATTACTATATTAATGACCCATGATAAGCATATTAAGGCTGAGAAACTAAAAAAAAATGAGAGACTAAGAGGGCTAATAGTAGATAGTTTCATTGTGGACATCATAATTTAAGAGGGGGAATCATTCTTAGGTTTAGATTTTTTTAGCACCCATACCATCTTGAGCTAGTACGCCCGCACCTAGGATTAAGTAGGAACAGTATGGTAGGACATCGATTTCTATATCTTAGTGTAGAATTTCTAGGGAAGAACTAACTAACGTGCAAAAAGTACGGTAAAAATCATTCAAGTAAGTGCATGTAGGTAAAGATGGTTGTTAATATTATGGTAAAGACACCATAGGATAAAGGAATGCCCTTTTTATAAGAAGGGAAATAGAGATGCTTGCCTTGAAACTTACTCCACTACCTTAGAAGCTCAGTCAGATCACCCAACTCTAAAACAAGGTGCTTAAACCAATACAAGTGGAGATTAGCATCAAAACTAGTTTTATTCTCTACCTTCATGCTAGGAGCAGGAGATCTTCCCAGATATAGTGACTTATATACTTTGTATCTTTCAGCATGATTTATATGTGTTGTTAGATATGAAGTCAATCCTTTCTTTTATAACCCCACTGATTGATGTGAACCTTAGTGTATGACCTGAGAGTTATTTTTAAACCTTTTCAATTTCCACTCTCTTTGGTGAATCAATTGTTACTAAATGGGTATATAGAAAGTTTCCTATTACTGTTCTCCATAGGGTTACTTTAGTAGATTTAGTGGTATGGATTAGATCTATTCATGTTATGCCTCAGTTGTTGAGCTTGTGTAGTGAAGTTTTAGTTTTTTAATCATTTTGTATTAAAGTGGGAGAGTAATTCAGTAACTCCTACGTGTTGTTTCATCTCTTATCTTAAAGTCAAAAATTTAATCTCAAAAAGATATATCTATCACTTGGTTTGGGTTAAATATATTAAGTCGTTCACCCTAACTCTCCAGTAAGTTTATGTAGTCAATGAGTTTCATTAAACTTTGAAAAGGATCTACCCGAGGTGACTCCCTATAAATAAATAGAATTTTGGATTGATCTCCTCCTAAATACCCAACACATCTCTATTCCTCCCAGATGGCTCTGACAGAGCATATGGAGTTAAAGGAGCAACTTAATGACCTTTTAGTAAGGGATTCATCATACCCAATTTTTCTTTATGGTATGCTTTAATCCTATTCCTGCACAAAAGGGATGGTACTCTCAAAATATTTATAGAGTACAAACAGTTAAATAGGATTACCATCAAGAATAAGTACCTGATCCCCATAATTAATAACTCACTTGACCCATTTTAGGGTGCCTAATGGTTTTCAAATATTGATCTTAGGTCGAGATATCATTAGTTAAAGGTCAAAGACTGTGACATTCTAAAGACTACCTTGACAACTCAAAATGGTAATTTTTATTTTGTGGTAATGTATTTTGAGCTAATAATTTTTTCCATAACTTTTGTGGACTTGATGAATAGGGTGTTCAAATAGAATTTTAACTTGTTGTCATTATCTTCATAGATGATATACTTGTCTATTCCCATTGATAGGAGGACCATGACAACTATTGGAGGATAGTATTGCAGACCCTTAAAGATTTCCATTTATTGGCAAAATTTAGTAAGTATGAATTTTGGTTGGAGTTGGCTAATTTTTGGGACATGTGATTTTGGGTGAAGGTATTCATGTATACCCTCATAACACATATACAATAATTCAATTGCCTTGGCCCATTACTTCATTCGAGGTACTTAGTTGAGTTCTCATTTTTGGTAATCATTTAAGAAAGGACTGGGTACAAAGGTGAAGCTTAGTATCTCTTTCCACCCACAGACACATGGTTACGCCAAGCGTACGATTAAAACTCTATAAGATATTTTGAGAGCTTGTGTGATTGACTTCAAAAAGATTTGGGATATTCAACTACCCTTAATTGAGTTTTCTTATAATAACAGTTACTATGCTAGAATTCAGATAGTTGAAGCCTTATATGGTTGTAGATGTAGATCACCAATAGGGTGGTTTGATGTAAGTGAGGCTACCTTGATTTAGATGGGTTATGAAATTGAAGATATGGATAAAGTCTAATTTATCTGTGAGAGGTTTAAAACCTCTCAAAGTTGTTAGAAATCATACGCAAATGTGAAGAGAAGAGGACTAAAGTTCGTTATGAGTGATTGGGTGTTTTTTAAGGTGTCACCCATGAAGGAAGTGATGAGGTTTGCAAGGAAAAGAAAGCTCATTCCTTGGTATATTGGTCTGTATGAGATCTTAATGTTTTTTTGAAATGTTTCTTATCAGCTAGATCTTCCATGAAACTTAGTTATTGTTCATCCAATTTTCTATGTGTCTATATTGAATAAATGCATTAGAGTCCCATGCTTAGCAGTGCCTATAGAATGTAATGAAGTGAAAGATAGTTTATACTATGATGATATTGATTAGTGGTGAATTTAGCACTCAATTTCACTCAACATCATCCACACTACTATGATTTGATGGTATAAGTAAGACAAATTTGTGATTAAATGCACTAATTTCCATATTTTATAGACATACAGGTTAGGAGAATGAAAGACATGGATTTGAGCTAGAAAGGACCAAAGAGGAGAAAGAAGTACAACTAGAAGACCTAAAGTAGAAACAAGACTCAATTACCACGATCACGGTCGAGTGGCCGCAATCGCAGCCAGTCAAGTAGTTCAAAGTTCTACGATCGCAGTGTCCTTACTGCGGTCACAGTAGCCGCGACTATGGACAAGCTTCAGATATCTCAACTATGTGGGAAATATACCTAGGGTAGTTTTATAAATTCATGCATCTAAATGTAAGTCCTTTTAAAGGCTAAAACCCTTTCACTTTTGGGTATTGTAGACTCTTGCAATATTTTGAATTTGAAGCTTAAAATTCTAATTTGGGAAACATTTTTATTTTTGATTTGGAGACTTTGAATTTAGCATAGTTGAAGAATGAATGTTTTGAACAATCCTTATGGTATATTTTTATCTATTTTCTTCGTGAGTAGCTAAACTTTCATCCTCTTTGGATTATGTTGAACTAAGGTAGAATTATGTATGGGTTATTATGTATTTGTGTATTCTAGTTTGTTGATGATGGGTTTCGTTATTGCTTGTTTAAATCAGCTAGGATTTATGGGTGAAAACCTCAAATACCCAAAATGGGTTTATGGGTGAAAACCCAAACTCTTGAAAGGTCAAACCATCCTTGAAATAGGGGTTTGGGTGAAATTTTTACACCCATATCATCCTTGATTGAGGGATGTGGGTGATAAGGCCGTAGTAGACAATTAATGGATATAGTTTACTAGTTTTCACTATCTTAGATATAGGGTGATTAAGAATTTGACTATATCTTAGTCATCTTCCTAGAAATAGGGATGGCCAATTGAGGTAATAGGTGGTTGAAATTTACAAACTTGTTAGGCACCCGATAGGGTCATCGAGTGAAATTCTTTAGGTTTTATTGAGAAGCTAACTTGGAGGATCTTAGACATAGCCTACCATATTATTGATAACTAGCATGTACCCTAAATCTTCATGCACTCATGCATAACTTGCCCTTAGGTAGATACAATCCCAAGATTCTTCTCATGTCAAATTTAAATCACAATTGTTGATTTCTTTGTTGACTTGAGTTGCTATTAACAAACACGTTCCAAACCAACTCCCCCCACCCTCATTTTTATTTATGCATTTTGTTTTATTCATATTGCAGGTAGCTTATTAGTAGCATTTAACACCCATAGTACTGGAACTCTAATTTTGCTCCTTGTTGATTTAACCTCAACATAAGTTGAGCTATTGGCAATGACTGTCCTCTACTAATTTTGATAGTATAGGTGAGCGTTATCAAAATGGCGCTATTGTCGGGGAGTGAAATTTAGTTTCCACTTTTACGGTGTTGAGTTTTACTTTAGGTACACTTGTATTGGTTTGTGTTTATTTAGGTTGTTGTTTTTGTTTCTTTTTAGGTGATCCCAATAGTGTTCATAGAACAATGAGTGAGAATGAAAGAATTTTTGGGTCTTTTGATGTCCCTCATAATGACGAGGAGCAGCTCAATGATGTTGGTCTTTCAAGTTCTATCTGTATCCCACTTACTTAGGGGTAGGATGTCCACGAGCATCATGTTGTATATGCTATAAATAAAGGAACTTTTTGGGGGGACAAGGCTATGAGTACCTTAACTTTTATTTGAGGAACTTCATCGAAGTGTGTGAACCCTTTGATATTACATACATAATCAAGAGTCCATTCAACTTCATCTCTTTTTGTTTTCTCTAACAAGAGAGGTGGTGTTGTGTATTCTCTCTCTTTTGGCCGCATCTATCACCTCATGGGATGAACGCACCATGGTCTTTCTTGACCCGTATTTCCTACCATTCAAAATACACCAATTACGTGATGAGATCATGAACTTTAGGCAATTAAATAGGGAACCCTTGTACGAGGTTTAGGAAAGATTCAATAGAAAACTCTTACATTATCCCAACCACGAGGTCCTAGAGAAGATGCTTCCTCAAATCTTTGATCGAGCTCTTGATCCACTCAATAATGTCATGGTAAATAATGTAGTGAGGGGATCTCTTATTAAGTTAACTTATTATGCAGCTTCATATTTTCTTGATGAAGTTACCAAAAGGATCTTCTACCACCTCCATTATTGACAAGGAATAAAAAATAAAGATAAAGAGAAAGAGAAGAATATGGAAAAAATAATTACTCAATTCGAGCTTTTGACGTAATATGTGATGCGTAAACCCACAAAAGAGGTGAATACAGTGGCATTCAAGGCTTATGATGATGATGAATCCAAGAATCTTGATGATGAGATTTGGTATTTGGCCAATTATTTAGGGGTGTTTTGCCCTGCCTATTAAAGGCAATGTGGGAACCAATATTGGAACAAGAGAGATAAGGACTATGTACATGACTGGAGGTATAAGGATCAAGAGTATGATCATTATGTGCCACCTCATGACCGGTAAAAGGGTAAGGATTCTAACTCCATAGACCCCAACAAGTATAAAATAGAAGATATGCTAGCAAGGATTTTGATGAAAGAGGAGGGAACAGACAAAGTTGTTCGTGAATTGAAAGGTGATTTTTCATAATTCAACCAAACGGTTGTATCCCACTCCACTTTTATCAAGAAATTTGAGACTCAAATATGGAAAATCTCCACCCAACTCAATGATAGGCCAAATGGAGGCCTCCCTAGTGATACCATTATGAACCCAAAAATTAGGGCCCAAGTATTGGCTATTATCACTAGGAGCGGTTGAACCCTTGGTGATCTTATGGTAGATGTCAAAAAGCATACTGGTGTGGAGAAAAGCTTATGAATAATTCAATGAAAAAGACTTCGAATTCTCATAAAGGGAAAGAAAAAGAGTCGTTGTTGAATGAAGAAGTTAATGGTAAAAAGGGTGATCCAAAGGTAGTTAAATCTGATGAAGTTAAAAGTGATCCAATGCCTACCATGATGGTTCACCTTCCATTCCCTTAAAGGATCAAAAACAAGTAGGATAATGCTAAATTTAAAACATTTAAGGCTAAACTTGCCAACCTCTCCACTAATATCCCATTACTTAATAATATCAATGATATCCTGGAGTATGCTAAGTTTAGAAAAAAATTGATGTCTAAGAAGATACTTGTTGAGTGTGAGACCATTGAAGTTAATCATGGGTTTATCACTATCATGGCTAGTGCAAAAACAAAAAAAGAAAGACCCAGGAGGTTTTACAATTCCATGAACCATCGGGAAACATAAGTTTGAGAAGGATTTATGTAACCTTGGTGTGAGTGTAAATCTCATGCCCTTCGCAATATATAAGAGGCTTGGCTTGGGCACTCCTAATCCAACGTTAATGATGCTTTTGATCGCAGACCGGTCAATTAAGAAATTGGTTGGTGTTGTATTTGTCGTGTTGGTGAAAGTGGATAGATTCATCCTACCGTTGGATTATGTGATTCTAGATTTTTATGTGGAACAAGAGGTGCCTATCATTCTTGGTTGATCTTTTATTCTCATCGGGAGAGCCATTATTTATTTGGGGCTTAGGGAAATGAAGTTTAGAGTTCATGATGGTGACATGTTCTTTCGAGTGTGTAAAAGAAAGAAACAACCAATAGAGGTTAAAGTTGTATCGGTGATTGATATTGAAGTCCAGAAAGTGAATAAGAGGGGCTTGAGGACCTAACTTCAGATAGAAGAAATACGTCATTCCACGATGATAATTAAGGCGCTATGTGGGAGGCAACCCACAAATGACATGAAAGTGGCTCATATCCTTTGTTTTTAATTTCGTAGTGTAGATTTTAATTTTTTCCATTACATAATCCATGCATTTGTGGCATTATGAAGTGTTTTGAATGAATTTGAGAAGAGTAAAGTGTGAAATCCTTGCTTAGTAATTTGAATAGGGGAAAGTGTGTCAAAATGTGAACAAATGAATATGGGAAAACAAGGGTGCAGTAATACTCCCAGTTATCGTGATTGCGGGTCCTTGGCAGCAATTGCTGTCACCCATGTGTCTGCGATTATAGACCTTTGATCATGATCAGAGTCATTGTATTTATGTTAGCATTTGAATCCCCTCATTCCCCGACACTCCCTTCTCAACTTTTCTCTGTAATTGAACCCATTTATCATCAAATTTTGAGATATACAACAACATCCCTGCATCCATATTGCATCACTCATCTGATAAATAGCTCAACACCATGCATTAAAGTTTAGGACATAGAATGCATGTTTTAGGGAAGACCTAATATTAGGATCTTTGTGCTTAAATACTTGGTTAATTATACTTGTGTTGTGTTTAGGACATAGAATGCATGTTTTAGAAATAGTACGCATTCATGTGGGGAAGACTTGAGTACAAAATTTGGATGAGAGATTAAGAAAAATGAAGGGTTCACAAGAAGTGCTCGATCAAATGCCCAAATGAGTCTTCATTAGGGAATTTTACACTCTAAGGGCATAATCGAGTACCTAGTAATCTTTTTCAGTGAGTTTAGTGTGAATTCTTGTTGTAGAACATGTTTTGGATTAAAATGTTAATTTTAGGACATTGAAAAATTTGGCTTGAAACCAATCTCAGGTACCACGACATGGTCATTGGGATAGCAATTACAGCTCTATGGACCTCGATCGCAGTAACAAAGGCTCACTTTCAGCCTTGGCCAAAAATGTTACACTCAAAATTTTTGTTCAAACACCACCAAGTAGCCATCCTATAAGCTTTAATGAACAAGATGACTTAGTTTGTGCATGTAAATTTCAATGATTATTGTGGTTGCATTGTTTTCTTTCTTTTCAGGATCAGATCATTGAAGAATAGGACCAAGTCCGATTCATGGCACCCAAGTGCCACACACTTTACTATTGGTATCTTCTAAGGATAAAGCTGCTCCCAGAAAGAGAAATATGCTTGCAGAAAATGATGGAAAAGCTTCCAAAATTTCATGACAGGCTTGTGGACACAGGGTGGCAGTGCTTCAACCCAGATCCTTGTAAGGAAAATTAGAAATAGATCCATGAATTCTACGCTAACCTTGGCGTAGTGTCTTTTTCAAACCCGACCAATATGGTTATCAGGATATGGGGAAAGGAGGTAGAATTTTGGGTAGATCAAATCAATGATATCTCTGGGCTCCCAAATGCAAATATGGGTGAGTTTGAAGCAAAGGGGAGTGAGCTGAGAAACTGGTTGGCAAAATAACTATGTCCCAAAAATAAAGTCTTGTGGGAGGTGACCAAGAGAAACATATCCATGAATGACTTCACTACTGAGGCTTGGAGTTGGTTGAACATTATATGTAGTTAAGTTTCCCCTTGTACCCACATGACAATAATTCCAGATTTGAAAGATCAAATTATTTCTTGCATTATAGATGACATTCCTTTGAATGTTGGTAAGCTCATGGTTTTTGACATGAAATTCTTCAAGAACATGGGTGATACCCATATCTCCTTTGACTCTTTGATTATTGAGCATTGAAGAAGAGCTGGTGTTGAGGAGTAACATGGAGATACTTTGGTGCACCCTTTGACCCCCATATATTCTCTTAGAATTTAAGGTGAGGGTGCACTCGAAAAAAGAAAAAGAGAAAGATTGACTAGGGAAATTCAACATATGAAAAGACTGAGTCTTGTAGGCCATCAACCACCATACCTCTTGAGGATATTGGTGTTGACATTCCATCCATTAGGGATCTCGTGTTGGGTTTTCCCTAGGGATCGGGAAAGCCCTCCACCACCCATAGCTCATATGTGTCCCAATCGGATTATGAGAAGTATTAGGTCAAACAAAAATAGAAAGGATCTACCATTTCTAGGCTAGAGAGATACTACTCATCCTTGGCAGTGTCATATTAATATCTCCAATTTTTACATAAGAAAATGGTATAAAGGGAGAAAAAAAGAGATAATTTCTTAAGCATGATGTAGAAGGGGGTAAAGGGCCTGTGGAAAGTCCTAAAACCCTGTGATATACTTCTTTCCACCTGAGCAGAGAGTCACGATGATTCCCAGCTGAGTAGTCCATCCCTGAGGATATTGATAATAATACAGACTGATAGGGATAGAATTTCTTGATGTGGTTTCAGGGAGCACCCTTATCTCTCTTTATGCTTGATTATTTAGGTAGTGAGGACAATACTAGCTTTTAGTTAGGGGTAACTATCTACATATTCATTTGATTTTGGCATGTATATTGATCTTTCTAAATATTTTTATATTCTCTTAAATGATATTTATTTTTATTGAGGTTGTAATATTCGAGCACTCTGATGGTGCCTATATTTTCATGGGTTAGTCATTTTTATTTTTAGATATTTACATTATATTTATTTTGCATATGGATATACTGGACATGCTTTTCCCTATGTTAGACAAAGTGACAACATTCTTAAGGAAAAAATCATAGTTGTTGGGTTTTGAGCAATGAATGCAAGGGAAGTCTAACTACCCATGGCATCGAGGTCATAAATGCAAGGAAAGTCTAAGTACCTATGGCATTTTGGATTTAGGATTGCATTTATACTTATGGCAAAGTCTGAGTAGCCATATGGTTTACCCGTATGAAACCAAAATATGAGATAAAAGCTTGTGTTGGTGCCATAATTAGCAAATTGTACGTGGTGAAAATGCCAAGCAAACACCCCCTCCATCCAAAAATATTCAAAAAAAATCAAGGGCGTGGATGTGGGCAACCTTGCAACAATACTTTTTCTCTTTTTATGATTCCAAAAATTTTGGCTTGTGAAAATTGATAAATACTCCATTTTTTGTCTATAGTGGAAGGGGTAACTGAGCCTTCTTAGAGACTTTGCATACCATGTGTGGTGATCTTTTTTGTCAAAATCTCATGTGTACTCGTACCATCTAAACCTTGCCTAATTACTCTCTCAGGTCTAATTTTGACTCTAGTTGGTTGGTGAGATGATCCTAGGATATCTTTGTGACATTAGAAGTTCACTTTAGCCTAAAATGCCTATCCTTGGACAGATGTTATCCCTAGTCACCCCCTTTGAGACTTTGGACCTTTCTTTGAAAAATACAAGGCAAGTCGCGATCCTTTCAATTCTTGTCCCTCTTTTGAACCCTATCCTCCTTGAACTTAAAAATACAACTTTAGGCTAAAAAGCCTAAATTGGTACTGGTAAAGATTTTAAAAGGTAATTTGGGCCACTAATGTGTAAGTGAGTTCCTAAGAGCTTAAGCATTGAGAACAAATTAATGAGAAAAATAAAGGATCCAACAAAGGAAAGAAAAACACAAAGTGTGAAAGAAAAAGAAATGAAAAGAAAATGGGTGAACCAAAGAAATTAAAGTAGGAACCAATGTAAAGAGTGAAAACAAAAGAAGTGGCCCATGATCAAAAGTTGGATAGAATAGTTTGATGTAGATGTTCAAGGAGGGTATATTTATGTTGTTCCTAAATAAAATCTTACTCTACTCCAAACCTATGTTACAAGTTCAAAAAGCCCTACAACATCTCCAACCAAGTGTATTCATTTTGGTGGTGATTGAAAATAGGGGAAATCCTATGGCATGGTATTTATTAGCTTAGAGAGTCCTTGCGGGAGAAAGATTTTTGCACTTAAATCCCTTATTGCATATTTGATAACTTGGTGAGTGGAATTTTCTTTCTTGTGAGGATGCTTGAAACAAGTTGAGGTGGGTGATTTTGTCACCTCCTGAGAAATAGGGAAAAAAGGGTATAATGTAGTTGAGGTTAAAAAGTGAGTCACTTCTAGAGTATTAGTGATTTTTGAATGGTTGCTCTTTGAAGTCTTTTGCATCCTTGAAAATCACATTTTATGTTGAGGGGTATCGTGATAAAAGTTTTGCCCGTGTTTGAAGAACTATTTGTGGTAATAATTATGTTAAAGTTTGTGTGATCATTGGGTCATATAATTTGGGCATACATGTGCCTTTTGTTATTGTAAGAAGTAGTGTTTCTTGAGGATAAGCAAGGTTTTAAATTGGGGGTGCTAATGAGTATAGAATTTGCCACTCAAGTGCACTCAACAATTATGCACACTACTATGATCTGAAGGTAGTAAGACAAATTGGTGATTAAATGCACTAATTCCTACATTTTACAGGCATACAGGTTAGGAGTATAAAATATGTGTATTTGAGCTTAAAAGGACCAAAAAGGAGAAAAAAGTATAGCTGGAAGACCTAAAGCAAAAACAACCCTCAATTACTGCGATCGCGGTCTGGTAGCTAAAATTGTAGTTAGTCAAGCAGGTCAAAGTGCCACAATCACAGTGTCTTTACCACGATTGTTGTATCCGCGATCGCGGACAGGCTTCAATGATCATGGCTAAGCGGGAAATGTACCCAGGGCAGTTTTGTAAATTTATGCAACCAAACCCAAGTACTTTTAAAGGCTAAAACCCTTTCTCTTTCGAATATTCTAGACTCTTGCAATATTTTGAATTTGAAGTTTAAAACTCTAATTTGGGTAAAATTTTGTATTTTTGATTTAGAGACTCTGAATTAGCATAATTAAAAAATGGATGTTTTGAACAATCCTAATGGTATATTTTTCTCTCTTTTCTTCATGACTAGCTAAGTATTCACTGTCTTGGGATTATGTTAAACTAAGGTGCAATTATGTGTGGGTTGTGATGTTTTTGTGTATATGCTAGTTTTTTAATGATGGGTTTTGTTATTGCTTGGTTAAATTAGTTGGGATTATGGGTAAAAGCCTCATACCCAAAATAGATTTGTGGGTGAAAACCCCAAACTCTTGAAAGCTTAAACCATCCCTGAGAGAAGGGTTTGGGTTTACTTTTTGAACCCATATCATCCTTGAATGACGGATATAGGTGGCAAGGCAATAGTAGAAATTTAACAGATATAGTTTACTAGTTTTCACTCTCTTCGATATAAGGGTATTTAAGAAGTTTACTATATCTTGGGCATCTTACTAGAAATAGTGTTGCCTAATTGAGGTAATATGTGGTTGAAATTAACACACTTGTTAGGTACTTGAAAGGTTCATTAAGTTAAATTCTTAAGGTTTTGATTACAAACTAGCCTCAAAGATCTTAGACCTAGCCTACCAAATTATTGGGAACTAGCATGTACCCTAAGTCTTCATGCGCCAATGCATAACTTGCCCTTAGGTAGACATAATCCCAAGATTTTTCTCATATCAAATTTAAATCATGATTGTTGATTGCTTTGTTGACTTGAGTTGCTATTGACAAACACGTGCCAAACAACCACCAGCCTAATTTTTATTAATGCATTTTGTTTTATTCACATTGTGGGTAGCTTATTAGTAGAATTTAACACCCATAGGACTAGAACTCTAATTTTGTTACTTGTGAATTCGACCGCAACATAAGTTGAGATATTGAAAGTGACCTTAATCTACCAATTTTGATGGTATAGATGAGCGTAATCAGAGATCCCAAATGAAATTCTTTATTGCCTAGTTCAAAGGTTAAGGAATAAGAAAGTGGCTTTAGTGAAAGTTTTATAGTGGAATAAGTCAGTTGAGAGAGCAATGTGGGAAGTAGAAGAAGTAATGATGAGTATATATCCTAGTCTATTTTGTCCTAGCACAAAGTTATCTTAAGGTAATAAATCCCTTCTAATCTATTCTACTCTCTGACATCCTTAATCACATCAGTATAACCTATGGGTTTATATGTATTCAGTTATTTTAGTTGTATGCTAGTTCTTGGGGTGAGTATTAGGATCAACACGTAGCATTGGCAGAGTTTGCCTAGAAGAACAGTTACCGTTCGAGTATTGAGATGGCGCCTTATGAAGCTTTGTGTGGTAGGATATGTCGTTCTCCTACAAGATGGTTTGAGACTTCTGAGGTTATACTCTATGGTATAGATTTTTTTTAGGACTCATTGGATAGAGTTAGGGTTATTCAGGATAGGCTGGAGTAGCCTAGAGTAGAAAGAAGGCCTACACCGACAGTAGAATCCATGCCTTGATATTTAGAATTAGTGATCGTGTGTTCTATTATGTTTCACCTATGAGATGTATGATGAGATTTAGGAGGAAGGGTAGGATTATCCCTTGCTATATTGGTCTTTTTGAGATCCTCTATGTAGTAGGCAAGGTGGCCGATGAGTTAAATTTACTTCTAGGCTTTGTCGTTGTTCATCCAGTTTTTCATGTCTTAATGTTGCGAAAGTATATTATAGATCCTTTCATATGCTTAGATGGGACTCAATCCAGTTGGATGAGCAGTTGAGATTTGTGTAGGAGCCCATACTTATTTTGGCTAGTGATGTGAGACAATGACGTTCTAAAGAGATTCTCGTACTCAAGGTTCAATGGAGGCATCGCCCAGTAGAGAAGGATACTTCAGAGATTGAGAGTGAGATTCGGTCCCAGTATCCTCATTTGTTAAGACTTTAGGTATTTTTGTCTTCTTTTTCTTTTGGGGGAAAAAGTTCCATAGCAATGGATGTTGTAATGACCCTTTAGCTCATTTTCTATATTTTTGCTTATTTTTATTGATAGAGCCTCGCCATAGCCGCCCAAGTGATTAGTGACTTGCCAGAACTGATAGATTGGTTACCTGGTGGTTCGTTTTGTTTCTTGGAAGAACCTTCTCAATTTGATGTTTTCATTGGTCCAAATTGACCACCAAGAGAAAACTCTTGTAAATCAACCTTAAATGCAAAGTCCAACTTTGTCAATATGTTCAAAACATCAAAATGTGTGTGGTTACATATTTTATTTGCTTAAAACAGACTCTGAATGCATCTTAAGGCATTGGCCAAAGCCCAAAACCAAGCTCTAAGCATCAGCCATGCCTGGCATAGCAAGAGATGCCACGACCATAGAGGTCTTGGTGCGAACACGATTCCACAACTATGGTGAGGTAGAGGGCACAATTGCGTTACTCGAGACCTAAATAGAACCCATTTAAGGGCTGTCTTGCCCAAAATTTTGGCTATTTTGTGCCTCTCTCTTGCGCTCTAACCCTAATATAGAGAAAAATCCTTAAAGTGAATCTTATGGGTTGATTAGGAGATCGAATAACTTGTGTAATCAATTTTTTCTACAAATCTAATGTAAGATTCCATCTAGTTTAGTGTTAGTCTCTTGATTTCTAGACCCAAAACCCCTAAGTTTTTGAGACTCAATTTCAGCTACAAATATGATTGATTTACTCAAATTTCTTCAGGGTTACAACTCTCTAATGATCGTTCAGCAATTCTTTATTCTCGGAAACTCATTTTCCAAAGGTGGAACCCACTTGGGGGTTTGGTGTCATTTTTGAACCCATGGCACAATGGTGCCATAATGGGTATTTTTATTCTTTCTGTAATGCTTAGATTGTATTATTGATATCTTGGCTCATAGAATAAGAATCTTAAAGAAAAAGAAAGGCAAAGCTTGTTAGTTCGCGAGTTCCTTGGACTCAAGGTAGGTTAGGCTTACTCGTAGTTAGATTGAACTTGATTACAATATAATTATTGATATCTTGTGAGATTGGGCGGGGTCTTAGATCATAAAAGACTGTGTGGTGATATTTGGGTGAGTTTATTCTTATAAGTTATTTAACTTGCAAAGGGTAATGCTTGACCCTTACCCTAAAACCTTGGATAGTTCTACTATTAGTCTCATGAATAATATGAGATACTCTAGTTGCTTTAATAGTTGAGAATCGTGTTTTGGACTTACCTTAAGAGTATGCACACCTAGATATGACTAGTTATGGATTGACCTTAGTATTGGGGTGACTTAGAAAGAATACTTGAAGAGGATCTTCCCTTATAGGCCTAGTAATGATTTACAAGCCCTTATGGTATGGTTTAGATAACCTAGCCTAATTCTTTGTAGAAGTTAGCCTTGTAGAAGTTAACTTCGTCATTATTGGGATTTAGGTGCAGGACTTGACCCACCTAAGGCTTGAACGATGAAGTTCCCTGCAGACTTAGGTATTTGATAAATGTCTAAATCACGTTACTGAGATTATAATGGTTAAACCCGATTGTCAATTTTTGTATGTGGTTGATGGTTTGATAATATATATACTTGAATCATTATCTTGGTGTCATGTTATGGATAGCCTTGGAAAGTATTATGAATTGAACTTATGGTTATGCTATCTCTTAACTTATCGATTAATTCACCAAGTGAACCTCTAATTATGTTACCACTCCTACTATGAACCAAGTCTAATAATTAAGCTAACTCCTATGTGAATGATTTCCTTTTTTAGGTTTGTATTGTGAAATTTTGGAACATAATAGGCAACTAGCAAACATGAATTTAACTTATAATTGACTTGCTAATAAACATGATAACCTTGGAAAAGTGGTGATTGCATATATCATTTAGATATTCATGCCCATACATCTACTTATATTATGTAGTGATGACTAATTGTAAATTATGATGATATGTGTTACCTTGCATCACATATACTCTATTAATGTGGCTTGTACATATTCATTGATTTGACTACATATGTATGTGAATGTTAGTTGTCTTTGGAGCTAATCTTATGATGATGCCCAGTGAATCTGGAGGATATAATGATTTTATGATAATGCCCGGTTAATTTGGATGATATAACGTGTTATGATAATAATCAGTGGATTTGGAGAATTCAATGAAGTTATGATGATGCCTAGTGAATTCAGAAGATATAATGATGTTATGATAATGACCGGTGAATCTAGAGGAGATAATGATGTTATGATGATGCCCGATGAATTTGGAGGATATAATGTTGTTTAGAGGATGCCCGATGAATTTGGAGGATACAATGACGTTATGATGATGCCCGGTGTATCTAGAGGAAATAATGATGTTATGATGATGCCAAGTGAATTCAGAGAATATAATGATGTTACGATGATGCTCGGTGAATCTGTAGAATATAATGATTTTATAATAATGCCCAGTAAATCTAGAACAGGTAATGATGTTTTGATGATATTATTTGTGGTGGGCATATATGAATACATGGTTGTATGTGAGGTCATGTTGTGTGCGGCTAAATGTGTAATTGGGACATGATGTCTTCATCCATCCCACCCCAATACGGTGTGAGACATCCTCGTCAATCTCACCGTTACCCTGAATCACGACCCTGAGATACTTGAAACTATCCCTCTTACATACCACCTATGATTTCAACTTCACTACCACCTCATTCTCCAGCCTCACATCATTAAACTTGTATTTCAAATACTCTGTCTTGCTCCTACTTAACCTGAAACCCTTTAGACTCAAGAGTTTGTCTCCATACCTCTCATTTATCATTTACACCCCTGCGTCTCATCAATCAAAACTACATCATCTGCAAAAAGCATACACTAAGGCACCTCTCCTTGAATATGCCGTGTCAACACATCCATCACCAAAGCAAACAAAAAGGGACTAAGAGTAGATCCCTGATGCAATCCTGTCAAGATAGTGAAATGCTCTGAGTTTCCTCTCGCCGTCCTCACCTGAGTTTTAGCACCATCATTCATGTCCTTAATTGCTCTGATATATGCCACCGGGACTCCACTCACCTCCAAGCATCTCCAAAGCACTTCCCTGGGGACTTTGTCGTATGCCTTCTCCAAGATGATAAATACCATGTGTAGGTCCTTCTTTCTTTCCCTATACTATTCCACCAACCTTCGTACCAAGTTATTGCCTCCGTCGTCGAGTGGCCAAGCATAAATCCAAACTGGTTCTACAAAATAAACACTATCCGTCTTAGCCTCACCTCGACCACTCTCTCCTAAATCTTCATAGAGTGACTCAATAACTTAATATCCCTATAGTTATTGCAACTCTTAATGTCACATTTGTTCTTATAATGAGGGATCATAGTACTCCACCTCCAAGCCTCGAGCATTTTTACCGTCTTGAAAATTTTTTCAAATAATCCAATCAACCACCTTAAACTAGCCTCACCAGAAAACTTCTAAAAATCCACCAGTATCTCATCAGGCCCCGTCGCTCTATCCCTTCGCATCCTCCAAACAACCTCTCTTATGTGATAACTAATTATCTCAAATAAATTACTTTTTCTTTTGGGCAAAGCCTAGTATATGAGTTGGTGGACCTTACTTAGTTAAAATATGGAAACTTGTAATTAAGGTTGTAACATGGATAATGATAATGGTCTTATTATTATATAATAAATAGTTAAGTTGACATCTAGAATATGATACCATGGTGGCATAATTGATGACTTATATAATAAGAATTCTAACTTGAAAATGGCCTTGAGATAGGTGAATAAATTATGGTGTTGATAACTTGTAACTTTTCCTTATTTGATGACTAGTAAACTATAAGACTTGTAAACTAATATTTCATAGATATGGAGGTTAGCTAATATACACTAGACTTGGAGTTCATTAATGAAATAGAGATTAAGTAACTATATAACTATGTTAGTGTGATATCAGTTTCATTGTGCTAAGTTATGGTATTGATAATGATTAATGACATTGGTAAAAGGCTATGGAAGGAATGTGCAATCCATGGCTTTGGTGAGTTACTTGTGTAGTTGTGCCTTTATATATTGATGGATTGATTTATTAGTATGCTTTTCGGTGGTATGGAACATGGAACTGAGTTCTTTGTTGTGTTCTTTTACGTGTACTCTTCGGTGGTATGGGACACCACGAAGAGTTTTTTGTTAGGTTCTTTTGCATGTACTACTCGGTGGTATGTTACATCATGGTAAGTTCTCGTGCTTTATATTCTAATAATGGTTGGTGTTGATTATGGTAAATATATGGTTGTTATTATTTATTTGTGGCTTTACGCTTCTAAAATAATTACTTACTTGTATGTCGATTATTGTACATGTCTATATGATACGTTATGCTATTGCCAAGTAAATTACTTGTTTTATATAGTGATATCAAAGAAAATTCAATTTTGATCCTATACTTTGAATTTAAATTATTGTTTTAATTTATATATTCTGTATATTATAATTTAGCTCAGTCGACTGATGATTCCTATTGAGTACCCGTGTTTTTGTACTCTTACTACACTTCTATACCTTTTTGGTAAAGACCCGAGTTCTAGTTGCCACTGTTGAGTTAACATTGTTCAGTATTGATCATCAGAAGATAGGGTAAGCTCTTAGAGTTTGAGTTTCCGTTTTGCCCTTCTATCCTCATTCTACCTTTTGTATTTGAGACTAATGTATGAGACTACTTAAGACTATTAGATGTTAAGCTGTAATTTCTATTATAAAATATAGGGATGCTCTTGTACTAATATTATCAGGTCATGGTATTGGTATTTGAATATCGGTTGTCTTAGGTGTGGAATGTTATTATTTATATTGTGTTCTTATATATGGTCCATATTGGACATTTATAACAAGGTAACCCAATGCATTAGCTCAGTGTTATGGTATTGGCTTACTTACCGGTGAGATGTGGTAGGTGTCATCATGACTCAAAAATAGGGTTGTGACAAATTAGTATTAGAACCTAGGTTTTACTGATATTATTGGTACTAGAGTAAGGGTCTAATAGAGTCCTACAGATTAGAATGTTGACGTTCGTTTCCTATCTTTTGGAGGTAATGTGACATTCTTAGGATTTTTGCACTTTTTTCATACATATTGTGCAAAGAGTCTGAGTTGATTTGTAGAACATTTCCTTGACTTTACTCTTTTCTAGATGCTGAGGAGATGTGCTACCTCTATGCGAGATGAGGGTCCCAAGATTGAGCCCAGGGATCCTACTCATGTTATTGAATGTGGATGACATAGAGGTCATGGATAGCCTAGATATGTATCCCTAGTAAGAGGCCAGGATAGGTCACCCTCCCCAGGATCCTAATCTGGCACCCGAGCTAGAAACTCCTTCACCTCAGCCAACGGTGGGCCAGGGATAAGCCCAGGATCCACCAGGATACATCCCCTCTTCTTTTCTTAGGGATGATTTGGTTTAGCTTTTGGGTGTTGTTTATAGTTCGTAGGCTACTAAGTAGTAGTGCAGCCTGCATCTGTAGCTCCTGATTTTGAGGGTCCTCCTATTCCGATAGTTGTTCAATCGACAATCGTTCAACCAGTTGTGACCTAGCCTACTATGTCTGTAGAGGAGGAAAAAACTCTGGGTAGGTTCTTAAGATTGGCTCTACTTAGATTTTCTCGTGCTCTTGGAGAGGATGGCTTTGAGTTTCTGACTGCTTGTGAGGATAGCCTTCGTGGGTTAGGCATTGTTGAGACTCATTGTATGGACTATACCATATTTCAGTTAGACCTATCTATTAGACACTAGTGGATGGGATTTATGAGATCTAGACTAGTTGGATCCTCTCCTCTCTCTTAGGCACAGTACTATGAGAAGTTCTTGGAGAAGTTTATGCCACATAGGCTTAGAGATTGCTTGAGAGATTATCTCTCTATATTGGAGCATGGTTCTATAGAAACCGCTAAGTATGAGGCTTATTTTTATGAGTTGGCCAGATATGCGACTTTTATCTTTGATACAGAGTATGAGACAGTTCGTTGCTTTGTGAGAGGATTGAGACTTTATTTTTGAATGGCTATTCAGAGTTTGGTTACTGTAGGTAGGAATTTTGCTGAGGTTTTAGATCATGCTAGAGTGATAAAAGACATGTAGCATGTGGGTCATTAGAAGAGGTCTAAGTTTTAGGGTAGATTATATGGGAGTCATAGTTTTTCTCGATTTAAGGGTTGTATTTCTTATGCTATACATTTTCTACATCTATATTTTTAGCCTCAGAATAAGACTAGTCAGTCATTTTAGGCAGCTCTTCAAATAGCTGAAGTTCATTACTAGTTGTTGCTCTAGCATGGGCGGTGATCAGTCCTTGAGATGTTTATTAATAGGCAATGCTAGGCATGGCAGCTATGCGGGATAAGCAAGATTTGTGAGTTTGGGTTCTGCTCATGGTTCATGTTTTACTTGTGGACTTCCCGATTATTAAACTAGAGAGTTCCCTAGTCTTGGGACAATGGTTGTATCAACCAAGGGAGCTAATCTTAATATGGCAGTTCATCCTTCAGGTAGAGCTAGTTCATGAGGTTATAGGGTAGTTAATAGGGTGCTCGAGGCAACACTTAGGCTTGTAGGAAAAGAGATCGGTCAGGTGCCCAGCCAGGTGGCTGGCATGGTCAGTTGTATGTAGTACCTACTAGACCCAAGGCTAAGACTTCGGATGTTGTAGTTAGAGGTGGAATTTTGGTATGCCATAAGTTGACTCTTTCCTTATTTGATACTGGATTTACTTATTCTTATATATATGCTTATTATGTGCCATGGTTGGACTTAATTAGTGATTTATTATTTGTGCCTTTGCGTGTAAATACTCCTATAGGTTATTCTTTAGTAGTATATTGAGTATTCAATTCATGTGTTGTGACAATTAGTGATGTTGATACTTGTGCTGATCTTATTATTCTGGATATATTGGATTTTTATGTGATTCTGGGTATAGACTGGTTATCCTATTATCATGCGGTCATGTATTTTTTGCTAAGACTATTACCTTAGCCATGCCCGACGTACCCCCAGTCATATGGCTAAGAGAGATTAGCCGCGAGCCAACAAGGATTATTTCTTATATTTGTGCTAGACGTCTTGTATTGAGAGGTTTCAAATCTTATCTCGCATATGTATATGATACCCGTGTAAAGAGTTTGGGGCTTACTCTATTTTAGTTGTGTATGAGTTTTCTAATGTGTTTTCTGCCGATCTTTCTAGTATTCCTCCTGACCATAAGATTGAGTTGGCTATTGACCTTGAGCTAAGCACCTGGCCTATCTCTGTGGCACCTTAACGTGTGGCTCATGGCGAGTGTAAGGAGATAAATTTGTAGCTTTAGGATCTTCTTGGTAAGGGTTTTATTAGAAGAGTGTGTTCCCATGGGGAGCTTCTATTTTTTTTATAAAGAAGAAAGATGGGTCGATGCGAATATGTAATTATTATAAGAAGCTTAATAAAGTGATGGTGAAAAACTGTTATCTAATGCCTCTCATTAATGATTTTTTTTACCAGATTCAGGCTGTAGTAGTGTTTTCTTTGATAGATTTGAGGTTCGGTTATCATTAGTTGAGGATTCGGGTTGAGGATATCCTGAAGAAGGCCTTTAGGCCCCGTTATGGTCACTATGAGTTCTTGGTGATGTCTTTTGGGATGACTAATGTCCTAGCCGCATTTATGGATTTTATGAACCGTGTGTTTTGACCCTATCAAGTCTCTTTTGTTATTATGTTCATTAATGACATTCTTGTGTATTCGTGGAGTTGTAAGGAGCATGTGCAGCATTTGATGATTGTGCTTCATTCTTTGAGAGAGTATATGATTTTTGACAAGTTCTCTAAGTGTGAGTATTGGCTGAGTCAGTGGCATTTCTCGGACATGTGGTGTCCAAGGATTGTATTATAGTGGACCACGCTAAGATTGCTGGAATTCATAATTGGGATAGGCCTACATCGCCGACTGAGGTTTGCAGTTTCATCGGCTTGGTCGGTTATTGCAGATACTTTATTGAGAGTTTTGCAACTATTTTAGTTCATATGACTAGTTTTACACAAAATAAAATTCCTTTCTGATGGTCCGAGGAGTGTGAGTTGAGCTTTGGAAAGTTCAAGGATTGTCTTACTTTAGTGCCAGTGATTAGCTTTTCATGTTGAAGGTAAGGGATTCACCGTATTGTGTGTTGCTTTTGGTGTTGGTCTTTGTTGTATTTTGATGCAGTAGGATCGTATTTGTGTTCCTCGAATTGATGACTTGATTCGGTCATTTCTTCATGAGGCTCACAACACTAGATATTCTATTCATCCTTGTACGAATAAGATGTATAGATACTTAAGGTAGCTTTATTGGTGGTACGGTTTGATTAGAGATGTGGTAGACTTTTTAGCTAATTGCCTATATTGCCAGCTGGTTAAGGCTGAGCATCAATGTCCAAGCATTTTGACTTAGAGGTTACCCATTCCTGAGTGGAAATGAGAAAGGATTACCAGGGACTTCATTAGTGGTTTGCCTCGTACTTCCACTATTATTGTTGATCATTTGACCAAGTCAGCACATTTCTTTCCTATTTAGATGAACTTCAGTGCTAAGAGATTAGCCCAGATTTACGTTACAGAGGTTGTTCATTTGCATAGGGCCCCTGTGTCTGTTATATCAATTTGTTGTTCTGCGTTTACTTCGCCATTTTGGAGAGCATTTTTAGAGGAGTAGGGTACTTGAATGGATTTGACTATAGCCCTTCATCTGCAGATGGATGGTCAGTCTGAACGGACTATTTGGGTTCTTGAAGAGATGCTTTGAGCCGATGTTATGGACTTTGGAGAAAAGTGTGATTAACATTTATCATTGGCAGTGTTCGCCAACAACAACAGTTACCATTCGAGTATTGAGATAGCGCCTTATGAGGCTTTATACGATAGAAGATGTCATTCTTCTACGGGATAATTTTAGACCTCCGAGGTTAGACCCTATGGTATAGATTTTCTTCATGACTTATTAGATAGAGTCAGGGTAATTCAGGATAGGCTGAGAGGAGTCGAGAGTAGGCAGAAGGCCTACGCCGACCGTAGACTACATGCATTAAGATTTTGAATTGGTGATCATGTGGTCCTTCATGTTTTCCTTATGAGAGTTTTGATGAGATTTGGGAGGAAGGCAAAGATTATTCCTCGCTATATTGGTCCTTTTGAGATCCTCTGAGTAGTGTGCGAGGTATCCTATGAGTTAGCTTTACCGCCAGACTTTCCCACTATTCATCCAGTTATTCATGTCTCTATGTTGTGGAAGTATATTCCAAATCCTTCTTATGTGCTTAGATGGGACTTGGTCTTGTTGGATGGGCAGTTGACCTTTGTGGCAAAGCCCGTGCTTATTTTTGTTAGTAATGTAAGGCGACTATGTTCTTGAAAGATTTCGACAGTCAAGGTTCAGTTAAGGCATCGCCCAGTAGAGGAGGCTACTTCGGAGATCGAGAGTGAGATGCGAGCCCAATATCCTTATTTGTTTAAGACTTTAGGTATCTTCATCATCTTTAACTTTCGAGGATGAAAGTTCCTAAGTAGCGGATGTAGTAATGATCCTTCAGGTCGTTCTCCACGTTCTTGCTTATTTTTGTTGATAGAGCTTCTCCATAGTCGCCCCAAGTCATTAGTCACTTGCCATAATAGATAGATTGGTTACATAGCGGTTTGTTTGGTTCTTTAGAACCACTTTCTAAATTTGAAGTCTTTGTTGGTCCTAATTGACCACCAAGCAAAAACTGTAGTAAAATGACCTTAAATGTGACATTCGACCTTGTAAATATGTTCAAAATGTTAAAATATATGTGGTTACATTTTATTTACTTGAAACGGACTCTGAATACATTTTAATGCATTGGTCGAAGCCTAGAACCAAGATTTAAGCTTCAACCATGATTGGCATAGCAAGAGATGCCTCGACCATAGAGGTCTAGGCATGAATGCTGTTCCACGACCGTGGCCAGGCGGAGGGTGTGACCGTTCTACTTGAGACCTGGATGGAACCCACTTAAGAGACGTCTTTCCCAAAATTTTAGCTATTTTGTGCCTCTCTCTTGACCTATAACCCTAATAGATAGCAAAATCTTCAAATTGAGTCTTGTGCATTGATTAGGAGATTGAATAACTTGTGTAAACCATTTTTGCTACAAATGTAAGGTAAGATTCCTTCTAGTTTAGCGTTAATTTCTTGATTTATAGACCAAAAACCCCTAAGTCTTTGGTGCCTCCATCTTGATTTTTACTACAGATGCTCGACCTCAGGCATAGGTGTGATGCCACGAAAAAATTTCGGTTAAGATCTCGGACGAAAATGTGTTGAATTCTGTTCTTTATCATGATTAATAATTTTTTTGTGTAGAATTTCTTGATATGCGACCCGTCATCGCGTAGAGCATCGAATAATATTTCAACGATATGTGGATCATCCAAAACGGACACTCGAGCAATGAGTTATGATCATTCCGATCTAACCATGAATAGTGGCTGCATAACAATAACAAGTTTTCTCTAATGCCATACCAAACCAAGACCTTTCCTACAAGGAAAGAAAGAGCCGCGGCTCAGTAATGTGCAGGAAAAAAAAACTGAGGCTAGTCAAATTTTAGGGTCAAATTCAAACGATCATACCTCCTTATACATAATGATCTGGGTGAGCTACTATATATCAACAGAAAGCTCTGAAAGTCCTCTTTCCAATGAAATTCGTTTCATCCAATTTGGCCATTGGAGCAAAAATTTATGGTCGATCTACTTCATCCTATCAAAATAGTCCACCAAAGGACAGATTCGACATTATTTGATTTTTAAGGATATTTTGGTCATTCGAAATCTAATCCATCCAGGTAAACTATGGATTTAAGTCCATTAAGAGGATTCAATAACTCATTTTTCTCCAAAATTTTCTAAGGCTCAAACACCAACCCTACTACTCCAGATTTCATCCTTCTATGTCTCTTGATTGAACCGTAGAAATTTTAAATTGATTTGGGATTCGAGTTGATCATGTTAAGGGCTTCGAGAAGCACCCTTTATTTTCGTAAATAAAGTTTCAGAGTCAAAATTTTATATTCATCTTCCATTTTTAGGTATGTGGGGCTTTGACATGAGATTTTACATGTTTTACCATGAATTGGAAATACGGTTTTATATCTTATATTACTGTCCAAGAGATATGGGATTATGTCATCTGATATGTTTATGATGTTGAGATGAAATTATGTCCAAAAAGTATTTGATTATGAGAGTATGATGATTCAATTTGTTAAGCCTTGATTTATACTATCATTCCACTATTTTCTTTTTATGAATTGATAATTGGTATTGGAAATTCTATAGCCCTACTATGGGTTGATGTCACAAGTACCTTTAAATAAAAGTTGGATGGCAAATTCAGAAATGTTGCTATTGAAGTTGCAATGAGTCTTGATATTTTCTGGATGGTTTTGATGAGTTAAATTGTTGAAAATTTTATATATTGAGTCTTCATATCCTTGTCCAAATGTCGAGTCAGTTATGGTTCAATGCATTGATACCTTGTTGATGTTGAGGAAGATTAAAATGTTTTAAGCTAAAATGTTTTGAGTTCGGAATCCACAAATTGATATGATTTGATAAATGAGAAAGAGATTCGATTTGGTGTTTATGATAGACCCTTGTGATGTTGTGGTGGATTTCCTAACACGTTCTGGGCTTGTCGGGGAGTAGTACTTAGCACCGAGAGGGAAATTTGGTATTTCCCCAAACCTATGTGCCACCATAAGGTTGTTTGATGATGATATTATTGGCCAGAGAGCCCGATTATGATTATTGCAGTTTTAAGGTCGTACTCCCTAGCAAAGAGTATGACGCTCCCGCCAACGTGGGTTTCAAACGTTGGTATTCCACGTAGCTCATGTGGGGTAGTCAGTTATTGGAAACTCCCCTGTCCATAAGAGTCATGTTTATTCAAATACCGAGTCACTCCGAGTTTTGATGTGGTAAGTAAAGTTTCCTATGATGATCTATAATGATTTATGAGGTTTTTTTCTCCTACATTTCCTATCTAAGATGTTATGAGTTGCATGATTCAATGTCACTCAAGCCAGGTGTGTCATTATGGTCCGTATGTATATTTTTACGAAATTTATGATACTATTTATATTTTGCATGCGCCCCCACATACTCAGTACGTATCTTGTGCTGACCCACATATTTCTCTATGGGCTACATTCTTACCATGATGTAGGTTCAGGTACTTAGCCGCAGCCACGATAGTGATATCCGAGTGCCACATCTACGTTCCTTCAGTGGTGAGTCCTCATGGTTCGAGGACCAAGTTGCTAGTTTTGGTATTGTTGTTTTGGGATCACTTTGGTCTTTTGAGTCAGTTGGGGGTTTGTCCCAATGGCTCGTTGATTTTACTATATAGAGGCTATGTCAGACTAGTGTATTGTTGGGTTGGTTTGCGTACAGACATTCCATATATGTACAGTCTAACGATATTCCATGCCATGTGTGATGTAATATGATATATACTTAGATATATACCCTTAGTGTAGCATGTATGTTGTTGTGTTAGAACCCAAGGGTAGTGTTTTGGCTTAAAGGGTTAGCTTGAGGCTACGTGTAGCCTTGGGCACCATGTGGCATCTCGGGATGATATTTGGGGCGTTACAAACTTGGTATCAGACCCTAAGATTGTGAAGAGTCCTAGGGAGTCTGACAAGCCGCATTACGTATAGTCTTGAGCATCAGTGTGTAGCGCGCCACACCTATGATCTAGAGGCTGCGGGGCATTCTAGGAAAAGTCATTTCTTTCTTTCTACAGGAGTCTATCATGCTTACAACTGTTTCCTTCTACAGTTAATTCGTGCGTTCTTATGATAGAAAATGTCTCCACGTCGAGCTCACGAAAACAACAACCAACCTTAACCCATTGACTCATTACATGAGACGGTATCCCATGTCAAATTTTAGGCAGCTTTTCAGATGCTAGTCATGCAGTTACCGCCAATACTCAGGCCAATGCTCCACCTCAACAGGAAAATAATTCGGTAGCAGCACAAATTCGTGACTTTATACGGATGAATCCGCCAGAGTTTCATGGGTCAAGAGTAGGTGAGGACCCGCAGATGTATATTGATGAAATGAAGAAAATTACACGGATTATGCACGTGACCAAAGAGGAAAGTGTGGAGCTAGCTTCTTATCGGTTGAAGGATGTTGCCTATGAATGGGTACAAATGTGGAATAAGGGTAGAGAGAAAGATACCGCTCTGGTGACTTGGCAATTGTTCCAAGATACTTTCTTGGATAAATTCTTTCCTCTTGAGTTACGGGAAGCTAAGATAGAGGATTTTACGAATTTAAGACAAAGCTCCATGTCGGTTAAGGAGTATTTTCTTAAGTTTAATCAGCTATCGAAGTACGCTCCTAATATGATGGCTGACTCAAGGACCAGTATGAGCAAGTTTCTAACTGGGGTGTCAAGTTATGTAGTGAAAGAATATAGATCTGCTATGATCAACATGGAGATTGATCTTCCTAGGTTAATGATTCATGCCCAACAGATTGAGTCAAAAAAGATAAAGGAAAGAGAAAGAGTAAAAGGGATTAAGACAGTCAGATCAAAACAACAAGGGTCTGGTCAGACTAGATCCTCAGGAGGGAGTCGCCCGTAGTTTCAGAGATGTCTATTTATACCTGCGCCTTCCTCAGCTAGTGCTCCTATATATCGGGGCAGGCAGGAGCTCGAGAATAGGTTGGTATCATCTAGGTCTCAGGACAGTGTAAGCAACCGGCCTCATCCTCCTTTGTGTGCTAAGTATGGTAAATACCATTTTAGGGAGTGTTATATGGGGAAGTGGGGCTGTTTTGGTTGTGGAAAGTTGGGCCACATACTTAGAGACTGCCTAAATGCCAGACAGCAGAGTCGTGATGCCCATCCCCAGAGTCAGGCTACCAGTGCCCCGCCTCCCATAGCCCGTCCAGTTCCTCCTCAGGGTTATTTATCTAGTACTGCTAGCGGTCAACATAAAAATCATTTCTATGTTATACCACCTTATCAGGAGTAGGAGGAGTCTCTCGATGTTGCCACTGGTATGCTTCATGTTTTCTATTTTGATTTCTATGTGTTGATGGAACCAAGTTCAAGTTTTTCTTATGTGACACCTTTGGTTGCTGTAAATTTTGAAATGGATTCTGAACAAATTTTTGAGTCTATTTTTTTTTCTACTCAGGTAGGAGAGTCTATCATTGCTAAGTAGATGTATAAAAAATGTCCCATTACTATCTTTCATCGGGTTATTTATGATGATTTGATTGAGCTTGATATGGTTGACTTTGATATCATTCTGGGTATGGATTGGCTTCACTCATGCTATGCGTCTATTGATTGTTGTGCTTGTGTGGTCAAGTTTCAGTTTCCTGATGAACCTATCCTCGAATGGTCCGGGAGTTCTGTCATTCCTAAGGGTTGTTTCATATCCTATCTCAAAGCTAGGAAGTTGATTTCCAAGGGTTGCATCCACCGTTTTGTTCGGGTTAAAGATATTAAGTCTAAAACCCCGACCATTCAGTTAATTAATGTTGTTAATGAGTTTCTTTATATCTTTCCGAAAGATCTCCTTGGAGTACTTCTTGATAGAGAGATAGAGTTCGAGATTGACCTTCTTCGCAATACTCAGCCTATTTCCATTCATCCATATCGCATGGCTCCCGTGGAACTTAAAGAGTTGAAGGAGCAATTGAAAGATCTTTTAGACAAAAGATTTATCAGACCTAGTATGTCCCCATGGGGTGCACCTATCCTGTTTGTGCATAAGAAAGATGGTTCTTTCCGGATGTGTATTGATTACCGGCAGCTTAATAGGGTTACTATCTAGAATAAATATTCGCTTCCTCGAATTGATGATTTATTTGATCAATTGTAAGTTGCGAGCTACTTTTTAAAGATAGACCTCAGATTCGGTTATCACCAACTTAAGGTTAGGGATTGTTATATCCCCAAGACAGCCTTCCGAACCTGTTATGGTTATATTAAATTTCTAGTGATGTCTTTCGAGTTAACTGATGCTCCAGCGACTATTATGTATCGTGTATTCCGGCCATATCTGGATTTATTGTAATAGTGTTCCTTGATGATATTCTTATTTACTCCTGAAGTAAGGGTGATTATGCAGATCATCTCCGAATCATGTTGGAAACTCTTTGATCTCATTGGTTGTACGCTAAGTTTAGTAAGTGTGAGTTCTGGCTGAACTCTGCAGCCTTCTTGGGTCATGTTGTTTCTTCCGAAGGTATTAGAGTCGATCCTCAAAAGATAGAGGCTATAAAGAGTTGGCCTAGACTTATTTCTCCTTCTGATATGTGAAGTTTCTTGGGTCTAGCTGGTTATTATCATTATTTTTTTGAAAGGTTTTCATCTATTGCGTCTCCTATGACCCATTTTACCCAAAAAAAGTGAAGTTCCTATGGTCCAAATCTTGCAAAAAGAGTTTTCAGGAGTTGAAGACTCGGCTCACTTCATCCCCTATATTGACTTTGCCTGACGGTGTTGATGGTCTTATGGTGTATTGCAATGCTGCTAGAGTCGGTTTGGGTTGTGTATTAATGCAAAAGGGCAACGTTATAGTTTATGCTTCCAGGCAGCTAAATCCTCACGAGAAGAATTATCCTACCTATGACCTTGAATTATCTACCGTGGTTTTTGCTTTGAAAATCTGGAGACATTATTTGTATGGTGTCCATGTCGACGTCTTCACAGACCATAAGAGCTTGCAGTATGTATTCACCCAAAAGGAGTTGAATCTTAGGCAGAGACGATGGTTAGAACTTTTGAAAGATTATGATATGAGCGTGTTATATCATCTGAGTAAGGCCAATATAGTAGCAGATGCCCTTAATCAGAAGTCCATGGGTAGCGTAGCACATATGGAGATTGGTAAGAAGGAGTTGGCCCGTGAGGTACATCGTTTGGCTAGATTGGGGGTTAGGTTGTTTGGTGATGCTGAGGGTAGTATAGGAGTGCAAAGCGGTTCCGAATACTCTTTAGTTTCGAAAGTGAAGGAGAAGAAAGATAGGGATCCTACCTTGGTCAGGTTAAAAGAGTCAGTTAAAGACCAAAAGGTGGAGGTTTTCTCCCAAGGGGGACATGGATTTTTGAGACACAGAGAAAGATTATGTATTCTTGATGTTGATAACTTGAAGCAGAGGATTATGGTGGAAGCGTATGGTACGTGATACTCCATCCATCCTGGTGCTACCAAGATGTACCATGATTTGCGGAAAATCTATTGGTGGAATGGTATGAAGAGGAACATAGAAGAATTTGTGGCGAAGTGTTCCACGTTTCAACAGGTTAAAATAGAGCATCAAAGGCCCAGTGGCGTGATGCAAGAGTTTAGCACTCCTACTTGGATGTGGGAAGAAGTGAATATGGACTTCATAGTTGGTTTTTCTCCTTCTCATAGCCATCATGATTCGATTTGAGTTGTCGTAGATCGGCTAATGAACTCAGTTCATTTCTTGCCTGTGCATTCATCATATACAGCTGAAGATTATGCTAGAATACATATTTGGGAACTCGTCAGACTTCATGGAATCGCTTTGGTTATTATTTCTGACAGAGGTACTCAGTTTACCTCTCTGTTTTGGAAATTTTTCCAGAAGGGTCTCAGTACCCAAATTCGTTTAAGTTTTGCTTTCCATCCGCAAATAGGTGGTCAGGCCGAACGGACCATTTAGACTTTAGAAGATATGTTGAGGGCTTGTGTGCTTGATTTTAAAGGTAGTTGGGATGAGCACTTAGCATTAATCGAGTTTGCTTACAATAACAGTTTTCATGCAACTATTAGAATGTCCCCGTTTGAAGCTTTATATGGTAGAAGGTGTAGATCACCCATTGATTGGTTTGAAGTTGTTAAGGCTGCCACGAATGGACCGGATGCAGTGTTCGAGGTAATGGAGAAGGTTAAGTTAATTTGGGAAAGATTGAAAACCACCCAAAGTCGTCAAAAATCATACGCAGATGTAAGGAGGAAAGACCTTGAATTTGATGTTGGTGATATAGTGTACTTGAAAGTTTCACCCATGAAAGGGGTGAAAAGATTTGGGAAGAAAGTGAAACTAAGTCCTCTTTCCATTGGTCCCTATAAGATTGTAGATTGCATTGGGAAGGTAGCATATAAGGTTGAATTGCCCGCGGAGTTATCTAACGCCCATCCGGTTTTCCATGTTTCTATGCTTAAGAAGTCTATTGGTGATTCTGTTGGGATTGATCCTTCTAAAATCTCGGGTATTCAAGATAGTCTTTCATATGAAGAGATTCCGGTTGAAGTTTTTGACTTTCAAGTTCGTAGGCTAAGAAACAAGGAAGTTCCTTTGGTTAAAGTGCTTTGGCAAAATCAATCCGTGGAGAGTGCTACTTGAGAAGCCGAAGTGGATATGCACACCAAATATCCCCACCTCTTTCCTACTAATCCTGAGCATACCAAAGGTATCGTTCTCTTTTGATTTAATCCTTATTGCTATATTTATCTTGGTTTGTGTATTTTCTACGATATCCAAAAAAATCTAGAATGGAATATATGCTTGGGAAAGATGATTTTTCTCTATATACTCATTTTTAGAGTATTCTTGACCTACCTATCAACATTCAAGGATGAATGTTTCCAAGGGGGAGATGATGTGATGCCCCAGAAAAATTTTCCATTAAGATCTTGAACGAAAATGTGTTGAATTCTGTTCTTTATCGTGATTAATAATTTTTATGTGTGAAATTTCTGGATATGCGACCCGTCATCGCGTAGAGCATCTAATAATCTTTTCAAAGATAAGTGTATCATCCAAAACGGACACTCGAGCAATGAGTTATGATCATTCTGATCTAACTGTGAATAGTGGTGAATAGTAAATATGCAGGAAGAAAATACTGAGGCCAAGCAAATTTTAGGGTCAATTTCAAACGACCATAACTCCTTTTACATAATGATCTGGGTGAGATACTATATATCAACAGAAAGCTCTGAAAGTCCTCTTTCCAATGAAATTGGTTTCATCCAATTTGGCCATCGGAACAAAAATTTATGGTCGATCTACTTCATCCTATCAAAACAATCCACCAAAGGATAGATTCGACATTATTTGATTTTTAAGGGTATTATGGTCATTCGCACTCCAATCCATCCGGGTAAACCATGGATTTAAGTCCATTAAGAGCATTCAATAGCTCATTTTTCTCCAAAATTTCCTAAGGCTCAAACCCCAACCCTACTACTCCAAATTTCATGCGTCTATGTCTCTTGATTGAACCATAGAAATTTTAAATTGATTTAGGATTCGAGTTGATCATGTTAAGGGCTTCGAGAAGCACCCTTTATTTTCTTGAGTAAAGTTCCGGAGTCGAAATTTCATATTCATCTTCCATTTTTAGGTATGTGGGGCTTTGAACAAGATTATCCTTTCGATCTTGTGCCCGGTATTTTTGTTGAATTACATTGACATGAGATTTTACATGTTTTACCATGAATTGAAAATATGGTTTTATATCTTATATTAT
>JAPEIP010000011.1:170399822-170436804 GCA_026120095.1 Capsicum chinense | reverse complement strand
ACCTCTCCTTAATGCAGATAGTTCTAACTAATGATAAATCTCATAATCACACTAAAACATTAGAACTGGGAAATGAACGAGGCAAAGGGATAAATTACCTGATTGAAAATAACATCTCCATATAAACCAATGAAAAAGATAGAGAAAATAGCCATTATGACACTTGTAATGATGACAACAGGCCATAGAAGGATTGTTCATCCAGTAATGGGAATGCAAGTAGTTTCAAGAAATGGCCCTTCACGGCTTATCAGATCATGTACGAGTCTGTACCATCATTTGAACAACGTAAATGGGCTCTTTATTATGGCTATAGCATTGTAAAAAGGAATTTCCACAATCAATTACAATAAACCAACCGTGGTACATCCTGGTACATGGATGAATATGCAATACAACATTTAGTATTTTTTTATTCCTTGGTTATCAAGAAGAGAATTGAACAGATGCTCGTAGCCAGAGAAGAAAAGTTTCTAGCCAAATCAAAACATTCTATTTACATATAAATTTTTCTTTCTTTTATTTTAGTTCTTCAGACTGTTTCTTAGATAATGTAGCCCTATTAGAAAGAACACGATCACGCGTATAACAACAAAAAGATTCATTATATGATTGTCACCTATTACTTTTTTTTTGGGGGGGGAAAGTTCGACACAGAAATGGAAAAATTAGAAACAAACCTAAAAAGTTGAAGATCAAGAGAAGCAGGAGAATCACAAAGTGCCTTCAAATACATTGGATTAGAGTGATAACACATATCTGTAAAATCTCAAATAGTAGTGGAACTACCTCTTATGGTTCCCATGTTCCATTTGAAAATTAACATAACCAGAACAACCTTAAAAAAGAATCAACACTACTTAACTGTAGAACCTAATACAAGCCTTTGATACATAGTTTCTTACCACAATACAATGAACAAACTTGTTAAATTCATCATCATGTCTGAAAGCTTCAAAGGAAGAAACCCAAGAAGAAAACTTGTTAAATAAGGTTGTTTACTTAATGATGGTTATAAGGTTAAATGGTGGCCGTTAAGGTTATAAGGTTATAATTTTAAATGGTAGACGTTAAGGTTATAAGGTTGTTTACTAATATAAGATTATATGGTTAAATGATGGCCGTTAAGGTTATAAGGTTATAAGGTTGTTTACTAATATAAGGTTGTTTACTTAATGGTGGTTATAAGGTTAAATGGTGACCGTTAAGGTTATAAGTTTATAAGGTTAAATGATGCTTGTTAAGGTTATAAGGTTATAAGGTTAAACGATGCCTGTTAAGGTTATAAGGTTGTCTACTAATATAAGGGTATAAGGTTAAATGGTGGTTGTTAAGGTTATAAGGTTGTTTACTAATATAAGGTTGTTTACTTAATGGTGGTTATAAATTTAAATGGTGGCCGCTATGGGTATAAGTTTAAAAGTTTAAACGGTGGTCGTTAAGGTTATAAGGTCGTTTACTAATATAGGGTTATAGGGTTAAACGGTGGTCGTTAAGGTTATAAGATTATAGGGTTGTTTACTGATATAAGGTTCTTTACTTAATAGTGGTTATAAGGGTAAACGGTGACCGTTAAGGTTATAAGGTTATAAGGTTAAACGGTATCCGTTAAGATTATAAAGTTATAAGGTTATTTACTAATATAACGATATAAGGTTAAACGGTGGCCGTTAAGGTTATATTGTTATAAGGTTGTTTACTAATATAAGGTCATTTACTTAACAATGGTTATAAGGTTAAATAGTGGCTGTTAAGGTTATAAGGTTATAAGGTTAAACGGTTGTCATTAAGGTTATAAGGTTATAAGGTTGTTTACTTAACGGTGGTAATAAGGTTAAACGGTGGCTGTTAAGGTTATAAGGTTATAAGGTGAAACGGTGGCCATTAATGTTATAAGGTTATAAGGTTTTTTACTAATATAAGGGTATAAGGTTAAACAGTGGCGTTAAAGTTATAAGGTTATATGGTTGTTTACTAATATAAGGTTGTTTACTTAAAGGTGTTTATAAGGTTAAACGGTGGCCGTTAAGGTGATAAGGTTAAACGGCGACCGTTAAGGTTATAAGGTTGTTTACTAATATAAGGTTATAAGGTTAAATGATGGTCGTTAAGGTTATAAGGTTGTTTACTAATATAAGGTTATAAAGTTAAACGGTGGTCGTTAAGGTTATAAGGTTATAAGGTTGTTTACTAATATAAGGTTATAAGGTTAAATGGTGGCCGTTAAGGTTCTTTTTCTCACTGTAAGATAAATCAGCCTATAACAAATTAATAGTAAGACACCGTAACATAAATCAGTCGGCATAATATACAACAAAACTGAGAATATATATAGTTGATACCTCAATGACCACGTCAACATCTCTGAATGTTTCATAATCAAGAGTACCCTTGAGCAAGGAGAGAGCTTTTATAAACTTCTCTGGACTCAATTTTCCTTCGTTGGCGCGACGTTGCAAATTTGCTGAGCAATTATGCATTACTCACACATTCATATTACCAAGGGTAAGTTGAAGTAATAACAATAAAACAATATAATGAACTTACCTTTTATTCTATCAATCCCAGCCTTTAGGACTTTGTCATTAACTTCTTTAAGGATCACATATTAGTTTCTAAGGAGAAACATAGTTACAATTTAAGAACCCATCAATCCACCTCCAAGAATTGCAACCTTTTTAACAAGTCATGGCACTAACCCCAAATCAGTCACCCCCAGAATTTGTTTACGTTAAGACAAAAAATGAACATCTTTATAACTTTTCTAGAAAATCATGAAAGTTTCTACCTAAAATAATTTAACTTTATTCACCTTCGTGGTTCCGCATTGGGAAAGGAAAATATGGACTAAATCCTTGCAAGTGCCTGAACGTATAGGAACTTTGAATGTTTCATACTGCTAAAACAGAAAAGCTTTTGTGACAATGGATTTCATTGGCAGAAAAAGTAGAGGAAGAGATCTAGAGTAGAACCTTAATAAGTCCAGCACGTGGACTAGACACGATACTCTCTTCAACCACATCAATGAATGCTAAGGGGTGATAGAGATTTGGAGCTATTCTAAGGGCTTGATCTCTAGCAAGCTTTAGTATTTCCCTTGCCTCATCAAGAGACTCCAGCTTGTCAGTTCTATAAAGACTGGCTATAACTGATAACTTCATAGGCTTATGATATTTTTTCTTTAAAGCCACCAAACAAACTTTAGGTCAAAACTATATGACCCTCGGTGAGACTTGGACAACCAGGTTGAAAACCTAGCAACTTTATTTGATGTAGAAATAGCCCATTTATGAATGCTGAATGGGTTTAGTGCAACTATATCTGTGACAAAAATTTATCCATTTAAGGTACACTTCCAGATTTAAAAAAAAATGTTGAAAACAATACCATTAAATTGTATAAATACATTTATTATAGATAAAAGTAAGACACCAAGGCACCTGTATGGTCTAATAACCACCTTCACCTCCTCACACACCAAGAACAACAAGAACACTAAAACTATGAAGGGTTAGAGAGCCACATATCTACAGAACCTATCAGTTGAAAAAAGGAACTCTAAGTTAACTCAACAGTGGGACTATATCCATTGCATCTAAAACAATATGAATCAGTAATCATAGGTGAGTAAATGGGTGGAAGTAATTCTTGTAAAAGTAACACATCTGTGTTACTCAAGCCCTGTGAATTCTACTAGCACCATGTATACCTAAGTTGGAAATATATATGCATCACCAATAATTTCTTAGCAGACAAAACTGAGGAGAAACAACTGAGTCATATGAAAAAATTGTCAAAGAAGAAAATACTAGACATGTTTAACCCATTTTTCTGTTTAGTTGGATAGATACCTGCTACCAAAGCACCAATGGCAACACAAAATGTCCCAACCTGCAAAATCAATTCTAATCTGCTCACCTCAAGCCTTTGAGAACTGAAAAGGACATAGAAGATTTTTATATTAAAAATAAGTGTGCTTACTAATAATGTTTTCACATCTATGCAACACTACACCACTAAGAAGCCAAAAACAGATGAAAGAAAAAGAAGATTCACCAATCAAGTGTAGTTTACCATTACAAGGATAAAGAACTAGAGGAAAAGTAATAAGACATGTACAAACCTCAAGTTTATAGCAATTGAGTCTTCCATTTCTTTTGCAGAATCAAGAAGCCTTTCTGCTTGACCATGGCAAGATTCACATCTACATTGGGATCTACAAATGGAAACCTATTTCAGTAACCTACAGGGCTAATATTTGGTAAGACAAATTAGGAAAGGATTGGTGGAGATTTGTTCATACGATCATAAAATATTGCTTTATAATGGGCCAAAGATTTGATTATTACTTTTAAATTTTTTGATCGGTGGAAAAGTATGCTTTAACTGTCATTTAATTTGCAGTCAATACAAAATTCAAAATATATGAAGTGTGAATGGTATGTATAAGAAAAAAAAAGTAATTCTTAACAATCATCTTCCATGCATTTCAAGGATATATTATGCAGGAATTTCTCTCCAGATTCTATTATAAGAATTTAATAATAAATCCTACTTAACCAAGTCACTAGGGGAAACACCCTCAAAAACATACATCCTGCTGTTTAAGACAGAAACAAAGAGAAGAAGAAATAGCAAATTAAAAACAACAGAGAGCAGAACAACATTTTAGGCATAGGAACAAATACCAAATTCAAATAGAAACAGAGAGCAGAACAACATTGTTTAAAACCTCTAAAACATTTGTCATTCTTACTCAAATATCCAAAACAAATAAGACTAGCAGTAGAAATAACAGGAGAACAAGTAAAAACATGAAATTAATATCGTAATTCAGCAGCCTATGAATGAAAAATAGTAACTCGATCGATTGGAAAGTGAGGCATACCTAGAATTCCTCAATTTAGGTTAGAGTTGCGAGAAAAACTATCTCTCATTGAGATTAGGCAGAGCAGACCAGTGAAAATTGGAAAAAAGGAAAATCTTGATATTAATACAAAAATCTAGCAGCCTATGAATAAAAACTAGCAACATCGATCGATTGGAAAGTGAGGCATACCTTGGAATTCCTAGATTTAGAGTAGAGCTGCGAGAAAAAGTCTCTCTCATTCAGATCACAGAGAGCAGATGATCGTGGAATTGGAAAAGTGGAAGTGATTACTAACTTAGGGTTTAATTAGCAATGAGTTTAATTTTAAGAAAAGAAATGTTTTCTAATTTCTTATTTTCACAATTGGCGCTTTATTTTTTGGTAAATAGATAGACTTGGTGCTTTAATTTTTGGTAAAACAAAAAAATTCCCGCTCATTCATTCAATGGTGTATTATTTGGGACCATTTACAATTTTTTTTTGGGACCATATCTAGTACCTTCATAATAAGCTACATAAATAAGGACTAAAATTTAATCTTGTCTCAATATCTATACTTTTAGAGATGGGATTATTAGCTCATCCCAATATGTTGGTCATAAATAAAGCTTTTTTATTGTAGTATTACCTACATGAGATTTCACATTTGATTATTGGGTTCGTGGTGAACCATGATATTATTCTAAAAGTAGATTTTTATCAGATGAGCGTAAATAATCTAAAAGGAGTAGTATTTAGCACCGAGTGGTTAAGTTATTATAGTTTCTTACCCCAAAAACTATGTGCCACTGTAGGTTGGTTCTGATACCTAGTTTATGATTGGTCCTAAGTCCAAGTTGATATTGGGCTTGAGGCAAAGTTTTGTTTAGTGATCACTAGACCTAGGTTATACTCCCTGGAAAAGAGTATGATGCTTCTCCCCAACGTGGGGTCTCTTCCTTAGGAGGACAAAACGTTGGACTCCATGTACCTTACATGGTTTATGTCAGTTAAGAGAACCTCCCTTGACATTTAAACTTCAAGATCAACAACTACCTTGAAAAAATTTAAAGTCTTTTTCCCTTCCTATGACTTATTTTCCTAATAGTAAAATTGCAAGTGTTCCCTAATTAAAGTATTTCCTTGATATGAGTTATTTTCCTAAATGAAAGTATTCTCCCTTGATATGGAAATTTCCATGAAGCTTTGAAATAAGTTATTTTCTTAAACTACAGTATCTTTCCATTGAGATTGAATGATTTCCCTAAAGTTTGAAATGAGATATTTTCCTAAAGTGAATGAAATGCCTTCATGTATGTTTCCAAGTTATATAATCCTAAATCCATAATATTATTTAAAGTTCCTTAGTCTTGAGTATTGAGAATAAGAGAAAATTTCTGATTTCTAGGTTAAAGAATGATGACTCACGAGATTTGTTTTACATGCTCCATCCTACATGATTTATGAGCTTTATAATTTATACTTGTACAAGTCATGTGAGTCATCCCATATTTGTAACACCCCGCATTTCGGGCTAGAATAAAAACCATACTCTAATGCATTGATAATCCCGAAGCCATAAATCCTATACCAATATGGCATGTTAATTATTGGTGTAGTATGTGAATCCATTCAATCTTGAATTTAGACCATAGAGGTCCTTCAACTCAAGGACGAGTTGAAACTATTTTGATTGATTATGTTTTAGTGGATGTTGTAATTTATGTCAGCTTCCATCGACCATAACTCACTGTATATGTTGAATTAAAGAGCCTACTATGTGTCAAATGATAGGTCTTCGAGTTAGCTTTGCAACGATACCAATTTTGCTAAAATCCAACACACGAGCAAGAAGTTATGGCCTTTAGAAGTAATATGCATCGCCTAACCAATCGCACATGGCCACTGGAAAGCATAGGCGATAGCATAGGCGGCACCTATGTAAACATAGGCGATGTCCTAGGTGGTGCCTATGTAAACATAGGCGATAGCATAGGCGGCGCCTATGTAAAGGTTTCAAGTGACTTAAACACTCCATTTTCGGGGCAAAATGGTCCTTTTCCACCCTTACTTAGCCCTAAATACGAAATTCAGTTCCAAAGCCCTAAAATATACCTTCTTTCATCAAAAATGCTCAAGGATTCTCCTTAGGGTTTCAAAATAAAAACACAAGCAACTGAAGATTCAACCGGGGGTTTTAGAAACTAATTGCATATTTGGAATCCCCAGAACGTAGGCTTCAAGAAGTACCTATAATCTTCGCATATAGAGGTACGTGGGGTTATCTCAAAAATCTCATTGGCTTTAAAAATTCATGTTTTCAAAATGGGGATTTTGAAATAACGAATATGATTATGTTTCAAACATTTTATGATATTGATTTGGTCTTTAGGCCTAATTCCAATATGATTTGATATATTATATATGGATATGCATGTGTTTCATAATGATGATAAATTGAGAGCATGATTTACGCGGAACCCCTCTCTTGGTATGATATTATTTTAAGTTTTCACATGATATGAATCATTTGAAATCATCTTGAAATGCATGTCCTAAAATGTCTTTAAAATGTTATGATTTGGATATGGTTTTTGACTTTCAAAGAGAGGGTTGTTTTTTTTCATGTTGAAATATGTTGCATATGATGATTGAATGAAGAGAATGATATGATACTGATGACTTGCAAGTCGGGTATGATGATACCCTACAGAGTATGACATGTGATTGATTTGAAAAATGTTGGAATGCATTGATTTTCATGAGAAAGGTGGATGCCCGAAGAAGGTGTTTGAGTGAAAGGGCTCATCACTGGAAACCGTAGTTGCCGATGTGGGTCATATGATATTGTACCCTACATGGGAGGATAATAAAATAATTGGAATATCTCACATGGGGGGATTCCCTGCGGTGTACTCACATGGGGGTATACCGGCTCCAAATCCTGGCGGCTACTTGGATTGGAGGCTTGGCCGCCGAGCACCAGAGGCGGATTCCACATAGCCGTGGAATTACAATTGTAGGGTATTTCACTTAGCTCAATCGCATTACATTGGTATTGAAAACTATTACATTATGCCCATGTGTTTTCAAATAATTTGATATGAAAGTACTTTATAATGGATCTCACCTAAATTTTGTAAAAATATTATATCTCTATTTTGATTTATCTGCGTACCAGTACTTTTGTGTTGACCCCCTCTCCTCTTAGGTTCGAAGGCACAGTCTAGGGGTCTAGATAACCATTAGATTCCTTCTGACAGATCGCAGAATAAAGTGGTGAGCCTTTTATATTTCGGAAGGCCTGATGTCTACAGTTTAATTTGTCATTTATTAGTTTTGGGTCTACTGGGGGCCTTGTCCCAGTTTTTAGATAGACGTTGGTTTTAGTCATGTAGTAGAGATTTTGCAGACGTTATAGAGATGTTTTGTTGAGATTGTGGGACATTATTCCCTATTATTACTTTCGCATGATTCTTGACCATGTTTCCATTATATTGTGTATCTTCCGCATTTCTTTTATCATATGAATTGTGTGCATGATTACCAGACAGATACGGGTGTTTCGAGCCTCATGGTTCGGAATACTCGTCACGGCCAAGGCCCCGGTTCGGGTCGTGACAATCTTGCATACATGATTTTATTGAAGAAGATCGATACGGTTTTATATAAATGCATTCACCCCTGCGTACTCAATACATTCCAAGTGCTGATCCACATATATTTCTATGTGCTACATTGTCTTATAATGTAGGTTCAGGTGCTCAGTCCCAGCCCCGTTTGTGATTTCTCGAGTACCTCTATCCACATTCCCACAGTGGTTAGTCCTCATGGTTTGAGGGCCTATATTTAGACTTTTCAGTACTTGAGAGACTATATTTTATTTTTTGTTCATTTCGAGTCAGTTGGGGATCTTTTGATCTTGTTGAGATTTTCTATTTTATGATCATTTGGACCGAGTATTATTCCCCGTACTTCCTTTCATGTGTTATAGCTATGCTAGTGTTTGAATTATGTCATCTTGAAATGAGTATTATTAGTAAAAACCGGCTCAAAGGGTTAACTTGGGGCTACGTGTAGCCTTGAGCACCATGTGACGTCCCGAAAGGCAATTTTAGGTCATTACATGCACTCGACCATGAAAAAGAGAATGATAATGTTAATGTGAAATATTGAATTCTAAAATATGGAAAGAAACTTATGGAATGACTAATCTTTCCATAGGATGGAATCTCACCACTTCACTACAAACCAACTAATATACCGGATCACCTAACACTGCACAAGGGTAAAAAATGAATCTTCGGACAGTACATTATAAACCAATGTAGCATATTAAGACGGTTAGTGGGGTGAGTGCCAGCGTGTAACTCAAAATAGGGATAAAATAATGCCATGTCAAAATCAGGTCCAAACTTAATGTACATGTTCACGTACATACATATATACATATATATATATATATGTATGTATATTTATATACAAGATGCTAGGATAGGAAAAAAGGTTTAGCATGAGATTTAAAACCCCTAATTTGGACTATGTACCTCTATCCATCCTAAAAATACCTAAGGCTATATGGGTCTGACTCCCTCTAGAAGAAGGGCCCAACTATGTATTAGCTGCACGAATTGGAGAAATCGAAGGACGATCCATGGAATCTATGACCCCAGCTATTCCAAATAAATAAATATATATACACATATATATATAAAGTCTAAAATATTTACACGGCCACCAAGGCCCCCTGTAATGACCCGAAATCACCCCTCGGGATGCTACACGGTGCCTAGGGTCACAAGTGATCCCATGCTAACCCTTCATTTGGCATAACACATAAACAACTGAATAAAATGCATAAATCCAGAAGAACAAAGCGGAAGGTAACTCTATTATGAATTTGCTCACTACAAAACTAAAGTCACAAGGTTACAACTCTGGTTTTGCAATAAAACTGAAACTCAATACAACAACTCTTATTGACTATCTATGAAGCCTCTACTAGTGCTGACCATGGGTAGCTGGATCATGACTCCCAACCACCCTAACTCGATACGACTGAATAAGGGAAATACAACACTTTTCTACTATATCACTGACTCGTGGCCCTTAATCAAAGGTCCCATCACCTGATGAATGGAAGTTGCGAACTGATTGGACTTGGTACATGTGCTACAATATTGTACCTACATTATAAGACAATGTAGCACATAGACATATACGTGGATCAGTACTGGATCAGTACTTTGAGATTGTACTGAGTATGTGGGGGTGAATACATATATATAAAACAGTAGCAATACTCTTCAATCAAATCATGCATGCAATGTGGGATGAATCACATGGCTTGAACAAGTATAAAATGTAAAGATCATAAATCATGTAGGATGAAGCGTGTAACACAAATCTCATGAGTCATCATACTTTAACTTGAAATAACAAATCTCCTCTTATTGTCAATACTCAAGGGATAAAGGAACTTTACACAATACTTTCAAATAATTCATATGTCTCATGGAGAGTATAACTTCATTAATGCTCAAGATATCATTACTCTTTTAAACTCAAATACTTGGAATTCGGAATCATGTAACTTTGAAACATACTAAAAGGCATTTCATTCACTTTAGAAAAATGTCTCATTTCAAACTTTGGGGAAATCATTCAATCTCAAAAGGAAGATACTTTAGTTTAGTAAGAATAACTCATTTGTAGGCTTCAAGAGAAAATACCAAATCAAGGGAAATACTTTATTTTAAAGAGACAATTCATATCAAGGGAATACTTTAGCTAAGAAATAATTATTGCAACCTTATTAGTAGGAAAATAGCTCATAGGAGGGAAAATACTTTAGTTTTAGAAGAAATAGCTAACCTCAAGTTTAAAGGGCAAGGGAGGTTCTCGTAACAAACATAAACCATGCGAGCTACATAGAGTCCAATGTCTTCTCCTCCTAAGGAAGAGACCCCACATTGGGGAGGAGCGTCATACTCTTTCAGGGAGTATAACCTAGGTCTAGTGATCACTAAACGAAACTCGGCCTCTGGCCCAATCATAATAATCATAAACTCAGCTTCAGGCCCTACCTACGGTGGTACATTTTGGGGTAAGAAATCGTAGTAACTTACCCACTCGGTGCTAAATACTATTCCCTTTAGATTATCTGTGCTCATCTCATAAAATCAACTTTTAGAATAATGTCATGGTTCATCACGAACCGAATAATCAAATCGATAATCTCATATAGTGAAGTGGATTTCAAAGCTCAAGAACAATTAGGCCAAATCATTTCTCAATCATCTCAAAATACTCAAATCATGGATGCTTATAGCACAAGAGTTAATAAATTCAGTAGTCTCAAATAGGGATTACTAACCTATAGTTCAACCTTAAGTTAAAACTCATTAAAAGAATAATAGATAGTATATAGATTCATAAATCATGTGGAAATATGGGAATTTCAGCAATATATCTCAAAATCTCAAAATAGTCATATACTTCAATATCTCAAACCTGGCAAATACTAGTTTCTAAAAGATTCAAACCATGGGGTTTATACCCAGCTATAATTTCTCAAGAAAACATGCAGAAATCGAGTCATTTAACACTCAATTCATGGAAAGTATCAAGATAATGAATTCAATGATGATGGATTAAAAATCCCAATTCAAATTCACGTAAACCTCTTAGATTTCAGGGAAATCATGATGCAAATAAGCCATTTGGGAACAAAGGTGAAAGGATTACCCTTGTTCAAAACCCCACATACCTTAAATTATGAAATTGGGTGAACAAGCTTACTCTAAACCTGCTCCTCTTACTCTTGCGAATGGGTTCTGGAAGCCTTTGAACTTGGGAAACTCAATTCTCAACTCACTTGCACAATCTATGGTGAGTCCTTAGATTTCTTGGAGAAGAATTCTTGTTTTGATTTGATTTAGAGGAGAAAACCCTAACTCATTAGTGTTAGAGATGGGAAAATATGGTAGCTGCTTCGCATAGAATATATAGGAGGGTTTAAAAGAGGTGAAAAGACTGGAATACCCTTTTTAAAATGAGTTTAAAATTCTGTGCGGGGCCTGCGATGGTGGGCTTCGACAGCCTATCAGAGGCCCAATGGTCCTTCGGTCCCTGTCATTAGAGACCTTCTAGAAAATAGGATTCTACCTCAACCACGACGGTAAGACATGGCATTCCATCGGAGATCTGAAGGTCTGTCGATCTTGACCATCGCACATGCCTAGAACTAGGATTATTTGCCTTGTCGCGATGGTGGGGCGTGATGGTCCGTTGCACGGTTGATGGTTCATTGGACCTCACCATCGCACTCTTCCAAAGAGTGGAATCACTTCCCCAAATTGATGATAGGGTCCGATGGTCCGTCGCATGGCCGACGGTCCATCGGACTACTCTATCGCACCTGGGAAGTTTAGAATCAAACTATTTCTGTAAAACGGCCATAAATCCCTCGTCAGATGTTAGATTTTGATGAAATTGGTATCGATGGAAAGATTATTCAATGCTCTACATGATAAAAATTGATACTATGGAAATTACACGATTAAAAATATTTCACACTTAGGAAGAGACCACTCAAACTTTTGGGACAGGATTTATGCTTCATTAAGAACGCTCTAAGGCTCAGACTATGAGGGAATTCTGTGGGGTGTTACAATATATCCCCTTTTTGAACATTTTTCCTCAATTTTTTCTAGTCAGTCTAGGAGAACGAAGAGAGAACTGAGGATACATAGCCGAAATACTTATCAAACTGAACCTATACCTTTTCAATCCCGGCACACTCGAAGAATACATATATTCATGATAGGAATAACTATGTAACGGGATCCCAGATTAGAGTGGAGCTGAATAAAGGAAGGGTGTTACCTTCATCTGAATCTGGGCTAGCTTTCCTTAGTCTTATAATGAAGAGTTAGCTTATGCTAAATTCAGCACATGCGATCATCAACCACCTAAATCTAAGATCAAATCTCCTTAACAGATGATCCCTGAACCCACTATCAAGGATTAGAAATGATTATATCTGAGACCAGACCTATTTAGCAGGGAATCTCTTAATATTCCAGTGAAGAAAACCAACTAAACCCAAAATTGAGATCAGGCCTAAGTAACGGGTGACCTATGGAGCTGATAACAAGAATACTCAATTGAATATACTACTAGGATCAAGTCCATCTAACGGGTGATCTCAGAATAATAGGGGTACTCAACTGAATCTGATATCGAGCCTATCTGACGGGTGATCTCGGGGTTCGATAACACTAATATTGAATAACTGAATCTCCCGATATAGATAACTGAGTACCGAGGTTGAGATCAGTCATCTCTAGCAAGCGACCTCGTAAACTGACGGTACTAAAGCTGATTAACTTACCCTAAGTAGTTAGATTTGCCTGGTTCCATTATCTAATGGAATATCAATGAACTCTAAATAGAGTACTCAAATACTACTGAGGTTTTCACTGAACACTTTTATACTACTCCATCTAAGCAGAGTACAGAACCGAGGCCAGAGTGCTAACGATATTGAGATTACTTAAGTTCCAGAACTGCTTGAGAGTCCTAAGTTCTATAACTCACGGAGTTCTAAGAATCATGGCTCGACTGAGATCATCATGAAAACTGACATGGGCTTTAGGAAACAGCTAAATGTCGGGTACATATACCCCCAGGACTAGATAACAGAAAGGTAAAACATAATCATTCATGACCATGGACATTTATTCACCATCACAATCACTAAGGAGTCACTTCAAGCATTTAGGGATTATAAACACGTGAATCACTAAGGCATAACTTCAAGCATTTAGGGATCTTAAGCACGTGATAGCACCGGGGCATGTTGTTGAGTCCCACTCCATTTAACAAGGTCTTGCATCAAGAACTCAGTACATATTTGGGTATTAGCATGTATCTGAGAACACAGAATTAGGGAAACCTCATGTCACTTCACAACTCATCTATTAAACACCTAGCATGTATCAAAGGCTTAACATGTATCAAAGAGCGCATAATTGGGGGAATTCCAAACTATCATTTCACCATTTATTCACTAAGGCTTTCCAATAACCACTTTGCACGCATGGGCTTACACACAATTGGAGATCCCCAGTCAACATGCCATAATGGCTCTAATTCCTTTACATAAGCATTTTATCAAACTTATGGGGAGCATTCTTTGCTTATTCAACAATTTCTACACTTAATTGACACGAACACATTATCTAACAAGCAACTTGAAGAGGCTTATCTTTAACATCACATAAATTTCATATACTAGGGTCAAAGTTTGAAAACCTTGTAAACAAACATGAATGACAACTCAATCGTAGCATGAACATCAATTTCAACTCACATGTATCATAAAAACTCATAAACACAAGAATCTTTGAACTTTAGAAAAGGGTTCTAGAGTTTCTTGAACAAGAGGGACCCAAAAGATAACATATACGTACGATTATCTTTCCCAACATGACATATTTACTCTCTCATATCTACAAAACTGTTCATTATCTATATCCCAACCTAAGGAAGAGGTCACTGAAAAGTTAAAACATGAGGACTTGGATAATGAAGGGACATTGTACTTGACTTGGAACTTAATTGAGGCTTGAGGCCATTAACATCACGAACTTATCAAAGCGGTTTAATCCAAGGACATGTATGACATAAATCTAGACTGTGTGAATCACTAATAGCATTGACAAAGTACATAAGTGATGAGTTGCATGATTTGAATTTGGAGCTCAAAACTCATGGGATGAGATCCCGACTACCAAATACACCAGAACCCCTCATTTCAGGACTAGGAGAGTATATAATTCACTATCATATGCATGAACATGAATTAAGATCATGAAACAGAAATATAAAACATGAGTAGGTATTGGGACAACTGAAAACACTGAAATAAGATTGGGTCAAGCATCAATCTTTCTCAAAGCTATTCAACAACTCACTAGTACATCCATTAGAGTCTTAAGGTTCGACCTGGTTACTATTTCTATCATCTTACCCTTAGACTTAAGCCATCACTCCAAGGCAGTGAACCACCACACAAACTCTGGTCTGACTGTCATCATCTTGCTCTAAAGTCAGGGATATAATAAAGCAGATAAACATAAGAACTTAACTCGAATGACTTCACTTCAAAGCGTAAAATAACAATAACAATAACCACAATAATAACAACAAACCCAATATATTCCCACATAAGTAGAGTCTGGGGAGGGTAGATTATATGAAGTCCATACCACTACCCTTAAAGAAGTAGAGAGGCTGTTTTTGAGATAAAATTTAAAAACATAACTTGGTCTATGTAGCTTTACCATCATAAATCCACCCATATGCTATATGGGTCTTGTGTTAACCCTGGATGGGCCCAATGCCTATTAGCCATACCAACCAGAGATACCATAGGTTGCTAGGGATTCCTTTGTACCCTTTACCCTCTATGATACATATGTACATATGTTCACAGAGGGGATTTTCTTATACCTCAAAAGAACTAGGTCATCAAGAACAATCCTCAGGTCGGGGAACATGAGTTTCCAATATTCATTATTCAAAGTCATACCTTAACGGTTAGCTATCACAACCCCCTTTATTGCTCAATTAAAATGTATAATGGATGACCAAACCACCAATTTCAGAAGTCAATTATTAAGGCATTATTATGTGGTATCATCAAACAAACTATAGCTTTCAAGAAATGTCATTAGCCAACACCCAAAGGATTCCCACGTACCCCTAAGACTCTATTATTAAAATTACTTGGGGGTTCTCGTGTACCCCACAAGGTTTTCATAAATCATTAACTTAGAGGATGTCATTGTACCCCATATGGTTTTTAAAACTATCCTTAACCATTTAACCATTTATACCATGCATTAATTTCAAGAAACAAGCCAAGCCACCTGATAAGGCAAAAATCAAAATAAATCTTTCAAATGAGCTGAGTTGATACCAATTTCCATACCAAAACACTCAATTTTGTGGTTTCATTGTACCCCTATTACCATCCACCATTCCCATGCAACCCAATGCATTTACCAACCGTTAATTTAAATATAATAGTGTTATAAATACCATGGAAAAAGTATTTAAAAAATTTGTATTAAAAACCCTCAACCCATAGTCCAAAACCCAACATCAATATTCCATGAATAATACTTTAAATCACATGATTTTACAAATTTTAAAATGAGGAAGAGTAACATGCCTAAAATAACAAGATGTACAAAGAGAAATCACCCTTCAAAACCCTAATTGATTTACCCGTTTAAAACCCTAAGTGTTCTTGACCTTGAGGATTTGAGAGTGCTTGAGAAGTTATTTGATTTTATTTAGGGCTAATGATTCCTTGAATGGGTTATAAGATGTATGTTTCAAGTTGGAAAAAATGGGAAATGTCCAGAATGCCCTTAACTTAAAAACTAGAAAAGGGTCACCTGTAATTACGAGTCAACCACTAACTCATAACAACACTTTAAAAATTATTACCAAACGTTATAGCCATGATAGTGAATAGGACCCCCATACAATTTTAACCTTATGACTCAACGAACCCATTCATATGAGACCCTATGACTCATAAGGTCTAATCGTAGATAACACAAAACCTAAATTGGTTAAAAACTGGACATCCTATGATTTCATCCTATAACTCATACCAAGTACTACGACTCATAGTGAGCCACTCATACTTAGAGTAGGATCATGCCAGAAACTTACATGATTTGGTTACGACTCATCCTATCAACTCGTCACTAGTCTTTATGACTCATGTCCCTAAGTAATACTCAGTAAAAAAAATCAAAAACTATTTGCTATACACCGTACGACTAGGGTCATTGACCTTTCAATATACCCCATGAATCATGGGGTAAATTGTTAACCAAGGCAGTGAGCTCAAATCTGTAGAAATTTTCAAGGGCCAAAATCTGGTGTGTTTCATATATTGATGTCTAGAACTTTCCCAGAGTCTTTACAAAGAAAAATAAAGAATGTGTGTTTAGAATATGACATAGGCATTTATTAGATAGCCATGTTTTGTAACTTATTTTATCTACTCTTGTGCATAATCTTTGTTAGCCTCATCGAGCCTTACCCTTTTTCCTTGCTAGCCTAATAATTATCCTACTTCCCTTCTTTAATTGAGCATAAGTTGATCCAATAATCTAAAGCACTTGAATTGAAAAATTATTGAGATTAAAGAGTGTAAAATGGAAGAAGAAAAACGTGAAAGTGAAGCCCCAATGTAGTAGATATTGGTGTTGGAAAAGTTTATGTTTGTAGATGGGAGTACCATAATAAAAAGGAGAGAAATTGATTAATATTGAATCAAAACAAAAAAAAATGTGTGAAGGAAGAGGTGGTGAGTAATTGGTTATTAGAAAAGAGTTTAAATGTTAAGTGTGATGTATTAAATCCCTTTGGGAAGAAGTCACTATTTCTAGCCAAAATAGTTCCTACCCATCCCTTAGTCAACATTGCATGCCTCGAAGTCCTATTTGATCTTAAGCCTTAATATTTTGATATTAATAGAATATTATACTAAGGTAAAGTCTATGGTTCATATTATGTAACATGGAATTATTTGGGTAAGTGAGTTAATTTAATTCGTATACCCATTATTGTGATAAATTGCATCTATGTGAGTGATTATGAGTAACTCTCTTATGGTAAAGGCACTTGTTTGATGATAGTTGGGTGACTTATATGATCTATTTGATTGATTAATATGCATGAGTTTTCCAACTTGGTGAGTCAATTCTTGAGTTTAGGATGTTTTGAAGTAGCATTCTTGAGCTTTCAAATGTCTATGACATGTTTGTTTTTGAAACTTGCTATCTTTGTAGTCTTTTTAGTGCTAGATTGAGTGTATTGCTTGTATTAGTTGCATGAAGTCTTCCTTTTTATTTTTCTTAAGGTAAAGATTTGTTCTAGGACAAACAGGCTTTATGTGTGAGAGGATGATCTTAAGTGAATTTATGCACATAAGTGTTGTTATCTATTCTTAAATTGCATGATTTTGAGTATTTCTCGTATGTGAAATAAGTTAATACTTATATAAACGAGAATATAAGTGTTAAGTGATGTGTTTATAATATTTAAGGCGTGTTCAATTCAATTTTCAAAGAAAAATGTTCAATTAGAGTTCAAACGAGATTAACTAGTATTCTTAGCTTGAGCTATGTTACATTCTAGTTCATCTTATGCGATTTTAGGAGGTGTAAGGTTATAATTTATGGTTTTTGATGTCATAGAAAGCTTGTTGAGATTATTTGTAATACCCCGAGAAATCTAACCAATAGTGCCACCATGACTCAAGCTCATAAGAAATAAAGTATAGTGCAATGGTTGTTTTCTGATCAAGGGTAACGTGTATTAAGCCCTCAAAGATGTCCTAGCGATTAGGTGAATCAAAACATACCTTAATGATTGAATTCTTGATAATGATTCTGGAATAGTCAACTTAAACCACGCCTATCTCTGGTTACACTAAGAAATTTCCATCTCATGACCCACGAACAGATAGATAATTAAATTATCTTTCCAATGGTACAAATTTCACCCAAATCCGGTATCAGAGAGAAAGGTTATGCCTATTTTACTCTAGCGTGTCAGCCTGGAAACTGTGTGACGGCATTTTCTGACAACTTGTCACAAGTCTGACGGCTTTTCACAAAATGTCATCACCTTAAGTAGAAAGTCACAAATTCCAACATTTTAAGATGACTTGTCACAAGTTTGATGGCTTGTCACAAAATGTCGTCAACCTTAAGCAGAAAGTCATAAATTTCACCCTTTTATGACGATATTTCCTAACGACTTGTCACAAATGTCGTCAGCTATTTTTTTCAGAAATTAAAGGACATTTTTGCAAGGGTATTTTAGTCTTTTCTCATTTTTAGAAGCCCCTATATATATGAGAATCTTCATCCAAACCCTAATTTCTTCATTTTCTCTTCCAATTCTCTTAAGAAAATATATCTAGGGTTTTATTCAAGAACATTAATATTCCAAAAATCATCTATAAATCTTCAAGATTTCTTCAAGAACCAAGTTCCTCATAGTGTAGGCTTTGAGAATCATTTATTACAAGTGCGGATACAGTCTCAAGCACTAGAATTCATCCAATTTCAAATATTAATATATGTCGGGTTTTGAACAAGAGCAATCCTTTTGTTCTTGTTCCCAAAGCTTTGATTTCGATTATGGATTTATATGGTTTTGCAAGTGGGTTTATATCCAAATTACTTCATCGTGAGACTATGAGAATATAAATTGTTCAAGCTTTATTATACAAGATTATTTTACTATTCCTAAGTTATGACTTGATATTCAATATTGTGAATTTCATATTTCTACCATGAGTTGATATTTCAAGTGCTTTCATGTAACACCCCAATTTGCTGAACTAGAACGCTACATGGTGCTCATGATCTCGAGGGACCACAAACTAGCCCATGACAAATATATATACTTGTACATTGCATAATATACTTGTAAAATGCGAAAAACATAAACAATAGGCCATAAGGTTCAACTGAATAGATTATCTGATAAATAACATCCATGGGGTAACAAATACCTAAAACAACTGAAGTCTAGATCAAAAATCTAAATTAAATCTGAAATCCTCTAAATACTGTCTGAAATAAGGAGTTGAAGGAACATGTCTCCAACTAACTCCATCTAGAAAAACTGAACTGAAATAACGAATGAAATAAAATAATATCATTCTCGGATGGATGAGGATCCACTGCCATTCTACGTACTGTGATGCTACTGCTACTACCGATTGGGAACTCGTGACTCTAAACCTATGGTGTAACATAAAAGAAACCACCATAGCATAAATGTGTCAGTAAAACTAAAAGTACTGAGTATACGAGTAGGGTACGCTAAATGCAAAAGGGTTTACATGCTTGAGAAATGCTAACTGACCAACTAATATGAACTTGAGAGTGCAAGAATGCATAGTAACTGAGATCATGAATACATGATATATTGATCTGTACGTTAATGTATGGCTTACTTTTATCTAACATGAGTGATACTAGAATTATGATAACATAGATAACTCTATCTAACAGTCCTGAATCTGATGGAACTACCTGAGTTCCATACTGTAACTGAATTAACAGTAACTGACAGTCCTGATAGAATGAAATCTGAATAACTATCTGAGTTCTTTTACTGATACTGGGACTAAAACTGTGGGAGGTAGTTGCTTAACCGACATGCCCCAATAACGCAATAGCTAAGTTGGGGTCCAATCTCTGCCCCAACTGGAAGGGTGTCAATACCGCGCCACTGGTAAGGACAATTGTGAGTGACCTTAGCTGGCAGGTACTCAAATGAGAACGGTGGGAACCCTAAACTAATAGGTTAAGCCACCTCATCAACCTTAATCTGGTAGGTTAAGATGTCTCAACCTACGCTGGCTATGTAGTTTTGGAACACAAGGATGACTACTAAGAATCACACCCTAAACTGGCAGGTGAGTTTCCATCCTTGGGTTCAATCGGTGCTAAATCCTACTCCTATCAGAAAAGAATGAACATGATTTAACTGGATGTACATGAACTGAATAAATGACTTTCGTTGACTGACAGAATAGTACTACTATCTGATAATTTAACGAGGTCATGAGATTTCTATGATTTCCTTAGTCACATGACTGATTGAGTTCTATATATCATTGCTTGACTGAGATTATCGTGATAACGTGACATAAATCTGGGCACACAACTATATTATTCGGGTACAAGTACCCCCAGGACTCGATGGAAGGAAACTAACACACATAACTGACTTGATAATAAAAATGGAGTCCACAATTCACCATATCATAAGTAGGGGAATTCACACTAAGCATAGTTCTCAACATCTTGCGTATGAGAGGGAAATTAATACAAAATGTGTATACTTGCATAGCTTCAATATCATGCTCAATCCATATCACAACAATGACGCATATCAATAACGTGGAATTCATGTGGAATCATAAAGCATAAAGCATGGATTTGTCATTTAAGCACTATTGAATCATGGGACACGAATCTTATTACCGTAAGAATTTTATCAAACACTTTGCATGCATTCTTTTAGCTTAGGTGTGCTTTCATTAATTTTCCCATTTTTAACCACATAAAGTTCATGAATTTCAACTAACGAACACATATACTTTATGAAAACACCTTTAGATATCATCTTGAAACTTGAATGACAATCGTCAACATGTAAGTGGTTATATCACAATAAGACAATCACAAAATAATATTTAAAAAATGGTTTTTGAGCTCTATGAACAAAATGGATCCATAGATAAACACTACACATAACGTAGATGGAAGATCCGTGAAAATTAATGGTGAAATTCTTTGAATCTTGAAGCTCCTATGAAAACCCTATGGGGTTCTTGAGAGAATTTTGAGAAAAGAGAGTATAATGTGGTTGGATTTGGGCTAAACTCCATGTTTATAGAATATATAGGAGTGGAAAGATGACCCAAATACCCCTATAGATGCGTCATTAAATTGCTATGAAAATTACCCGATTTGGGCCCCCGACACGATGCGGAGATAACGCATTGCCACTCATTTATGATCTAGAAACTCATCGCGATATAGTGGAATCACAAAAAGACACTGAAAGTTTACAAATGCCATTTTGTCTTACGGAGCCACGCGCCATTAACTGAAATGACGTTGCTGAAACTTTAAATTTCCATAACTTCTTTACCGGGTGTCGTTTTAGGTGAACTTGGTATCGATGGAAAGCTTATTCAATTCTATACAATTTAGAGGGTATAAATCTATGAAAATACCACCTATAAACCAAGTTATAATTGTTCAAAGATGACCTATATGAAATCACACACGAAAACTTGGTGGATTCAAAAGTTCTTAGCTTGTCATACTCTAAGTGACTCTTATGATCATGCTTAACACATCATAAGCTCTTTTATCACTAGGATTCTCATCCAATTTCATGTACTCAAATATGAATTATAGTATAGAATTTTTAATGTGTAGGAATAATGGTTCATTTTCTAGCTTAGAAATATACTAGGTATTACAATATCTCTCCCATGGAAACATTCGTCCTCGAATGAGACTAACTAAAACAGGGAGAGACAATAAACTGGAATACGTACAAGACATACACTACTGGAACATGATCTTATGATAGACATGATTGATAATCTAAACATATCATGTTGGACATTTAAATCTGATGCATGAGTAACTGATTCATGAATGCATAACTGAGATTTCTGATAACTGAGTTGTCCCAATGAGAATGTATATTTGATGCATGATTGTACACTAGACTGATACATGAATGCATGACTGAATATGCAATGGTACTTGATACTATATTTGTGATGAAATATGAGCATGAACTTGATACTAAGTTGTATAGAATACTGAATGGGAAACTGAATAAGCTTAAGGAGAATTATTACCTTGAGCTTGATCTGGATTGGTGGAGAAGAGGTGAGGATACTTGGTACTCATGTCTTCTTCTGCTTCCCAAGTAGCTCCCTCAATACACTAATTTTGCCAAATAAGTTTGACTAAAGGGACTTTTTTGTTCCTCAGTCTACGAGTCTGATAGTCTAGAATTTCGACCGGAATTTTCTCATAGGAGACACTGTTCTGAATATCAATGCTCTGAATAGGGACTACAACTGATGGATCACCTATACACTTCTTGAGCAAAGACGCATGAATGACTGGATGAACTAAGCCTAAAGCTGAAGTCAATTTTAGCTCATAAGCTACCTTGCCTAAGCGACTGAGAATCTTGAAGGGACCGACATATCGGGGAATGAGCTTACCCTTCTTCTCGAACCGCTTCACTCCCTTCATGGGAGAGATCTTTAGATAGACATAGTCACCAATCTCAAACTCGACATTCTTTCTGCGGACATCTGCATAGGTCTTCTATCGACTCTAAGCAGCCCAAAGTCTTTCTCTGATCAACTTAACTTTCTCTATGGTGTCGAATACTAAGTCAGGCCCTATAACTGAGGCCTCACTAACTTCAAACAACCCGATTGGAGATCTGTACCTCCTACCATAGAGAGCTTCAAACAGATCTATTTTAATACAATAATGATAGCTATTATATAATGAAAACTCAATCAAAGGCAAGTGATCATCCCAACTTCCCTTGAAATCAATAGCACACGCCCTTAGCATATCTTCAATAGTCTGAATGGTCCTTTCTTCTTGACCATCTCTCTGAAGATAGAAGGTTGTACTGAGATAGACTTAGGTACCAAGATTCTTTTGGAATGCTTTCCATAAGTGATAGGTGAATTGGGAGCCTCTGCCTGAGATGATAGATAATGGAATACTGTGTAATTTGACCAACTCCTTGATATAGAGTTTGGCATAATCCTCAGCTGAATAAGCGATATGAATTGGAAGAAAATGGGCTGACTTGGTCATTCTGTCTACAATGAACCAAACTGAATCATACTGATGGTGGGTTCGAGGCAAACCCATCACGAAGTCCATGTTAACTTCTTCCCACTTACAAGTAGGAATTCTGAACTCCTGCATGGATCTACTAGGCTTCTGATGCTCTATCTTAACCTACTGATATGTAGAGCACTTAGCGACAAACTCTGCAATATCTCTCTTTATCCCACTCCACTAATAAATTTCTTGCAGGTCATGGTACATCTTTGTGGCCCCTGGATAAATTGAGTATCGCGCACCATCCGCTTCTGCAAGAATGCGCTATTTTAAGTCATCTACACCTAGAATGCACAGACGACCTTGACAATAAATAACATCATCTCACCCTTGGGGGAAAACCTCTACTTTCTAATTCTGAACTGACTCTTTTAGATTGACAAGGCTAGGATCGCTATTTTGCTTTTATTTCACCTCAAAAACTAGAGATGACTCTAAACTATCCTGAACACATACACCACCCTCTGATGAATCAACTAAGCAAACACCTAGTCTGGTAAGATGATAGATTTCTTGAGCTATTTTCTTCTTGCTATCATCAACGTGAGAAACACTACCCATTGAGAGTCTACTGAGAGCATCGACCACAATGTTGTTCTTTCCCAAATGATAAAAGACACTCATGTCATAATCTTTTAAGAGGTCTAACCACCTTCTCTGACAAAGATTGAGATCTTTCTGAGAAAAGACATATTGGAGACTCTTATGATATGTGAAGACATCTACATGAACTCTGTATAAATAATGTCTCCAAATCTTTAAGGCAAATACCACGGCTGCTAACTTAAGATCATCAGTAGGATAATACTTATCATAGGGATTTAACTGCCTGGAGGCGTAGGCTATGACCTTACGATGCTGCATGAGGACAAAACCCAAACTTACTCTGGATGTATCACAGTATACTACAAACCCATCTGAACAATTTGAAAGAGCTAAGACTGGAGCTGAGGTGAGTCGAGTCTTGAATTCCTGAAAACTCTTCTTGTAAGGATCTAACCACTAAAACTTGACCTTCTTCTTAGTCAATTTGCACAGGGGAGATGCAATAAATGAAAATCCTTCAAAAAATAGCCTGTAATAGCCAGCCAAACCCAAGAAACTCCTGATATCTGATGGAGATATGGGGCAAGGCCAGTTTCTTACCACTTCAGTCTTCTGAGGATCTACTCTAATGCCATTACCAGAAACAATATGGCCAAGGAATGCTACTAACCTTAGCCAAAAATCACACTTACTGAATTTGGCGAATAGCTGGTGATCTCTGAGAGTCTGAAGAACAATTCTGAGATGGTCTGAATGATCACACTCAATGCGGGAATAGACCAGAATATCATCTATGAAGACTATGATGAACATGTCCAAGTACTGCTTGAACACTCAATTCATCAAGTCCATGAAAGCTGCAGGGGCATTGGTAATACCAAATGACATAACTAGAAACTCGAAGTGACCGTACCAAGTATGGAAAGCTATCTTCGGGATGTCACATTCTCTAACTCAAAGCTGATGATAGCCTAATCTGAGGTCTATCTTGGAGAAATAACTGGCACCCTGAAGTTGGTTAAAAAAGTCATCTATTCTGGGAAGAGGATACTTGTTATTGACCGTAACTTTGTTAAGCTGACAATAATAAATACACATCCTGAGAGAACCGTCTTTCTTGCGCATGAATAAGACTAGTGCACCCCATGAGGATACACTGGTCCCAAGGAATCCCTTATGTAAGAGATCCTTCAACTGATCTTTCAGTTCCTTGAGTTCTGCTGGTGCCATTTTGTATAGAGAAATATAAATAGGCTGAGTATCTGGAATAAAGTCAATGCCGAAGTCTATTTCTCTTTCGGAAGGAATGGTTGGAAGTTCTTTGGGAAAGACATCTGAATATTCATTAACCACTGGGATAATTCGAGACTAGGAGATTCAGAACTGGAATCTTTAACATGAACGAGATGATACACGCACCCCTTAGAAATCATTTTCCTTGCCCGAAGGTAGGAAACTAGCTGACCCCTGAAAGATGAAGTGCTACCCTTCAACTCTAGGACAGGCTCATTCGAGAATTAAAATTAAACTATCCTATTTCTACAGTCTACTGTGGCATAGCAGGAATGAAGCCAATCCATGCAAAGAATAACATCAAAATCAGTCATCTCTAACTCAACAAAATATTTTGCCATGGCTTTTTGAAATACCATAATCGAGAAGTTTCTGTATACCCGTCAAGCTATGATGGTTTTACCCACTGGGGTAGATACTGAAAAGGGCTCTGCTAAAATTTTGGGATTGATTCCAAAATTGCCTTCTATATAAAGAGTAACAAAAGACAAGGATGCACCTGGATCTAGTAAAGTGTAAACATGAACATGGAAAATCTGTAACGTACCAGTAATAATATCAAGAGAATTTTCCTGATCCTGTCGAGTTTGAAGAGCATAAATATGATTTGGGCATTGCCCACTTGTAGCACTGGAGGTGGCACCCTGTTGATTTAGGCGACGGGACTGGGCTGTGGAATGATTTTGCTGACCCTGCAGACCAGACTGCGGACACTTTCTAATCTTGTGTCCTAGCTTGGCCCAATCAAAACAAATATCGCTACTAGCTCTACAAGTATCCTTGTGGTTCTTACCATAAATCTGACATAGGGGATTAGTTCAGGCACTGCTAACATTGCCCTAAGACTTAGAGCCTGGTGCTCGATCTCTGTTGCCGTCTCTGAATTTTGCCACTGGGGCAGTAGTGGAGAAAGGATCTAGAACTACTGGCTTTGGACGAACCTGCAAATGATTTCCTTCTTCTAATTTGGGTTGAGCAAAACTAAAACTGCCTGATCTTGCTCTCTTGTTCTGCCTCTCCCTAGTCCTAATCTTTTGCTCCTCTATTTGCTGAGCATGGGTCATAAGCCTTGCTAAAGTCATATCACTTTTCAGTATCACAGACCTACACTCATTTACCATGCTATCATTCACTCCTAACATGAACTTGCTCATCTTAGCCCTGTTTTCTGCAACCACATGAAGGGCATATCGGGTTACTATAGTAAATTTAAGAGAATACTCTTTAACCATCATATTTCCCCGCCTAAGTTTTATGAACTCAAGTACTTTTCCTCCCTTAGCTCTTGGGGAAAGAATTTGTCTAAGAAAGCCATGACAAATTCCTCCCACTCTATAGGAGCTAAGCCATCTGCCCTCTCAAACTTCCACTATTGTACCAAGTGTGAGCAACATCCTGTAACTGGTATGCAGCTAACTCAGCACTCTGAATAAACTTAACTCCCATACTCCTGAGGGTCTTTATCAAACTCAGACCTGAAGAAAGATAGAGGATTTATTCGAGTGAAGTCCCAAATCCTACCCGCGGCTGAGTTGGCCACTAGATTAGCTAGAATAAATAGGGGCCATTTATTTTGGGCAGCCATAAAATAAGCTAGTGTGGTGAATGTAGCCTAAACTCTACATGACATGAATACTGAAAGAGGGGAAACTGTTCCTAAAACATCTCATAGCCTTTTGTACATCAATGTGGCATGCAACACACCCATGTACAAGACTCTACTAGATACAGCTTTTAGACTTCCCAGGACTCTAATGAAACTTAGGATCTGATACCAAGTTTGTAATGCCTTGATTTGACCCTGAGGAACCATAAGCTAACCATGACTGATATCTGTAACTTTACACTGCATAATATACTTTTAAAATGCAGAAAACATAAACAATAGGCCGTAAGGTTCAACTGAATAGATTATCTAATAAATAATAACATCCATATGGGGTAACAAATACCCAAAACAACTGAAGTCTGGATTAAAAATCTGAACTAAATATGAAAACCTCTAAATACTGTCTAAAATAAGGAGTTGAAGGAACATGTCTCCAACTAACTCCATTTAGCAAAACTGAACTGAAATAATAAATGAAATAAAACAATATCATCCTCAGATGGATGAGGAATCACTTCCACTCTGCATACTAGGATGCTACTGCTACTGCTAATCTGGAACTCGTGACACTGAACCTATTGTATAATATAAAAGAAAGCACCATAGCGCACATACGTTAGTACAACTGAAAGTACTGAGTATACGAGTAAGGTAGGCTAAATACAAAAGGTTTTACATGTATGAGCAATGCTAACTGACCGACTAATATGAACATAAGAGTGAAAGCATGCATACATAGTAATTGAGATCGTGAATACTTGACATCTGGATCTATATGCTAATGTATGGTTTAATGTTATCTAACATGACTGATACTAGAATTTTGATAACATGGATGACTGTTTCTAATATTCCTAAATATGATGGAACTACCTAAGTTCCATACTATAACTGGATTGACTATAACTGACAGTCCTGGTATACTGAAATCTAAAAAAATATCTGAGTTCTTTTATTGAGACTAGAACTGATACTGTGGGAGGAAGTTACTTAACCGACATGCCCCAACAACGCATATAGCTAATTTGAGGTCCATTCTCTTCCCCGACTAGAAAGGTATCAATACCACGCCACTGGTAAGGACAGCTGTGAGTGACCCTTAGCTGGAAGGTACTTGAATGAGAACGATGGGAACCCTAAAATAATAGGTTAAGCTACCTCACCAACCCTAATATGGTAGGTAAAGATGTCTCAACCTATGCTAGCTACGTAGTTCTGGAACACAAGGATGACTACTAAGAATCACGCCCTAAAATGGCAGGTGAGTTTGCTCCTTGGGTTCACTCGGTGCTAACTTCTACTCCCATCTGAGAAGACTGAACACAATTTAACTGGCTATACATGGACTGAGTAACTAACTTTTGTTGACTGATAGAATAGTACTACTATCTGAGAATTTATTGAGGTCATGAGATTTCTAATATTTACTGAGTCACATGACTGACTGAGTTCTATAGATCACGACTTGACTGAGATTATCATGATAACATGACATGGCTCTAGGAACAAAACTATATTTTTTTGGTAGAAGTATCCCCAGGACTCACATAACTGACTTGCTAATAAAAAATGGAGTCTACAATTCACCATATCATAAGTAGGGGATTTCACACTAAACATAGTTCTCAATATCTTACATATGGAAGGGAAATTCATACAACATGTGTATACTTTCATAGCTTCAATATCATGCTCAATCCATACCACAACAATGACACATGTCAATAACGTGGAATTCATCTGGAATCATAAGGCATAGAGCATGGATTTGTCATTTAAGCACTATTGAATCATGGGACACGAATCTTATCACCTTAAGTATTTTATCAAATACTTTGCATGCATTCTTTTAGCTTAGGTCTATTTTCATGAATTTCCCCATTTTAAACCACATAAAGTTCATGGATTTCAACTAACGAACACATATACTTCATGAAAACACCTTTAGATATCATTTTGAAACTTGAAAAATAATCATAAACATGTACATGGTCATATCACAACAAGAAAATCACAAAATAAAATTTAAAACATGATTCTTGAGCTCTATGAATGAAATGGATCTATAGATAAACACTACACATACCTTAGATGGAAGATCCGTGAAAATTAACAGGGAAATTCTTTGAATCTTGAAGCTTCTATTAAAACCCTATGGGGTTCTTGAGAGAATTTTGAGAAAAGAGAGTATAATGTGGTTGGATTAGGGCTAAATTCTGTGTTCTTGGAATATATAGGGGTGAAAAGATGATCCAAATACCCCTTTAGATATGTCATTTAATTTCTATGAAAATTACTCGATTTGGGCCCCCGTCGCAATGCAGAGATATTGCGTTGCCACTCGTTTGTCACCTGGAAACTTACCACAATGCGGTTGAATCATTGAGAGATACTGGAAATTGAGAAATGTCATTTTGTCTTATGGCATGATGCTCCACTAACTGAAATGATGCTGCTAAAACTTTAAATCGGCTTAACTTCTTCACTAGGTGTCCGTTTTAGGAGAATTTGGTATTGACAGAATGTTTATTAAATTCTATACGATTTGGAGGGTATAAATCTGCCAAAATACCACCTATAAACCAAGTTATTCTCATTAAAAGATGACCTATGTTTAATCACACATAAAAACTTGGTTGATTCAAAAGTTCTTGGCTTAGCTTAATCAAAGTGACTCTTATGATGATGATTAACACATCATAAGCTCTATTATCACTAGGATACTCATCCTAATACATGTAATCAAATATGAATCACAAGATAGAAGGTATCATATGTTGGAACAACAGTTCATTTTCTAGCTTAGAAATATCGGGGTATTATATTTCAAGATATGTGTTAAGCTTTAAGCTTTCTTATGACAAATTGGATTATTGAGTCTATTGATTCATGATATTGAGTTGTTACAATGAGTCTTGATATTTTCTCAAAGTTATTAATGTTGCTATGATTTAATGAATTGATACATTTTGATATTGAGAAAGATTGATTTGATTTGAGTCGAGTTAGGAATCCACATATTGCTTATGATTTGATAAATTAGAAAGAGATTTGGTTTGGTCTTCATGATAGACCGTTGTGATGTTTGTGGTGGATTTCCTAATGCATTCTGAGCTTGTTTCGGGGAGTAGTATTTAGCACCGCATGGGAAATATAGTATTTCCCCCGAAACTACGTGCCACCATAAGATTGGTATTGATATTTGTGGGCCAAAGGCCGAGTATGATATTGTGATCACTCAATTAAGGTTATACTTCCTAGCAAGAGTAAGCCGCTCCCACCAATGTGGGGTTCTCTCCTTATGAGGGAAAAATGTTGGACTCCATGTAGCTCACATGGTTTATGTTAGTTATAAGAACCTCCCACGTCCATAAGAGTCGTGTTTCTTGAATTACCGAGTCACTCCGAGTCTTGAGTTGAAGAGTTAAGTTATTTATGATGATTTATGAGGTTTTTATCATATGATTTATTTACTATGAGATCATGAAAATTATTTTTCAATCTAACTCAAGCCAAGTGAGCCATCATTGTACACATGCATATTTTCATCAAATTGATGATGATATTTACATTATTTCATGCACCCCTACATACTCAGTTCATTCCAAATTGCTAACCAACATATTTTCCTATGGGCTACATTTTCTCATAATGTAGGTTCAGGTACTCAATCGCAGCATTGTTAGCGATATTTGGGTGCTTCACTATATTTTCTCAGTTATGAGTCCTCATAGTTTAAGGACCACTTCTATATTTTTGTGATATTGTTTTGTTGTTATGGCTTTCAGTATAGTTTGTTCAGTTAGGGGTTTGTCCCAAAGGCTCGTTGATTTTTATGTATAGAGGCTTTGTCAGACTAGAGGGATGGTATGTATAGACATTCAATATATATTTTGGTTGTACAGTTTAGTATTCTCCAGTATCTCTCTTGAACCTGATGTCATATGTCTCTTTATTATGCATGACTATTATTTAATTGAGTTCCTTGATGTAGTGTCAGGCTCCAAGGGTTAGCTTGGACCTATGTGTATCCCTAAGCACCGTGTAACATCTCGGGATGGAAATTTTGGGGCATTACAAAGCTCGGTATTAGAGACTAAGGTTTAAGGAGTCCTAGGTCCTAGGGAGTCTAACAAGCCACGGTACATAGAGTCTTGATCATCGGTGTATAGCGTGCTGTATCTATGAGCAAGAAGCTACGGGACATTTTAGGAAAAGTCATTTCTTTCTTTTTGAAGTTTATCGTGCCTACAAATGTCTCTTTATTTGTGATTAACTCGTGCTCTCTTATAACATAAAATGCCTCCTCTTCAAGATCATAGAAACAACGATCAACCTCAACCCTGTTGATTCCTTGAGCGAGCATGTGTCTTCTGCAGAATTTTGAGCAGCTTTTCTGGTGCTAGCCCAAGAAGTTACCACTAATGCTCAAGCTAATTCCCAGGCTACTGTTCTGCCTCCACAAGAGAATAATTCTATTATAGCTCGAGTTTGTGAATTTATATGGATGAATCTGCCTGAGTTCTATGGGTTAAAGGTAGGTTAAGATCCACAGATATACTTGGATAAAGTTAGAAAGATCACCAAGATTATGCATGTAACCGAGGACAAGAGTGTTGAATTGTCTGCCTTTCGAATGAAAGATGTTGCATATGATTGGGTAGAGATGTGGAGGAAAAGTAGAGGGGAGGATGCCACTTCCATGACTTGGCAGTTATTCTAGGATGCGTTCTTAGACAGATTCCTTCGTCCTGAGATGAGGGAAGCAAAGATAGAGGAATTCATGAATTTGAGACAAGGCTCCATGATTGTTAAGGAGTATTTTCTTAGATTCAATATGTTATCCAAATATTCTCCTAGTATGATGGATGACTTCAGGACTATCACGAGAAAATTTGTGATTGGTGTGTCGAGTTACGTTGTGAAAGAGTGTAGATCTGCTATGCTTAATAGAGAGATAGACCTTTCTTAATTGATGATACATGCCCAACAGATTAAAGCTGATAAGGTGAAAAAGAGAGAGAGTTAGAGGGAATAAAAGAGCTAGATCAGATCAACATGGATTCGGTCAGTCCAGATAGCATAAAAGGAACCGCCCTTAATTCCAGAGATGTCTATTTATGCTCGTGCCTTTCTCAGTTAGTGCTCCTGCACCTAGAAGCAGGTAGGAGTAAGGGAAAGGGCCTATCCTATATAGGTCTTTGGAAAGTGTAAGTAACATACCTCTTCCTTCTTTATGTGCCAAGTGTGCTAGAGATCATTTTGGCGAGTGTTTTATTGATCAGAGGGGTTGCTTTGGTTATGGAAAATTTGGCCACCAACTTAGAGATTGTCTGTATGCTAGAAAAGGGAGTCGAAATGCTCATCCCCAGAGTCAGGCTACCAGTGCCCTTGCTCCTATAGTCCGCCCAGTTCCTCCTCAGGGAACCTCTTCTAGTACTGTTGGTGGTTCACGGTAGAATCGTATCTATGCTATACAACCTCACCAGAAGCAGGAGGACTCTCTAAAAGTTATCACTGGTATGCTCCGTGTATTTCATTTCGATGTGTATATATTGATGGATCCTGGTTCAAGTTTCTCTTATGTGGCACCTCTGGTTGCTCTAAGTTTTGAGATGGACCCTGAATGAATTCTTGAGCCTATTCTGGCTTCTACCTTGGTAGGAGAATCTGTTATTTCTAAGCGAGTGTATAAGAAGTATCCTATTAGTGTCCTACATCAGGTCATATGTGCTAATTTGATTGAGTAAGATATGGTTAATTTTGACGTCATTCTGGCTATATGTTGGCTTCACTCATACTATGCATCTATAGATTGTCATACTCGAGTGGTCAAGTTTCAGGTTCCCGACGAGCCCATTTTTGAGTGGTCCGGGAGTTCTATAACTCTAAAGAGACATTTCATATCCTACCTCAATGCTAGGAAGTTGATTTCTAAGGGTTGTATCTATCACCTAATTCGAGTTTAAGGCCTTAAGTCTGAGACTCTGACTATTCAGTTAGTTGGCATTGTGAATGAGTTTTCCAATGTTTTCCCAAAAGATGTCCCAGGAGTCTCACCGATAGAGAAATAGAATTCGAGATTGATCTCTTTCTCGACACTCAGCCTATTTCCATTTCTCCGTATCGTATGGCTCCCACAGAACATAAAGAGTTGAAGGAGAAACTCAAAGATCTCTTAGACAAAGGCTTTATCACACCCAGTGTTTCCTCGTGGGGTGCACCTATTTTATTTATGCATAAGAAAGATAGTAAATTACGTATGTGCATTGTCTACCGTTAACTCAATAAGGTAACTATTAAGAACAAGTACCCTCTTCCTAAAATCGATGATTTATTTGATCAGCTATAGGGTACAAGTTATTTGTCAAAGATAGACCTTAGATCTGGCTATCATCATCTTAAAGTCAGAGAGTGTGATATTATAAAGATAGCCTTCCGAACCTGTTATGGTCACTTTGAGTTTCTTGTCATGTTCTTTGGGTTAAGCAATGCTCCAGCAGACCTCATGGATATCATGAATGGAGTGTTCTAGAAATATCTTGATATGTTTGTGATTATATTCATAGAAAAAAGGATGATCATGCCGACCATCTTAGAATTGTCTTACAAACTCTTAGAGATCATCAATTATTTGCTAAATTTAAAAAGTATGAATTTTGGCTAAGGTCAGTTACTTTTCTGGGTCACGTTGTTTCCACTGAAGGCATTAGAGGGATCCCCAAAAGACAGAAGCTGTAAAGAATTGGTATAGACCTACCTCCCCATCAGACATTTAAAGTTTCTTAGGTGTAGCTGGTTACTGTCGTCACTTTGTTGAGGCCTTCTCTTCCATTGCATCTCCCATGACCTGGTTGACCTAAAAAAAAAAGTTAAGTTCCAGTGGACAGATGCCTGTGTGAAGAGTTTTCAGGAGTTGAATACTCGACTTACTTCTCCCCAGTGTTAGCTTTACCCGATGGTACTGATGGTTTTGTGGTGTATTGTGACGCTTGCAGAGTTAGTTTAGGGTGTGTGTTGATGCAGAGGGGTAAAGTTTTAGCTTATTCCTCTCGACAGTTTAAGCCTCATGAGAAGAATTACCCAACCCACGATCTTGAATTAGCAGTTGTAGTTTTTCCTTTGAAAATCTGGAGACATTATTTGTGTGGTGTTCATATTGATGTGTTTACTGATCATAAAAGCATGCAATATGTGTTTAATTAGAGGGAGTTGAATCTTATACAAAGAAAATAGTTAGATTTTCTGAAATACTACTATATGAGTGCGTTGGATCACCCAGGCAAGACCAATGTTATGGTAGTTGCTCTTAGCAGGTTGTCTATGGGTAGTGTGGCTCATGTAGAGAATTATAAGAAATAATTGGCTCATGATTTACATTGTTTGGCTAGGTTGGGTGTTAGATTGATTGATTCTGCTAAAGAGAGGATATTAGTTCAGAGTAGTTACGAATCCTCTTTGGTCTCGAAGGTAAAGGAGAAGCAAGGAAGGGATCCTAATTTGGTCAAACTAAAGGAGTCAGTTAAGGATCAAAATGTAGAGGTTTTCTCCCAATGGGGAGATGGTGTGTTGAGATTGCAGGGTATATTGTGTGTTCCCAATATTGATGATCTAAGGCAGAGAATTATGGCTGAAGTGCATGGCGTGCAATATTCTATTCATCCCAGTGCTACCAAGATATATCACGATTTTTGGGAAATCTATTGGTGGAACGGTATAAAGAAAGACATAGCAGGATTCGTGGCAATGTGTTCTACTTCTCAACAGGTTAAGGTAGAACACCAAATGCCCGGTGGTGTAATGCAAGAGTTTGGCATTCCTACTTTGAAGTGGGAAAAAGTGAATATGGATTTCATAATTTATTTGCCTCCTTCTCATCATCATCATGATTTGATTTGGGTTGTTGTAGATAGGTTGACTAAATCAGCTCATTTCTTGCCAGTGTATTCATCTTATACAGTGGAGGATTATGCTAGATTGTAGATCTGTGAGTTAGTCAGATTGCATGGAGTTCCTTTTTCTATCATCTTAGATAGGGGTACTCAGTTTACTTTACAATTTAGGAGATCCTTTCTGAAGGGTCTTGGTACCCAAGTTCATTTGAGTTCTACTTTTCATCCGCAGAATGATTGTCTGGTTGATAGGACTACTAAGACTTTGAAGGACATATTGAGGGCATACGAGCTTGATTTCAAAGGTAGTTGGGATGAGCACTTTCCATTGATTGAATTTACGTATAACAATAGTTTCCATGCTAGAATTCAGATTGCCCCATTCAAAGTTTTGTATGGGAAAAGATGTAGATCGCCTATAGGTTGGTTTGAATTAGGAGAAGCAGTTGTGATTAGGCCTAATGTTGTGTTCTAGGCTATGGAAAAAGTTAATTTTATTCGAGAAATATTGAAAATCGCTCAAAGTCGTCAGAAGTTGTATGTGGATGTGAGAAGAAAAGATCTTTAGTTTAATGTTAATGATTTGGTGTACTTGAAGGTTTCACCTATGAAAGGGGTGAAGAGATTTGGGAAGAAGGGAAAGCTTAGTCCCCGTTATGTTGGTCCATATAGGATTCTAAGTCGTGTTGGAAAAGTAACATATGAGGTGGAGTTACCCATGGAGTTGTCTAGCATTCATCTGGTATTCCATGTTTGTATGCTTAAAAAGTTTATTGGTGATTCTGTCGTGATTGATTCTTTCAAAAGCTTAGATATTCAGGGTAGCCTTTCATTCGAGGAGATTCTGGATAAGATTTTGGATTTTTAGATCCGTAGGCTAAGGAACAAAGAAGTTCCTTTAGTTAAAGCGCTTTGGCGAAATCAATCTGTTGAGGGTGCTACTTGAGAATCCAAAGCTGATATGTGAGCCAAGTAACCTCACCTCTTTTTTGTGAGTTCGGAGCGAGCACAAGGTACCATTCTTTCTTAATTATACCCCCTTCTTATTAAAAATTCAGTTGTGTGTCTATTTCCATCATGAATTCGTATATTTTGTATAGTATCCGAAGGTATATAGTGAAGTAAGTCCTTTGAGTGAGTCATTCCAGCAATATGTCCTTATTTTTTTTCTTGTTCTTGGCATATCTGGCAACGTTCTGGGATGAATGTTTCCATGGGGGAGATATTGTAATAGCCTGAGAACTCTAAACAATAGTTCCACCATGACTCAAGATCATGAGAAATAAATTATAGTTCTTTGTTTTTTTCGGATCAAGGGTGATGTGTCTTAAGGCCTCAAATATGTCCTAGCGATTAGGTGAATCAAAATAAACCTTACCGATTGAATTCTTGAGAAGGATTTTGGCATAGTCAACTTCAAACAAGCCTATCTCTTGTTACACTTAGAAATTTGGTCTCATGATCCACCAACAAATAGATAATTGAATTATCTTTCCAACGGTACCAAATTCACCCTAACCCGATATCGGAGAGAAATATTATGCCTATTTTACTCTATCATGTCAACCTGGAAACTCTGTGACGACATTTTGTGATGACTTGTCACAAGTCTGATGGCTTGTCACAAAATGTAGTCACTTTAAGTAAAAAATCACAAATTCCAACATTTTGTGACGACTTGACACAAGTTTGACGGCTTGTCACAAAATGTCATCAACCTTAAGAAGAAAGTTATAAATTCCACCATTTTGTGACGACTTTTCGTGATGACTTGTCACAAATGTCGTTAGATATTTTGTTTCAGTAATTAAAGGACGTTTAGAGGTCCCTATATATATGAGAATCCCCATCCAAATCCTAATTTCTTCATTTTCTCTTCCAATTATCTTAAGAAAATATATCTAGGGTTTCATTCAATAACATTAATCTTCTAAAAATCATCCATAAATCTTCAAGATTTCTTCAAAAACCAAGTTCCTCATAGTGTGGGCTTCGAGAATCATTTATTACAAGTGCAGATAGAGTCTTAAGCACTAGAAATCATCCAATTTCAAAGATTAATGTATGTCGGGTTTTGAACAAGAGAAATCCTTTCGTCCTTGTGACCAAAGCTTTGATTTCTATTCTGGATTTATATGATTTTGCAAGTGGGTTTATACCCAAATTACTTCATTATGAGACTATGAGAATATAAATTGTTCAAGCTTTGTTATACATGATTATTTTACTATTCCCAAGTTATGACTTGATATTTAATATTATGAATTTCATA
>JAPEIP010000011.1:170378338-170389822 GCA_026120095.1 Capsicum chinense | reverse complement strand
ATGCAATTAGACAAGGCACATGATTAAGAACTGTCCAATCGCCAAGGTTTTTCAGGGCGAACAAGGTTCCAATTGCCTCTTTATTAACTCTAACACCAAAAGGTGCACCATTTAGTTTTGGCACTGGTTAGAACCATCTCTATGCTCTAACTACCCAACTAGAGTCTAACGTATTACCTAATATCATGAATGGTATGTTGAAAATATTTTCTCATGATATGTATTGTTTACGTGATTTGGGGTCCTCTCTCTCTCTTATGTGACTTCTTTTGTGGCTTTGTATTTGAGTTTTGGTCCTGAGTGTGTTTCAGACCCTTTTTCTATTTTTACACTGATAGGTGACTTTGTGATTACTAGAATAGTCTATAAGGGGTGAGTTGCATCTTTTGGTAGCAAAGACATTGTGATAGATCTATTTGAATTAGATATGGAAGATTTTGATGTCATATTAGGGATGGATTGGCTCCAATCATACTATGTTTCTTTAGACTGTCGATCCTGTAAAGTTATTTTTAAATTCCTAATAAACCAGTTATTGAGTGGGATAGTGGTTCCCTAGCTCCAAAAGGGAATTTCACATCATATCTTAGAGCTTAGAGATTAATCTCTAAGAGATGTATCTATCATCTATTTTGAGTTAACGAATCTAGCTCAGATGGTCCTTGATTGTATTATGTCCCGGTGAAGAATGAATTACTTAAGGTCTTCCCTGATGACCTTCCTAGTGTTCCTCCTAATAGGGAGATTGAGTTTAGGATTGATCTTGTTAAGGACTCTCATTGGATTTCTATTCCCCCATATAGAATGGCTCCAGCTGAGTGGAATGAGCTGAAGGAGCAACTTAAGGATCTTTTAGATAAGGGTTTCATCCATACTAGTGTGTCCCTATGAGGTGCACCAGTGTTATTCAACCATAAGAAAGATGGTTCCCTTTATATGTTAATTAATTACCGATAGTTGAACAAGGTGATGTTAAAGAATAAGTATCCCCTTCCAAAAATAGATGATTTGTCTGATCAAGTGAAAGGTGCAAACTTTTTCTCTAAGATTGTTCTTCGATTCGGAATTCATCAGCAAAAGATTAGGGAAGAGGGTATTCCTAAAACTACCTTCTATACCTGGTATGGGCATTTTAAGTTTGTAGTTATGTCCTTTGGGTTAACCAATGCCCCTGCGGTATTCATGGATTTGATTAATAGTATCTTTCGTCAGTTTTTAGATCTATTTATCATTGTTTTTGCAGATGACATTTTGGTGTATACTAATAATTAGGTGGATCATGTCGATCACGTCTGCATTGTGCTGCAGACCTTGAAAAATTAGCAATTATATGCAAAAATTTTGAAATGTGAATTTTGGTTAAACATTGTCACTTTTTTGGGTCATATTATTTCTAGTGAAGGGATCATGGTAGATCTTCCGAAAGTTGAAGTGGTGAAGAAATGGCCTAGACCCACAACTCCAATTGATATTTGGAACTTTTTGGGTTTATCCAGTTACTACAGGAGGTTTGTGGAGTGTTTTTCAACTATACCTGCCTTGTTAACTAAGTTAACTTAGAAGAAAGTGCAGTTCTTATTTTTTGATGCTTATGAGGGGAGTTTTGAGAAGCTAAAGGATAATCTACCTTCAACTCTGATTTTGACTTTGCCTAAAGGAACTGATGGGTTTGTGGTCTACTTTGATGTATCCTATGCGAGGCTTGGTTGTGTTCTGATTCAGTATAGGAAGGTGATATCTTATGTCTCTAGACAGTTGAAGGTGCATGAAAGAAATTATCTGACTCATGACTTTGAATTTCTAGCTATGGCATTCGCATTGAGAATATAGCATCACTATTTGTACGGGGTGGATGGTGAGATCTTTTCTAATCATTAGAGTCTGCAGTATATGTTTACTCAAAAAAAGCTTGATCTCAGGAAAAGAAGATGGATTAAACTTCTTAAGGATTATGATATCAGTATTTACTACCACCCAGGTAAAGCTAACATAGTTGTTGATGCTCTTAGCAGGTTATCAATAGGTAGTCTATCTCATGTGAATAAAAAAAATAGGAGTTGATAAAGGACATTCACTATTTGTCTAAACTTGGGGTTCGTCTCTTATACTCTAATGATGGTGGTGTATTGAGGAAGAAAGTGGTGCGATCATTTATTTATGCTAAAACAAGAGAAAACAAATATTATCGTGATGAGGATCATGGGTGATGTAGATGGGCAGAAGATAATAGTCTGTAAGATTAGTGGTGATGGTACTTTACAGTACCATGTAATGTTATGTGTACCTGATGTAGATAGTTTATGAGAGAAGGTCTTAGCTGAGGTGCATAAGTCATGCTATCTTGTTCATCCCGATTTAATGAAAATGTATCATGGCCTTAAGGATATGTATTAGTGTAACAATATAAAAATGTATGTGGCTAATTTTGTGGCCAAGTGCATACTGTGCCAACAAGTCAAAGTTGAGCACAAGATCTTGGAGAATTGTATCAAGAAATTGAGTTATCTGAATGGAATTGGGAATTGATCAACATGGATTTCGTTATCAATCTCCCTCAGACTCAGAATCAATTTGACTAAGTTTGGGTCACTATGGATATGATGAGAAATTTGGCTCACTTTTTTATAGTAGGGAATAACTTCTCAGCTGAGGATTATAAAAGGTTGTTTCTCCATGAGATTGTAAAGTTACATAGGGTACCTATTTCTATCATCTCTGATCGCAGTATACAGTTTTCATCTAACTTTTGGCAGTTATGTTAGAAAGGGTTTAGGGACCTAGGTATATCTGAGTACTTCTATTCACCAGTAGTAGTATGGGCAAGGAAAAAGGATTATTCAGACATTAGAGGATATGCTTTGGGCATGCGTGATTGACTATGCTGGTAGTTGGGTTGAGCACTTATCTCTTATAGAGTTTTCTTACAATAATAGCTACCACTCTTGCATTAGGATGGCTTTATTTGATGTGTTATATGGTAGGAGGTATAGGTCTTTTATTGGGTGGTTCGAGTTTGGTAAGGCAGATATGTTTGGCACAGATTTGGTTCACCAAGCTATGAAGAAGGTAAAGGTGATTTGGGATAGAATTAAGGCTGCCCAAAGTTGCCAAAAATCCTATACAAATCTGAGGTGAAGGAACCTGGAGTTTGAGGTTTGGAATAGGTTGCTCCTAAAGGTGCCTCCCATGAAGGGAGTGATGAAATTTAGAAAAAAAGAGAAGCTCAGTCCCTGCTATATGTATTTTTATGTGATTTGGGGAAGGGTTGGTAATATTGCATATTAGTTGGAATTACCGTCTAGTTTAACCTTCATTCACCCAATATTATATGTCTATGTCGAGGAAGTGTATTGGCGATCCATCGCAAATTATTCTTATCAGTGATATTGGTATTTTTGATTCCCTATCTTATAAAGAGGTCCCAATTAAGATCTGGGATTATCAAGTTCATCGGTTACAGACCAAGGATGTGGCCTCGGTAGAGGAACCACAAGATGGAAGAGGCTACACATGAAGCTGAAGAGGACATAAAGTCCAAGTATCCTTTCCAATTTTCTACTCTGGAAATTTATGTGGGCGGTATGTGTCTTCATAACACCTTTGTTTTTAAACTTTGTCAAAGGAAAGATTGACTTCCTTGGCATCTTTGCTTTCTAACCTAGTTAAAGGAAAGTGTAGAGATGTTTGGGGATTTAAATCATGCTTGTACTACCTTGTTCCATCATTAAAGAATCAATGATCATGGTGGGGGAGAATTGAGAAATCCTTGGTTTTGGCCTTTGCAAAATTTTGTGAGTTTGAGCCTTTTGTTAATTATATAATTGACCATACTAGTCGTATGATGTGGGTATGGGTATAGAGACCCTTGTCATATATTGTTCAGTGTCATATTGTCCAGGATTTATTATTAGTACAAGAAGACTCCATACAAGTCTTATGTACATGATACGAGAGGTAGGGTCAAACTGCATATTATCCAGTGTCTAACCTAGATGTTTTTGTTTAGGGTACGATATTAAGGGTACTTGTTGTAAGGTGATGGTACGAGTTAGGCTAAGGAGTCGTATGTTGGACAGAATGTGATGTCCAACTTTTTTATCATGGTACGAGCGGAAGGTACCACTCGTATGATCTGGGTATGAGTGAGGGGTCCAAATCGTTCCTACCTGTGGGAATTTTTATAGTTTAACTTGGTTGTATTTTTGGATATTTACCCTTAATAACTCCTCTTGACCCTACGACATAAAACACCTTTTGAGGCTTTCTTAACCTATTATTCACAATCAAATACTCTTTAAACACTCTCAAATCTCTCTCAAGATCTTGGTTAAAGAAAGGCTTGGGTTTTCTTCAAGGCAATCAATTAAATCTCTAAAGAGGTAGTTTCTCTCCGTCTTCCTTATTTTCTAAGGCATGTTACTCCTCCCCCGTTGTTAGTTCAACAAAAAGCAAGTCTTAACAAATAATTTTCACGGCATTATTATGTGTTGGGTTTTGAAATATATGTTGGGGTTTTTGTTCTTGGTTGGATAATGTTTACCATGTTTTAGTTATGGTTCTTATGTTATAATTGTGATTTTAATATATGGTTGCATAGGAATGGTCAATTGATACTTGGTTTTGTCTTTGGAAACTAAACTATATGCCCTTAACATGTTTGCTAAAATGCCAATGCAAATGATTTTGTCACATAGTTTTACTATTATTGAAATCCTTGCATTGCATAAAAAGGTAAAGAAACCTAAATTAGTTTAAATGGTTTTAAAATGGATTGGAAAGGCGTTAATGGTCATGATATTGGTTTAAACGAAAACTTTAGAGTCAAATTGGTTTAATGGCATTGATATGGCATAAATGGATAGACTTGCAATTTCTAGTTTTGGTATGATGATACCAATGGTTAATGCTTAATAAATAAGAGTCCTTGGTAAAAAATTTATTAGGTGTGAATGGTTTTAATATGGTCTTAAAGAGGGATATGTTAGCAAAGCCATGGAAGGTGGCAGTCTCGGGAGGACGAAAACTTGAAACTCACATATGCCGATGTAAGGTTAGTCTTGGTGATCACGTGTATTATGTAACACTTATATTCTTAGAGATGTACTAGTCATCTTAGGTTTTTCTCCAGCTCATGTAGCTAACACGCGCCCGGGCCCTTTTTGTAGGGGGGGCTGAACCCATATAGTCCATAGGTGGATTTAGGATGGCAAAGCTACACAATCCCATGTTAAAGGTTTTAAATGCAGGCTACACCTAGTTTTCTTTCCCAGCATTGTATATATATGTATGTATGTGACTGTATATGGTTATTTACTTTGGTTTTGAATAATGGCATTATTTTATCCTTATTCCTGAATACATGCTACTATTTACTCACTAACTTATTTTTGGGTGTCATATCCCCACATGAAGCAGGATTCGGCCATACTAGTCATTTTAGTCAGTGATCATGGACTCAAGAACATCTTTATTTTGTACTGAAGTGGTGAGATTCCATACTTTGGAAAACTCCATTTTATGCCATGGTTTTCTTTTCATATTTTTGTTTATTTATTGGACTTTGATTTTAGCTATGGTCGGGGACATGTACTGATAGGATGTTCTTGGATTTCTATTAAAGGATTTGTGTGACAACTATGGGCATGGGAGGTGTCGGTATTGGTGTCAGCATTTGCATTGATATTGTTATTGAGGCTAGCATTGATTAGATGCTTGGTTGGATGTTAGGATAGTTATGGTTATGAACTTAGTTAAATCCTTGCAAATGATAATTGTTCTCTCTTGTTATATGTTCAAAATTCATCTGACATAAGGTACAGGGAAGCTATGGTTAGGTATTGGGGGCAGTCTCCAGCCCATGTCGGACTTGAGATGCCTGACATGACTAGGCCCAAGTTTGGGTCATGTCAATTCATCACAAAGCCCAAGGATTAGCGATATGAGGTTGTGATAATATAGTAGGTTCCATGGGAGCTATAGTAGCTCATGGTTTTAAGGTAGTTCTTCTATAATAAGTACCCTTCGTGTCAGTCGTATCAGCCTCATGGTCAATCTAGTAAACCCGTTCAATTCATGCTTCAAATTACCGATGAAGGCTAGTTTATCTTCAGTGATCATCCTGGCCAGGGTCGTGGTCTATCTTTGAGGGGTTTGTTTTTTTCTAATTCTAATTGTGGTAGTTATTCATGTGAACTAGATCTTTTGGTTTCAGTCCAGCGCCTAGGGCATGTTATGGTTGTAGAGTTTTTGGTCATTCCTCGAGACAGTGCCCAAGTCATGAAGTAATTATTCCTTTAGCTCAGAGTATTCCACGTATTAAGGTAGTTTATCCCTCAGCTAGAGGTGGTATGCTAGATCATAGGAGTAGTCCTTAAGGTGCCCATGGAGGTTGTTAGGCAGGTAAGATAAGAGATCGGTTAGGAGCACATCTAGGTCACGGGCGTGGTTAGCTATATGCAGTACTTGCTAGGCCCGAGGCTGAGTCTTCAGATGTTATTATAATAGGTATGATCTTGGTGTACCATCAGTTGTCTTTTACTTTATTTGATGTAGCATCCAATTACTCTTATGTGTCTTTTTACTATGCCATATGGTTAAAGTTGTATTGGGATTCATTATTTGTGCCATTACATGTATCTACTCCAATGTGTATTTCTTTTTTAGTGGATTGGGTTTTTAAATTATACGTTGTTACTATATGAGAGATTGATACTCGTGTTAACCTTATTATATTAGACATAGTGGATTTTGATGTAATTTTAGGCATGGACTGGTTATCCTACTACCATGCGGTGCTAGATAGTTTTGCTAAGACCGTCACTTTTGTCATGCCTGGCATACCCCCGATCATATGGTAGGTAGTTGTTAGTCGAGGGTTGATGGGGCTTATTTCTTACATTCATGCTAGGAGCTTATTTTGAGGGGTCACAATTCCTATCTTGCTTATATTCATGATGCTAGTATGGAGAGTCCTTCACATAACTCTGTTCCTATAGTTTGTGAGTTTCCTGATGTTTTCTCTACCGATTTACCTAGTCTTCCTCCTAAGCATGATATTGATTTTTGTATTGATCTTGAGATAGGCACCTGACCTATTTCTATGGCAACTTACTCTATGGCACCTGACGAGCATAAAGAGCTGAATTCTCAACTTCAGGATCTTTTGGGTATGGGTTTCATTAGACCAAATTTTCTCCTTTGGGATCTCTTGTGCCATTTGTGAAGAAGAAGGATGGCTCTAAGTGTATTTGAATTGATTATATACAACTTAATACGGTGATGGTGAAGGACCATTATTATGCCTCGTATTGATGATATGTTTTACCAGCTTCAGGGTGTAACAGTGTTCTCTAAGATTGATTTTAGGTTCGTCTACCATCACTTGAGGATTTGGGTTGAGGATATCCTAAAGGTACCTGTTAGGACCTGTTAGAGCCATTATAGGTTCCTAATAATGACTTTTGGGTTGACTAACACCTTAGTCGCATGTATGGATTTGATGATTCATATGTTCATGCCTTATTTGGATTCTTTTGTGATTTTGCTCATCAGCGACATCCTTATGTATTCATAGATAAGAGAAGAGCATATGCAATATTTATGGATTGTGCTTTAAACATTGAAAGATCACATACATTTTCCCAAATTTTCTAAGTGTGATTTTTGTCTTGAGTTGGTGACATTCCTTGGACATGTGGTTTATAGTAGACCCAATAAAGATTGAGGCCATTCGTGACTTGGCTAGGCCTACATCTCCGAATGAGGTTCGTTGCTTCATTAGTTTGTTTTGTTATTATAGGAGGTTATTTGAGATTTTTGCAACTATTATAGTGCCGATAACCGTATTAACTTAGAAAAAGGTTCTTTTCTGGTGGTTCGAGAAGTGTGAGTCAAGCTTTGGAAAGTTCAAGAGATTTCTCACCTTAGCTCCTATTTTTGCTCTTTCTATTGAGGGTAAGGAATTTACCGTGTATTGTCATGCTTATAGTGATGGTTTGGGTTCTATATTAATGCAATAGGGTTGTGTTGTTGTGTATGCATCGAGGCAGTTTAATGTTAACGAGCGCAAATACCCTACTCATGATTTAAAGTTAGCGGTCGTATCTTTTGTGCTTTATATTTGGAGGTATTATCTTTAAGGTGTGCATTGTGATATCTTTATGGTTCATTTTACTCTTCAGCATCTTATGACCTAGAAATAGCTTAATGATAAACAGCATATATGGATAGAGTTGATTAAGTATTATGATATCTCTATCTTGTATCATTCGGGCAAGGCAAATATGGTTTTAGATGCCTTAAGACAAAAGGAACTGAGTATGGGTAGCTTGGCTTGTATTTTAGTTTCTCAAAGGTTATTGGCACGAGATATTTAGTCCTTAACCTACTTAATGGTATGACCTGATATTTCAGACCCTAAGAGGATGCTTGCTAGTGTTGAGGTAAGGTCCTCGCTATTTGAGAAGATTTGGGATCTCCAGTTTGAGGAAAAGAGACTTTGCATCATTTATGATCAGTTATTGTAGTGAGTCCAAGTAGGCTACAATAGATTCTTGTTGAGTGGTGAGTCCAAGTGGGCTACCATAGATTCTAAGGGTACTTTGAGATTTGATATCCATATTTTTTTCCACGAGTTGATGACTTGATTCAGTCAATTTTGTGTAAGGCTCATAACTCTAGGTATTCTATACACAACAGCTAAGATGTATAGAGATTTGAGATAGTATTATTGGTGGAGTGGTATAAAGAGAGATATGGCAGACTTTTTAGCTCATTGCCTATGTTGTCAGTAGGTAAAGGATGAGCATTAATGATCTGGCACTTTGATTCAGAGGTTGCCCATTCCTTAGTGGAAATAGGATTGGCTTACCATAGACTTTGTTAGTGATTTGACTTATACTTCCCATTGTTTCAATGGTATTTGGGTTATTGTGGATCAATTGACCAAGTCCACATACTTCATTCCTTTTCAGATGTCCTTAAGTTCTGTAAAGTTAGCCCATATCTCGTTAGTGATATAGACCATTTGCATTGTGTGCCTATATCTATCATTTGAGACCAGGGTTCAGTGTTCACTCTACCTTTTGGAAAGCTTTTCAAAAGGATTTGGGTATTCAGTTGGACCTTAGTACAACCTTCCGCCCTTAGATTGATGGACAATCAGAGTAGATTATTTAAGTTCTCGAGGATATGTTCCACGCCTATGTTATAGATTTTGGAGGTCAGTGGGAGTAGCACTTAGCCTTGGCAGATTTTGCATATAATAATAGATACCATTTGAGTATTGAGATACTGCCTTTTGAGGCCTTATATAGTAGTTGATGTCGTTCTTTGATTGCATGGTTTGAGACTTTCAAGATTAAGCCTCGTGGTACTGACTTTCTTCAGGAGTCGTTGGATAGAGTTAGGGTGATTCAAGGGAGGTTGAGGGCAGCTCAAAGTAGGTAGAAGGCTTATGTAGATCGTAGAATTTGTTCCTTGAGATTAAGAGTTGGTGACCGGGTGTTACTCCGTGTATTGTAATGCTCGATTCCCATGAACCAGAATGCCACACGGTGCTAAAGATGTCTCCCGGACTTAGCTCAGGTCATTTCAAAAACAATCCACAACAAAACAATTTCAGTAATATATAAATATACATCGGGAGCCATCATGCTTCAAATTCGTAAAAATCAAATTAAAATCATGCCTCTGTAAAAAAAATTACTTTTGTGCATAAGAACAAAAGAGAATTCTTGTTGAAAAACCCCACATACCTTGAATGATGAACTTTAGATCGATACTCGTTTTTGAGATGTTAATCGTGCCTTTGGATGATGGTTCTTGGAGTTCTTGAACTAGAAACTTGGAATCTGGAATAAATTTGCAGAATTAATGGTGAACTTTGGAGTTCTTGAAGTTGGATGTAGGAGCTTAGGATTTTCTTTTTGAGGGAATTTGATGAAACATAACATACAATACTTCTAATAGGCTTTAATATAAGGTTTGGACGGATTTTGGGTGAGGGGGAATGACCAAAACACCCCTAAAAATCAAGTAATTCTCGAATTTGTTCTTTGGTGGACTGTTTTGATAGTCGGAAGTAGATTAACAATAACGTTTTACTCCGATATCCAAATTGGATGAAACAAATTTCATTAGAAAGAGTACTCTCATATATTTCCGTTGATATATAGTATCTCACTCAGATCATTGTGTACAAGGAGTTATGATCGTTTGCAGTTTACCCAAAAATTCACTTTTGATAGGCTGAAGTAGATCGACCATAACTTTTTGCACCGATAGACAAATTGGATGAAACCAATTTCATTGGAAAGAGGACTCGCAGAGATTTCCGTTCATATATACTAGATCACCCAGATCATTATGTACAAGGAGTTATGATCATTTAAAGTTGGAGAAAAAATATGCCAGGCCTCAGTACTTTTTCCTGCACGTTTTACTGTTCACTACTATTCACGATTCGATCAGAATGTTCATAACTCGTCGCTCGGGTGTCCATTTTAGATGATCCACATATCGTTGGAAATATTATTCGATACTCTACGCAATGGTGGGTCATAATCTAATACATTCCACACGTAAAATTTATAGTTCATTCTAGAATATAGAACCCAACACATTTACGCACAAAATTTCAACAAAAAATTTCCCGGGGTATTACAATTGATATGTAAGATTTTAGAGCTTCATAGGCTGATTATTCGATAAAGAATGATTTTCGAGAATACTAATTTTTCCCGAAGTTTTGAAACTAACTGGGAGTTCATTGTTCATAGCTCGATTGAGATTACCATGAAATTGACTCGGCTCTAGACCAGCAGACTATTTCGGGCATACGTACCCCCAGCACAGATTAGCATAAAGTAACACAATATAGATAACTCATACACAACATGCCCATAGGCCATCATATGCAACACATAATTGAGGACTTCACACTTAGCAAATCAACTGGCCTCATTTCTCCATATAAGCATCAAATCGAACACGTGGGGAGCATGCTTTGGGTCCATAGCAAATACTACGCACAAACATCATAGTTACCTCAAAAATTCATCATGGCATTCCATCATACCCCCACAACACACCACAAATTCAAGGAAATCAACTATCCATTGGAACAAAGCATGAATTTATCTTTTAAGACCTAATGAACCACAATGCATAGGTTCCTATTCTCTTAAATATTTTGTCAAATATATTGTAGACATAAGTTAAGCATATGGATATGGCATGAAATCATAATTTGGGTAATAAACATGTCAAATACTTAAATTCTTCTTCACATAGGTATTTTAGCAATCATCTTACATGTATCATTTAGGGCATATGTTTAATGCTCAATTTCATGCACTACAACACCATCATCCTTCTACTTCAACATCCACATTTCTCAATTCACAATCCAACTCACATTTAGAAAATATTTGACATATCAATCAATAGTAGGGATATATAATTCCCAATAACAATTATCAAGTC
>JAPEIP010000011.1:170356375-170378106 GCA_026120095.1 Capsicum chinense | reverse complement strand
AATCAATTAATTTTGGACCTATTATGTTATAAAAACAAAATCTCTAGTCTCTTAGGTATTTTCACAAACACCTTACATGCACTTCTTAGGCATAGGTGGATTCATCAAGATTACAAGTATTCAATCACCCATTTTATATATTTATACATCACACACCACCATAGTTTCCACAAACATACAAAGATCCCTTCTTGGATATCATCAACTTCAACAACATAATCACCAACCATCACACAAATACTACACACATATACTTCAACCAACACACATAATCATCTCACACATATATCTCAACCATTATGTGAATACTACACACATACACAATGAAAATTTAGAAAGTATAATCATATATATATATATATATATATATATATGTACACACGTATCTTGAGCCTTTAAAAAAGGATTTGTGGGCTCTATGGACGAAAGGAGCCCATAGATAAACACTTGCATACCTTAGATTTTCTATCCGAAGAGATTGACGGAAGCAATTCGTGAAGCGAAGCCTTGAATCTATTTTCCCCCAATTGGAACCCTAACCCTAACTACTCTTCTTCTATATATATATATATATATGCATATATTTTGAGAGAGAGATATAAGATAAATGAGAGAAAATGAATGAAAATTCTCATCTCAAAGGGGATATATATAGAGGGTTACCATAATGGGAAATGACAAAAATACCTTTAAAAATCAATTAATGTCAAATCTGGCTTCAGTGACCTATCCGATAGGCTGAAGTAAATTGGCCATAACTTTTTACTCCAATGTCCAAATTGGATGAAACTAATTTCATTGTAAATAAGACTCTCAGTAATTTCCATTGATATATATCAGCTCACACAGTTTATTATGTACACAGAGTTACGGTCATTTGAAGTTGACCAAAAAAATTGCCTGGCTGCAGTATTTTTTTTTTCCTGCACATTTTACTGTTCACAGTTCGATTGGAATGCTCGTAGTTTGATCGGAATGGTCGTAACTCATCGCTCGAGTGTCCGTTTTGGGTGATCCACATATCATTGGAAATTTTATTCGATGCTCTAAGAAATGGTAGGTTGAAATCCAAGAAATGACACACAGAAAAATTATAAATCATTCTCGAAGATAGGATCTCGACACATTTACGCACAAAATTTTAACCAAAAAATTTTCTGGGGTATTACATGTATCTCCCATGAAAGGAATGATAAGTTTAAGGAGGAAAGGTAAACTCTGCCTCAGATATATAGAACCTTTTGAGATTATTTACATAGTTGGCGTGGAGGCCTATGAGTTGGACTTACCTCTAGACTTTGTTGTTTTCCATCTATTTTTCCATGTTTCTATGTTGTGTAAGAACAATCCTACTTGTGTCATGTGCTTTGATGGGACTCAGTTTAGTTGGATGAGTGGTTGACCTTCATGGAGGAGCCTGTGCTCATTTTGGCTAGTGATGTCAGGCGGTTATGCACTAGAGAGATTCGAATAGTTAAGGTTCAGTGGAGGAACCACCCAGTTGAAGAGGCTACTTGTGAGATCGAGAGCATGATGTGGACCCAGTATCCTCACCTGTTCGAGGCTCCAGGTACATCCTAATTCTTTACTTTTATGGACAAAAGTTCTTTTAAAAGTGGGTATTATAATGACACTTCAGGACACATTCTTTCCATTTAGAGCTTTCCTCTAGCTGCCCGAAGTCATTTATGACATGATAGAACTGACAGTTCGGTTACTGGGAAGTTCATTTGGATTTTAGAGCCAATTCATTATTTTAAAGCCTTCACTGGTGCAAATTAGCTACCGGGCAAAAGCTTCAGCTAAATGACCTCGTATGCTAACTCTTACTATTCTAAAATCTCTGGAACTTTGAATTTTGGCGGGCTAGCCTTGGTTTTAGTCCTGAGACCCCAAACTTATTTTGGGCTATTGGCAGAATTAAAGAGAAAATGTAATTGGGTGTGGGATCCACTTTCCATTAAAACGACATCGGATGGAAATTATGATTGTACCATTTATTATGGAACATTAAAGTTGATAGGGTAGCATAGTCCATTTGTTTATACGGGATTTTGGATGAATCTCGAGGGGTTGGCAGAGACTTGGAATTTCTCCAAGTCTTAACTAGTGATGATACTTTGCCTCAATGATGACTTTAATAACTTAAGCGATTTGCCAAAGCCCAAAATTTATCACTTATTTGATGACTTTAATCACTTAAGTTATATGCCAAGGTCCTAGAAGGTATAGCTTAAGCAATGCCCTTAGTCGGTTAAACGATAGATGTGGTAGAGTTATGTATCCCATAAGTGGAGGTGTGGTCTCTAATGCGACATCTTTTGAGAGTGGTCAGTATCACATAAGTGACACTCATGTTCCTGGGAAGGGTATCAATACCCTGGGAAAGGTATAAATCCAAAAACTACACTAGAAAAAGTGGAGATAAAGTAGAGATGAAATGAACACAAGCACCACACACGAATTCACTATACTAAAACAAGATAGATTGAACAAAAAGAAAAAGGATAGTAGTGAGACATAGACCTTCACCAATGGATAACACCAAGGTGTGTATCAAACACCAAGACACACACAATCAATGAAGGTAACACCACACTCTTAGGTGGACACAAAGGGATTGAATATCCTCAAGCACCCACCTTTCTTGCCAAAATGTCAACAGAAGTGAAAACCAGACTAATGCTAACCCCAGTTTCAATAGCTTTTCCAAGCCCTACACTATGAAAACAGTATCACTCAATCAATTCATCAAAACTAATGAAAAATAAACACCTAAGTGTCTATTCATAGATATGACAAGCAAAGACAAAAATAGCCTTAATGAAGGGTGCTCCTTTGGAGTGTAAAAAAGTAGTCTTAAAAGACCACAATACCCCTAAGTTGAGGTGCCTTTGGAGTGTATCCAAGGCTGCGTTAGAGTATATTCAAGGTCCCTTACTATATTTTAGAAAGTACATTCCCTTGGATGAATACACAATACTCTCAAAAGCCTCCATCTTCATAAACATAGCTTGTAGACATTGTAGCTCGTTGGTTTGGCTCCTTGAGAGAGGCCTTGAGCACTTAATACATATATCATCACTTGGTAACTGATATTGGCTCTCCATTGATCTTGTCCTCCTTTTACTCTTTGCACTCGCATCATCCTCTCAATCTGGTAAGGAATTTGACCTCAAATTCACACCTTTAAAAACCAAAGAGAGGGAAAACAAGCACACTATCCTCATAGTATGAGGGTTAGGATTAGTGCAACAATTTATTTGAGAATTCCAAGGGGGTACACATTTGAAATACAACTATCCATCCTTTGTTTTGAGCATGAAACACTTAGTATAAGCATCGCAAAGGACAAGACTAAGGTAAACATCAAAGAAAAATAAATACAAGCCGAGACAATCCCTTCCCCAACCTACTAGTGTACCGAGATCATATGGATGGAGTAGCCAAGGACACAAGCCCATGCTACTCTTTTCTTTCACTAGAATGCCATCCCCACAATCACACAACACATTTTTCTTTAAAAGAAAACTAACATTTAAGATTAAAGGGTTACGGCCTAGAAGTATTCCTTCAATAGATATATGCCATTAATCATAACATTTCAATGCACATGATCTCTATGAACAAAACAAGAAATGAATCTTTCGCCACACCATATTTTCAAAGAGTCATGTTCCTTATCAAGATCAACTCTATAGATGTCATCACTAACTTTAGACTCTGCAAGAACACTATACACATGATCAAGTAATGAATGACATTTATAAGTAAACTGATCATCATAAATATCAATAGTACTTCCAAGAAAGGATTCATGTACTTCTACACTAATCAAACTCGAAACTACATCAATTTGGCCATTACTAGCCACATAACAGCAATTCCAATTTTTAGGAGTGTAGAAGATAGTATTGCTTCCTTGTAGATCATAGGAAGTGTGTTCTTAACTTAGTTTTGCATCATGGAAGCCTTCATGCTCCATAAAATAATGGATTATATCAAGATTTCTCCTCGGATTCATTTCTTCATCACTTGTCCCAAGATTGGAACTTTCGGTCAAGGACTCCACTAGATTATCAATCATGTGTTGGGGTAGCCATACTTTTGGATCTTTATATGATATCATACGACCTTTAACCTGCACATAAGAAGAATATATGCTAGGAAAAGTCCTAGCATTCGGGTTAATGAGTAATGAGGGTCCTTTGTGAGCAAGACCCATAATCAAGTGTTTCTTTCCATTTCCAACTTCACTACCCGCGGCGTCCATTTCCCTTTCCATATTTTCTTTACATTATTATTGTACCTCACCATTAATTTTCTCTCTATCTTGATGCTCTACCTCATTCTCCTCGAATTCTAACTCTCCCTCTTCTACAACTTGGATGGGGTGATTTTGGTTTAGTGGAGCTTGGAGAGGAGGTATTGGATTCAGTTAATGATGGATTTGGATTTGTGGCATTGGATTTTATAGAGGTTTTGGTGGACATTTACTATCCAAACCCACATTTATTCTAGTAATGTCACCCTTTATTGAAGCCATATCCATCTCTAACCTACCAAAACCCGTTCTCACCATCTTGATCTCACTTCTCAAGTCAAGGTTCAGAGCCTCAAGTCGAGCCAAGATAGCCCCACCAATGTTGTTTTGTAAAGATTGGGATGTACTACCGTTGGATTCCATTGTAAAGTGTACCTAACAAAAGTAAAACCTACAAAATGAACAAATAAGTTAGTCCAAAAAAAGACTCACCACTCTCACTATCGGTTGTTACCTCTTACTTGGTCTCACAGGTGTTAAAACTTTGTCTTGTACTTAGTGAGTGATTGAGGGATGAGTCTACTTTGGCCTAGAATCATTTTTTGCTTAAGATGACTCAAATAAAAATAGCTTTTGGACTTGAACCAACAAGATACTATGAATTACAAAATGATAAAAGCACACAAAGAACGATGACACGAAACAAAAAGACTCTAAACTAATTATCAACCTAGTAGATAGTTACTAGTTTTCTAATTGGTGATAGAATCAACAAACAAGAAACTAGAAACAACAAATTTAAACTAGGAGATCTAAATTAGAGTTCAATTCAGTTGTTCACAAAAGTGATGACGTGGCACTATGTGATTGGACAACACCTTGCAATTTTTTAAACTTTGCAATTTTGGTATTTCGGAAAAATATCAACTAAGGAAGGGAGTATGAATGAAATTGGGGGGAAATTGTGAGGTTTCGAGCCTTTTTTTCAAGTTCAAATGGATTTGAAATCAATTGGTCCCCCCTTTGTACTTTCAATTGTACTTTGATATTCCCTTTGCCCCCTCTTCTTTTGGAAGACTTAGAATATGCTAGGGAGTATTCTTTGTACAAACAATATTTCCACCTCTTTATTATTTTTTGTGGATCAAACAAGTACTTTTGAATACTCTTCTTCAACAATCTATGAAGATGAAGAAGAACAACATTAATATTCAAGAGTTGACCAAAGTTTGACCACAAGGCAAATGAACACCAAATTCAAATTTTCTTTTAGATCTAGGTTACTTTTGCCAAGCCAAGTACAACCAACAATAATTCAGCAACAAAACATCACAAACACTATCGTCCACATGATATCCCACCATAAAAATCTTCAAACACACCTCAACAATGGTGGAAATGCTCAAAATCAATCAGATCTTACTCAAAACTTACATCTAGACTATTTTAGTGCTAGTGAGAAAGGATCTAGCACTAAAAAATATCAAAACAAAGAAAACTTAGTAGATATAGGTTTAATTTTCTGATCTACTACTAACAACACGAGATTCAACCCTTTTTTGAGATTTTTTTGTCTCTAAACTCTTTTTTTGTGGAGATTTTCTTAAGATAACAATAAACCAAGACTTAGAGTTGTTGGAACAACCCTAAAACATGACTCTGATACCAAATGATATGAGAAACACTAATAAAACCAAAAACTACACTATAAGATGAGGAGATGAAGTAGATATGACACAAACACAAGCACCACACACGGATTCACTATACCAAAACAAGATAGATTGAACAACAAGAAAAAAGATAGTAGTGAGACATAAACCTTCACCAATGGATAGCACCAAGGTATGTATAAACCACCAAGACACACACAACTAATGAAGGTAACACAACAATCTTAGGTTGCAACAAAGAGATTCCATATCCTCAAGCACCCAAGTTTCTTGCCAAAATGTCAATACAAGTGAAAACCTCAGTAATGTTAACCCTAGTTTCAATAGCTTCTACAAGCCCTACACTATGAAAACTAAAATATGAGTATCACTCAATCAATTCATCAAAACTAATGAAAAATAAAGGCCTAAGTGTCTATTATAGTTATTATAAGAAAAGACAAAAATACTATTAATGAAGGGTGCTCCTTTGAAGTGTAAAAGAGGATTCTTAAAAGTCCATAATACCCCTAAGTTTAGGCTCCTTTGGAGTATATACAAGGCTGAATTGGAGTATATTCAATGTCCCTCTTCACATTTTAGCAAGTACAGTCCCTTTGATGAATGGACAATACTCTCACAATTCTCTGTCTTTATAAACATAGCTTGTAGACGTCATAGATATTTGGCTTGCCTATGCGTGAGAGGCCTTGAGCAATTTATACTCATATCATCACTTGGTAACCCAAGATTGGATCTCTATTGAAAGATATTGTCCTACTTGTACTTCTTGCACTCGTATCAAATTGTGAATCCTAAAAAGTGAGAATTCTTGGAGAACTCAAAGTGGGTGACTTTGAATCCTTAGTAAAGTTTATTTATGCATTTACCCTTCAAATTTGTGGTAAGCTTCCATTAATTTCATGCTTAAATTCTCTATCTTTTGCTAAAATCCCTAGCATCCTAGTGGCATGATTTTTGAATCTTAGAGCTTAAATTCGCCAATTTTGGGATAAATTTTCCTCGATCATAGAAGGGCGTTGTATTGGTTTCGGATGTGTGTTTCTATAAATAGGCCACATATGACATTCTTAAATAATTGGGGAACCAAATCATAATAGTGCAATATGGGTATCATTGTTCTCATTTTGATGAGTAGATTGTTATTTTAGGGCATGGTACATTATGGAATCTTCTCAAAATTGAAAATTGGTGCTTTAGTAGATTCTTTGGGCTTTTCTTCGACATCAAGGTATGTAAAGTTTACTTCTTCATTGATTGAGCTATATTATAGTATGGTTATGGTAATATGCTAGATATGGAATGGGATTTAGGATTTTAAGGTAGTTTTGTCAATAATTGGGTTAGTTGGACCGTTTAGGAAATCTTAAAACAGCTAATTAGGAAAAATTAACTTAGGTACTCATGCCTTAGGTGAATTTGGCTTCGTGACTCATGTTTATAATAGGAATGTCTTAGTTTCTCAATATAGATGAAATTCCCTTTGTCATTCATTTTAAGGATGGAATTGACATTACTCATTTAAGTTAAGGGAATTTCCCTTAGTTGTTAATTTAGGTGGGATTTACTTAGATGTTCATGTTTGGGAAGAATTGCTATCTTAGGGATATTTATGGATTACTCGACATTTAGAAATGAATTTATATAACTTAGCCTAGTTCCAGAAGAATATGTTTAAATGTATTTCGGGAATTTGAAGTGGGCCTTTCGGCCTACCTTGGGAAAATATTTGTATTAGCCTTGTAGACTTATGTACGCATGATATTCCCTAATTGATGTTTGGATTGAGACTTGAGGAGATAGAATATATTAAATGATTATGTTAGTTGGATACTAGAGGATTGATACTGATTTTGGATTTCGCTAATGATATGGTTTATATATATGAGTATTGATATTGCTTATAGATATGTCTGATGATATGGATTATATATAAATAATTATTGATATGGAGTTAGAATATGATTAATGATAATTCTTAGAGATAGGATAGATTGCTTGTTTATGATTAATGACTTATGGATATATAATGGCTTAAAGATCTGATTATTGATATAACTTATGGGTATAACTATTGACATGGTCTGTAGGCATGGTTATTGGCATGATTAAATAACACGATATTGGTGTGGTGCATGGTTATGAGTACCGATATGACTTATGGTTGTGATTCTTGTTCCGGTGTATAAATATGAGTAAAAGGTTGGTCTATAGTTATAGTTCGTTTGTATAGTCTATTGTGTTAGCTTATCGATATGGCTTGTTGAGACGGTTTGTTGATACAGTTCATTAATATGAGTTTTGGTTCGAGTCTGACAGTTGGTGATGATATTTATAATATGAGTTTCAATTCAAATTGAGCAAATAATAATACATTTAAGTTTAAGTTCAACTTCGACATCAGGTATTTTGTATGAGATCATACAATTTGGATGGATTCTTGGTTATCGCATGATAATTGGTAACATGATTATTTGGTTACTCAGTTCCCTTGATTGTATCCTCTAGGCTTATGGGGCCTGTGTTGGGTTATTTGATTTTTTGCACTTATTGGATTATGAGGGTCAAACTCATTGTTATAGTTGTGTGATATTTATGTTACTACTTCATAGGAATTTATTTATTTATGTACAATAGTGTCAGAGCTTATTTTCAGGTTTGCGCTTTTCACCTTGACTTAGCTTATTTTATCTTATATCTTATCACATATATATCATGATTTATCTTAGTTGACTGATAATGCTTACTAAGTACCAATGATTTTGGTACTTATACTATTCTTTTGTACCTTTTTGGTGGAGATTCAAGTGCTAGTTTCCGCCGTTGATTTGACACTCGTGCCTGGTTGATTTTGAAGATTACGTAAGCTTTTAGAGTCGAGGTAACTCTTTTTTTCTTGTATTTATCTATTTCTTATCTTTCATCTTTGAGATGGATTGTATTTGGCTACTTAGAACTCACAGCTCCTTTGTAATAGCTTTTGTGATGACATACTGAGTCTTGGGATGGTTGTTGATCTTTTATCTACCTATATATTAGACTATCCTGATTGTTTTATTGTTGCTTAAGTGTTTAATTGTTAAATTTCAGCTTTTATGCTATATTATACTGAGTTAACCCATTGCACTTGCTTCGGGCTATGGTTCGACTTACCTACTGGCAGGATAAAGTAGGTGCCACTATGACTTATAAATTGGGTTGTGACATATGCTTTGGGTCCAACATCCCATGTGGGGCCTGCTTATGGAGTTGTATTTTCAAAACTGACAGCACGTCCTCCTATGCTCAAGGAACATTTACCTTCAAGAAAAGGTAAATTCAGAGCTCAAATGGTGCTATAATTAACCCACTAATGTTATAGAGATTTTGAAAAAATATAAAGGATTGATCATGAAATTGATGGAATCTTACCAAGAATTTGGAGAACAAATGTGTTACTTAAGTTTACGAATAGCCCAAAATCACCCTATAATGTTCTCCAAAAATATCATACCTTCTAGGGTTCTATTCTCTTGATAATGGGTGAAAAATGGGAGAAAACAGGCTAAGTAGGGATCTTATAACTACCAAGTGCCGCTAAAGTAGGCCCTGAGCCGCTTTAGCAGTCAACGCCAAAGAGCCCAGATGACCACTAAAGCAGTATTTGCCTACTGATGTCACACCACTAAAGTTTCTTGCACTTTAGCGGCCAAATTTCTTGAAAAGTATCACTTTCTATGTTGGCAGTGTCGCCAAAGTGCTTGAGGGTCGCTAAGTCACCCAATGGGCCGCTTTAGCAGTCATACCAGTTGCAATGCACCAGTTGGTGACTTGGAATTTTTCGAGTCTCCGATAACCTCTCGATAATCATCCAAAATCCAATATATGAAAATAAAATATTCTACCTTATAAAATTCAACATTTCGAACTCAATGGCACAGTCAAAATTATCACGTAGGGTTGTTTCGACGAATAGTGGGTGCCACACCTACATGAAATATTTCTCAACTTTTAGCCAATGGCCCAAAATGAGTCTGGAAGCCTTGATACTCAAACCATGGGTCCACCTAGCCTAAAATAAACATTTTTAGCTATTGGAACTGTCTGAATTGGTATACGAGGTCATTTGACTAAGGTTTTCACCCAATAGCCAATTTTAACTAGCATAGACTTCTAACTAAGGAATTGGCTCTAAGAACCAAACAACCTACCCGATAACTAAACTATTAGCTTTAGTAAGTCATTAATGACTTGGGGTAGCTATATGAAAGCTCTAAACCACAAAAATAACCTAGAGGGTCAATACAAGGATGATACGATAGAGTTTCTTGAGCTTCACCAATGCCCTTATCTGGAGAAGAATTAGTATTGTCAAAAGGAGGAATATAACGCCCGAATGCATTAAGGGGCTAGTCCATGAACTTCGTGAGTCTTTATGAAACCTCTCCCATACCTGAATCATCTATCTAAAAGCAACACATCAATAAATATTTATTTTTACATCACTCCTCATCCCTTCAAGATGAGGTGTAGATAATAATGCATAAATCGTTGTCATTTTCATATGGTTCATTCTATGGCTTGATCAAGAGTATGAATAAATGGGAAGCATCTTCCAAATACCAAGTAGCCTCTAAATTATACGTGGGGCACACTTCACACCCATAATTAAGACTCTACTAGGCAAGCTTCATAAACAACCTAGAAAACTAGGACCTAGTGCTCTAATACCAAGTTGTCACACCTTGAAGTCATACCCTGGGCAATGTCAGAAACCAATTCCATTGTTGGCCCGAGCGTACTCATATATGTCAAGTTATGAGACAATTTAACAAACATATATGGAAGAAATAAGTAAAGAATAATATACATTTGAAAAAAATTGGATTCATAAATAAGAAGATTAAAGTTTTATAAACATGGTGATATGAAGGTCAAAACCTAAATAGCAGGAACCTGCCAACTAACTATCTACGAGACCATTAAACTTTATGGAATAATGTATATTGAGGGAAGTCCCTGACATAACTTTATTGTACTAAATCATGGATCTAACACAACTAATCCCCTAAAAAGTGGTGACGGCTTACTTGTAGCTGAAAGCGAGGAACTTAATAATGTGCCTTCTCATAAGTTTGAGTAACTAAATATGCATCATAAAATAATGCAGCATTGATCGATGTAAGTACATTAAATTTACTATATGTAAAATTGAAGGAAAGAACATGACATATCATAAACATGAAACTTAAACACAAGTGATTCTAAATACATGAGTCATGGGTAATTATATAACTAAATACAGTGAGTAAAATAAAAAATAGAGTCGTAAACTTAAAAATCATGAGGTAAGCTAAAATAACTAAGTAGGTTGATGTATAATAGTATGAAAACATATTTAGCAATTGTACATCTTGTGTCATAAATAATACTTAAATAAAAATAGTAGGTTTTCCAATAGAGGAGTTTATTAAAACTGACATACCCCATGTGAGTTCATGATGTACAATCTTTGACTCGGTTATAAGTCATCAAATGTTGTGTTGAGGCATATGATGGATAGGGCATAAGAATTCATAATAAGTCTATTTTGGGACACATAGCAAGGAGTTGTAGAACTAGTGGAATGATCCATAATCTATAATAACATACATAGTTTTGGGGAATCTAAACCCATAGCCCGCTTGGTGTTGAATAATACTTCCAAAACATATATATGATCATACAATAATTTTTTAAAAGAAGTAAAATCATTTTATGTACCCATTAGCTCAAATTCATGTCATGAAAGTACACTATTAGTAAGCCTTGCACTATAATTCATAAAGGGTATGCTTGTGAGCTCTTGTGATATAATTTCTATCAGGATAGGCCTTAACTCACCACACTGCCCATAACATAGGGAAGCAGTGCACCTAATTTCCTAACATGGTCATAAGACTATTTTACATCTCTATGAATTTTAGTGATAGTTACGGAAGTTTGACCATACCTTTGTCTTGCCAACATGTCACCTTGGTCAGACACTTTACTGAAACTTTCTTCTAAGTCCTACAACTAATTCTAATTCAATTATAATCGATCTATCAACCAAGTTACTTAGTTTCTAAGCTCTAGCATATTTACTTGATGACTTATAAATGCCCTAATATGTGAGAGTTACAAGATAGACCTATTATAAAGGAAACTATACTAAAGTTTTAGAAAATATCAAGGTTAAGCTCATAGCAAGTCATAACCTTTATTTGAGGATTAATGGGCCAAAGGTGGGAAACCTGTAACAGCTCTACAGATGAGGCTAAGTCGACATGGACAAAATTTCTTAAATCAATGAGATTTATGTACAATTTGAGCCTTTATGAATAAGAGTGAGCTTAAGGGTTTAAATAGTCAAGCCTAGGCATAGAAGCTATACATGATGAGATTTATGTCCCTATTTGGTCACATATGGTCAGTCATTGTCATATGATATAAATATAGAGCCTAGGTTTTAAGAAAAAGTGTTTGATCATACATTATAGTTTGTGACCGTGAAATAAAAATAGTGTCCATACATCTCAGCTGTATAAAGTACCTCCCTTAAATATTGGACATCGTTTGAGACAAGCTTATCCATGTTGGGTTTTATAGTCCGTAAATTGGATTTGTAGCCATGGAAATAAGTTTTGGCTAAGAGGAACCCAAATATAAGGTCCTGTAGAGGGGGTTCTCCATCAACCCATGGTGGGATCTATAGTAATGAATGGAATAAATGGTTTATCATTTATTCCACAATCATAAAATGATTCACGGGTGTGAATGCAACCTTAAAATAAGGTAGTGGAACCTTTATATATATCCAAAGTTGGATTAAATCCTCATTTCTCACTTTTATCTTCAAAAACATATAATAAAAATCTTTCAAGGTTGCAGTAGCTACTTGATGTGTCGTGAACTAATAACACCTAAGATACTTAAAATGAGGAATATCTCTAAGTAGAAAGGAACTTGTTTTGTGTATTTGATGTTTTTTCTAGTGTTTTCAGAACTTATGGATTTAGAGATGAAAATTTTATGAAGAATGGATAAAAAGGGCATTAGAAAAGCCTTACTACTATTGTGGTATCTAACCACGGTTGTGCCTAGGCTTTTGCACCTTAAATCAGAGATGCTACAATCAAAGGTCTCTCAGATGAAATAAACCATGATTATGAGTTGATGGCATGATCGTACTTTATAATCGCAAGAAGCATGTGGATAATACAACCTGCAAGAGTCAGGGTACATAAGAATTAGAAGATAAATTCCCACGACCATGCTTAGAAGTAAATATCATACAATGATATCATTGGAAGAGGATCTAGTTTTTCATGTTGTAGGAATTTTAGTACATGAACTATCACAGCCCGAACTAGGTCTTAGACATAATAGTCAATCCCAAGAAAAATAAGGTCTGAGAACCACCCCCGTTACCCAACCCCCACCACTAAATTAATACCTTGAGTCAACTAAAGCCCGAACATATAACAAGATAGCGTGTACAACCATATAGAGACTCTAGGATAAGTCTATAAATGCGGCCAACCCAATCAAGTCCATCAACCCAATAACCAACCAAACCAATGCAGAAGCCATAAACTAATACCATGATAATAAGCCAATGGATATATTCATAACAAAAACATTCCATACCATACTCAAGGCCACAGTTGTCCATACAAAGCCTCTTGACCAAGCAAAGAGTACCTAGTTGGGACATGCCCCCGACCATAGCCAAAGACCAAAGTTTATGGAGGACAAGAAAAATGTAAAGTACACCATAACATGAAATATATGCCTTTAAAACTATGGAAGATCACCACTTCAATCCAACATCGACTGCACCCGAATCTAATCACTAAGAAATAGGAGTACAATGGTTGGTTCCTACATAGTGTGAATATATAGCCGCCAATAGATGGGTTAGTGGGTGAACACTAGCATGCACTCAGGATAGTAATAAAATAATGCTATTTACAAAATCAAGTAAAACCATCCATAATACACACAACCACACATATATAGATATAAGTGCTGAGAAAGAAAACAGGGTTTAGCATGAACTTAAAACCATTACCTAGGTTGTCTTACTTTGTCATTTAAACTGCACCCACGTGCCTATGGATTCAGCTCCCCCTGCTGAAAGTTTCCAGTGTGTGTAGCTCCATGACAAGGAAATATCCCATGGTATGAATAGTACATCCATCCAATATAAAATTTGACACTCACACGTAGTCATCGAAAACCCTTTATATCAGCAAATATGAGTTTCTAGTTTTGGTCCCCCCGAAACCTCGACCTTCTACTACTTAGCTACACATCACGACTTTAATGCTCAAATTAAAACCAATGTACAAACAATCCATTTATAATTTTATTAACCAAGTCCATTTATTAGTGGTATCATCATACCACCTATAGTTACAACCATTATCCATAGACAAACTATATAGGTTAAGGGAACTTTCAAGTGCCCTTCCAATTACCATATTAAACCTCTTGGGAGACTTCCTTGTTCTCCACAAGAATAACTAATTTAACCATGACCAATTATTTAAACCAAATCCATTAATGCATTCACTTGGGGGACTTCCATGTATCTTACAAGGTTTTCAAAATAGATCAACCATGACCCCCAAAACCTTTTGCCTTTTTAAACTATTCCAAATTATTTAAGACCATGCCAAACATTTAAAATATTTATATAATTTAAACTGTTCAAAACCATCAAAAACCTTTTAGAGTTCCATTACAAGACCAAACCATGCAAGAGTTTCAATGAAAGAGAAACAATAGATTGAAAACTTTCTTTGAGACATTTTGTCAAACATGTTGAGGGCACACCTTTACCAAGGTCAAAACCAATGTGTAAATCACCATAATTAGGGTTACTCAAAACCCATTAGTTAAACATTAACAAAAAACAAACCACATATGCAAACAATCACAAAAAACATGTAAAACTTTATTTATACCAATACCAAACCATATGCATAAAGACCCTCAATAATATTTCTAAATCCACAATTATAGATTCATAAACCAATGTTTAAAACACAATATGCATACCTTTATTTTTAAATAACAATGAGGAAAGGAGTACATTACTTATACATGAAGATTCATGGAAGAAATCTTGGCCTTTGAGCTCTTTAAATAACACATGCAGAAACCCTAGCCTCCAATCTTCTAAATGAGTGTTTGAGAGAGTATTTGATGTGTTATGATCCTTTAATAAGTGTTACAGAAGTATATATAGGGTTATATAACGTGAGGACAATAGGGTATAGGAGTATGAAATGTCCAAACTACCTTGACTATAAAATTAAAACAATTCACGTCCAGGGGGACGACTCCCTTTACTATTCGTATCCAAGGGTATGAGTGACACCCCAAATTGTATCCTACCTTTCCAAGACCTTACCTACTGGTTTCTATACTACTTATCCTACCTAACTCACACCTAAGGGTACGAGTGGTAACCTTTATTGTATCCAACAATCGTATGGTGGATAGATTACACTAGACATCTTAAACATGCACCATATGACTTATCCTATACCACTCGTAAGCTCCTATATGACTCTTACCCATGTAATTCATACCTTGGACATTAGCTAAGTCATGCTTACAACCTAGGGTATATTGAACCACTTAGTCATGCTATGACTCATAACCAAGGGTATGAGTGACTTCCTTGAGTCATACCAAGGTAAAAAAAGTCTATACTTTGAAAAATTTTAATTGTCCAAATGCTAGGATATTTCATGAATGATCAAATGATAGCATTCCACTATCGCACGTTGATTCCAAGGATCTTACTGAGCATAGTACCATTGAAAACCTAAAATTGACAAGTTTGAGTATAAACCACGAAAGTCAAAGGATGATTTGGGGTTCTAACTATGATCATGCCTTCTTCTCGTTAGAGGCCATCGATATTGTTTTTCTATTTTATTTAAGATGGGATTTGATCTTTCTATAAATACTCTTATAGGGTTATTTTTAAGGAGTTACACATTAATTTAATTTGATAACATTATATTGTAAGATTCTAAGGCATAATCTTGGAATTGTATGAACATTGCTTTTAGTGTTTTAATTAAAGTTGAAATCTTGGAGTTTAATTCTCATTGTAAGTCCATGACAATGCTTTTATATATGAATTATTATTGTTTTATTGAAATTATGAGTCGCTAAACACCACAACTGGGGTTATAGGAGTCATGATGAATTACAAAATAGGTTAGTGTGAGGCAAATATCGATAGAAATGCTTGCATGTGCTGGTATTTCCTTAGTTATGATTGTTTTTATAATGAATGCATACATTGGCAACTTCCTTGTATTCTACACTTTCTTAGAAAAGGGTAAAATTAGAAAAAAGAAATAACAATAAAGATTTGAATCTATCAACTTTTATCTAATAACTTGAGAGATGATAGGGATAATTAATTGAAATTATAGAACAAAGGTTACTAATGCAACACTTTGAGTCTGGGAGGAGAGTGAAATTCATCTAAGAAAGGTTGAAAAATGCTTAGATTAAACTATTTTGTTCGATTTTGCATACAACTTATTGGGATAGTTTGCTAACACAAGTGACATGTGGTGTTAGAAATCATGGGTATCATAATACTAGTACTCCTCTCATATTGATTACAATATGAAGACCAACAATAGGTACTATTACTATTTTGTTTTTTCAAAAATCCCCCTTCCCCCTTTTACTTAATTGCCAATTACCCAGACAAATACATGGTTGGATTTCTTCTTATTTCAAGTGGGTTCAACTACAATCTTGTTAGGTTCTATATTAATTCAATGACCATTTTATACTTGTTGGGAGGTATAATTTGGGAAAAATTAAATTTTAGTCTTATTAACAGGGAATGTGGATACAAAATTGATTGACTTGGTTTTTTAGGTTGTTGGCTTTGTTTGCATATATTACTTTTCTACTATTTTTAAAACACTGGTGTTTTGTGGGAGGCAACCTACAAATTCCATGAAAGTGTCTTATATCCTTTGCTTTTAATTTATTAGTGTAGATTTTAATTTTTTCATTGATTAATCCAAGCTTATGTGGCACTATATAGTATTTTGAATGAGTTTGAAATAGTGGAAAGAGTGTCAAAATGGAGTAATGAGATGAAAAAGGAAAAATAAAGGTGCAGAAATGCCCTTTATTACTACGATTGTAGGCCCCGTGCCTTTCCGATCACGGTCAGTACTTGATCGTGATCGCGACCCTCGGACCGCGATCATTGTCAAATCAGTTTAAATGACCATCTGACTGCCTATTTTCTCACACAACTTCATTGAATTCTCTCTTAAAGTGCACTTATTTTTTGTCTTATTTTGGGCATCCAAAAGCATTTTAGCATCCTCCTTGCATCCCTACTTTGGTATGTGTTTTGAATTCTTGCTTTAATTTTTTGTAGGTAAGTCATCGAAAGCGTGAAATAGGGAAGGCCTAAACTCATGCTTCTCATTGCTAAATCCTTGTTAAATTGTACTTGTATGGTGTTCCACTATTATAAATGGTGTGCAGGTATGTGGGGAATTCTATCGAAATTGCATTTGAAGTTGAAAAAATGTAATATGCATAACAAATGATGATGAAATGCCTAACTAGAGCCATAACTAGTTATTTTCATATTCTCGGGGCATGATCGAGTGCTTAGGAACTTAGTTTAATATTCTTAATGATAAATTCTTGTTTTGGAACATGATTTTGCCCTGAAATTAGTATTTTAAACTTTAGTAAATCTGGTATGATCTGGCCTTAGAAATTGCAATTATGGCTAAGCGACCTGCGATCACCATAGCTGAGGCTAATTTTTAGCCTAGGCCACAAAATCTTACACTATCGATTCTGGTCCAAACAACACCAAGTAACCATCGCATAAGCGTACTTGGACAACATAACATAGTTTGTGCATGAAAATGTTAATTATGAGTGTTGTTATGTTGTTCTCATGTCTTTCCATGTTTACATCATGGGAGATTATGATCAAGTTCATTACATGGCCCCTGAGTTCCACACCCTGTACTATGGTAATCTTCCAAAAACAAAGTTGCTTTTGGAGAGGGTCATATGTTTGGAGAAGGTGTTGGAAAAGCTTCCAGTATTTCATGATAGGCTCATAGCCATCAGGTGGAGATGTTTTTTCTTGAATCCTCAAAGGAAAGTAAGCACTAGGAACGAGAATTCTATGCCAATTTTAGCATAGTATCTTTCTCAGACCTAATTATCAGGATTCAGAGAACAAAAGTTAACTTCAGAGAAGGAGAGAGAAATTAAATATTTGGACTCTTGAATGCAAAAATGGATCAATTTAAACCAAGAAGATGTGAATCGGCGAGTTGTATGGAAGATAAATTATGTCCTGGCAAGGAGGATCCTTTGGCAGCAACCAAGAGGGGCATATCTATGAATAATTTCACTGTTGAGGCATAGATCTTGTTGACCATCATTTGCAGCCAGGTTTCTCCATGCATTCATATGACTGTGGTTCCAAATTTGCAAGCTTGGATGGTTGCTTGCATAATAGACGACATTCTATTAAATGTTGGTTGGCTTGTGACCTCTGATATGAATTTCTTCATAAACCATGGTGGTACACATCTCTTACTCCCTTCTCTTATTATTAAGTTATTTCGGAGAGCCGAGGTTGTGGAATACCCGAGAGACACTTGGGTGCTCCCTGGCACCCCTATTTATCCTTTCAAAATTTAGGGTAAGGGTGCACCGGGCAAAAGCAAAAAAAGAAATAACAACTTGGGCAAGTCGACATATGAGGATCTAGAGTCTTGAAAGCCATCCATAGCCGAGCCCTTTGAGGAGATCACTGTTGATTTAAGGGCAATTGGGGAGCTTGTGTCAGGAGCCCTCCACTACTCGTTATTCATATATAGCCTATTCTGATTATGAGAAGTATTTGGAGGATCAAAAAACATTGGAAGCCACCATTTCTAGGCTTGAGAGGTCCTACTCATTCTTGGCAGAGTCTCATAAAGAGCTCAGGTACTAATATGAGAAAATTAAGAAAAGGGAGAAAAAGAGGGACAAGTTCTTCAGCAAGATGTGGAAGGGGTAAAAAGCCATTGGAATGTTCTAAAACCCTGAGATATATATCTTTCCTATCAAGTTCAGAGTGATAATGAGGCCCTAATAGAGTGGTCAGTTCAAATAACTTTGTAGATGATGCAAAGTCTGAGGATGAGTCAAGCTCTTGATGAGGTTTTAGGATGCACCCTTTCCTCTCTTTATGTTTTATTGTTTATCAAGTGAAGTCACTACAAGATTTTTAGTTTGAGGTGCCTGTCTCCATATTTCTTCAATTTTTCCATTATTATTGAGATATTTCTGGATGTTTTTATCTTATTTTGGATGGTTTTTAATTTTATGGGTTGTAATGTTCGGGCACTCTGATGGTGCCTACATTACATGGATTAGTTGTTTGTTTCATTTTTAGATTCTTACTTTATCTTTATTTTTTTATGTTGACATCGGATGAGCCTTTCCTTACGATAGATTAAGTAATAACATTCTTAAGGGAAAATCATCGTGATTGGGTTTTGAGACATAGATGCTTAAGAAGTTCGTGTACTCATAGCATCAGAGTTATAGATGCAAGAAAAGTCTAAGTACTTTTGGCATTTTGTATTTGTTATTGCATATATACCTATGGTGAAGTCTGAGTAACCATATGGCCTACCCTTATAAAAACTTAAATGTGAGAAGACACCTTGGTTTGGTGCCATAAATAGCAAATTATGTGTGGTGCAAATGCGAAGCAAACACCCCTCCACCCAAGAATATTTGAAAACCAAAGGCATGGACTTAAAAATTTTTGTAATAATAATCTACCTCTTTTTGTGACTCCAGAGCTCTTAGCATATAGAGGTTGATTTTTGTCTCTATTGGGAAGTAAAATTAAGCCCCCTTGAAGTGTTTTCAAGCCAGGTGCAGTGAGTATATTTGTCTAAATATCATGCATACTTGTACCATCTAGAACTTTCTCCCTTAGTCTCTCAAGGCTAATTTTGATTATGCTTGGTTGGTGAAATGATCTTAAGCCATCTTTATAAATATAGGAACATACTTTACCCTAAATAACCTACACATGCATAAAATAGTACCCTTAGCTACCCATTTTAAGCCTTCAAGAATTTCTTTAGAAACCACATTATAAGCCTTGAAACATTCAAAGTTTTTCCCTCGCTTAAACCTACCCTCCTTGAACATAAAAAACAAAAATTTAGGCTAAATGCCTAAGTTGGTAGTGGTAAGCTTGGAACAGATGACTTGGGCCAACATAATGTAAGTGGATGCCTATGTGCTAAGAAATAAAAAAGTGAAAAAGAAAGGAATAATGAAAAGATGAATGAGGCATGGATTGCAAAAGAATACAATGAATGAAAAATGCCTTCAAAAAGATGGGTAAATCAAGGTAACTAAAATAGGCATAGTAAAGTGTGAAAAAAAAGTGTTCCATGGTCAAAAGTTGGATAAAATAATGTGATATAGATGTTCAAGAAGGGTGTAGCCAATTTTTTCCTAAATGATATCCTACCCTTCCCAGAACCTACGTTACAAGATCAAAAAGACATTCAAGATATCTAACCAAGTATATTAATTATAATGGCTATTGAAAATAAGGGAAATCCTATGGTATGGTACTTGTTAGCATTGAGAGTCTTTGTGAGAGAGAGATATTTGCACTTAAATCCTCTGTTACATATTTGATAATTTGGTGTGTGTGGTATTTCTATTCTTGTAAGAAGGTATATGAACAAATTGAGGTGGGTGGTATTTTCATCTTTCAACAAAATAAGACAAAAAGAGTATAGTGGTGTTAAGGTCAAAATATAGTCACTTCTAGAGTGTTAGTGATTGTTGCATTGTTGTTCTTTAAAGTCATTTTCGTCTATGATATAGCATTTCATGTTGAAGGGTGCCGTGAGAATAAGGTTTCTTATGTTTAAAGAGTTAGTTGTGGTAGCAACCATGGTTGAAGTAATTGTGATCATTAGGTTATATAAATGGGCTTAAATTTATATTTTTTGATTGAGTAAAGAGGTAGTGTTGCTTAAGGAAAAGAAAAGGTTTAAGTTGGGGGTGTTGTTGAGTGGTGAATTTAGTACTTATTTACATCCAAAATTCGTGCACACTACTATGCTTTGAATGTATGAATGAGATAATTTTGTTAGTTTAATGCACTAATTTCTACATTTTGTAGGCCTACAGGTGATGAGAAACAAATATGTTGATTTGAGTTGTAAAGTAACCAAAAAGAAAAGAAAAGGAACAGTTGGAAAACTTTGCACAGGAGAAGGCTTAATTACTGCGATCATAGCCAGTCAATTTTGGTCAGCCTCAATGATTGTAGTAATGTTATGGCATTCGTAGTAGCCGCGATCATGGACATTCTATAGTGATCGCGGTTTGGTGGGTTTATGCCTAGGGGAAATTCTATAATTGTACACAACCGACCCAAAATCCCTTATAATGCTAAAACCTTTTCCCATTTAGTAGCCTACACTTTGAACAATTGAATTTTTATGAATTTGTAACCCTACTAATTGGGAAAACCTTTGTGTTTGAATTTTCCAATTTGACTGGTGAAATTGGAGTTAAATTGAAGAATCTTCTTATTTTTCATTTTCATGGATGCTTTGATGAACCTTTTGGTATATCTCTTCTCTCTAACTTTATGAGTAGCTAAATTTCTTTTTGTATTATGTTGAACTAAGGTGCAATTATGTATGGGTTGTGATGTAGTTGTGTAG
>JAPEIP010000011.1:170344444-170356275 GCA_026120095.1 Capsicum chinense | reverse complement strand
GCACTAATTTCTACATTTTGTAGGCCTACAGGTGATGAGAAACAAATATGTTGATTTGAGTTGTAAAGTAACCAAAAAGAAAAGAAAAGGAACAGTTGGAAAACTTTGCACAGGAGAAGGCTTAATTACTGCGATCATAGCCAGTCAATTTTGGTCAGCCTCAATGATTGTAGTAATGTTATGGCATTCGTAGTAGCCGCGATCATGGACATTCTATAGTGATCGCGGTTTGGTGGGTTTATGCCTAGGGGAAATTCTATAATTGTACACAACCGACCCAAAATCCCTTATAATGCTAAAACCTTTTCCCATTTAGTAGCCTACACTTTGAACAATTGAATTTTTATGAATTTGTAACCCTACTAATTGGGAAAACCTTTGTGTTTGAATTTTCCAATTTGACTGGTGAAATTGGAGTTAAATTGAAGAATCTTCTTATTTTTCATTTTCATGGATGCTTTGATGAACCTTTTGGTATATCTCTTCTCTCTAACTTTATGAGTAGCTAAATTTCTTTTTGTATTATGTTGAACTAAGGTGCAATTATGTATGGGTTGTGATGTAGTTGTGTAGATTCTAGTTTGTTGATGATGAGTTTCACTATTGCTTGCTTGAATTAGTTAGGGTTTGTGAGTGAAAACTCCAAATGTCCAAAATGGATTTGTGGGTGAAAACCCAAGTTCGTAAAAGATTAACTCATCCTTGAAAGAGGGATGTGGGTGAACATTCAGAACCCATATCATCCTTGAAAGAAGGATATGGGTGACAAGGCAATAGTGGACAATAGTAGATATAGTCTGTACTCTTTTCACTATCTTAGAAATAAGGGTGAGTAGTGAGTTAGCTATGTCTTTGGCATCTTCCAAGAAATAAGGATGCCCAATTGAGGTTTTAGGTAGTTTTAATTGTCACACCCGTGAGGTGCCTTAAAAGTTCCATGAGTGATAGTCTTGAGGTTTTGTTGACAAACTAGCCTCAAGAAACTTCAACCTAGCCTACAATGTCATTGATAACTAGAATTTTCACCCAATCGTCACGCGCCCATACATAACTTTCCCTTAGGTAGACATAATCCTAGGATCCTTCTCATGTTTAATTTTAAATCAGAATTGTTACCTTTAGTTGTTAACTTTATTAGACTTTGATGAAACCACATTCTGAATGACCCCCCCCCCCCTTATTTTACATCATGAATTTTACTTTATTTACATTACGAGTATATTTTTAGTAACTATTGAAACCCATAAGATTAGAAGGCTAATTCCAGTCGTCGAGGATTCAACCTCAAAATTTGTTGAGCTTTATTGACAACGATAGTCCTCTACTAAATACAATGGTACCACTGAGCATTAATCAAAATGGCGACGTTGTTGGGGAGTAAAGTTTAGTTATCACTTGTTCGGAGTTGATTGTTACTTTGGGTATACCCATAGTAGTGTGTATTTATTTTTGTTGTTATTTTTCCTTTTAATTGATCTCCATAGTGTCCACGGGCCTATGAGTGACAATGAAAGTAATACGGGGTCTTTTGATGGTCTCCTTGATAACGAAGAGCAACTAAATAATGTTGGACATACAAGTTCTATTTGTGTCCCTCCTACTCATGGGAACGAGTATTTCATGTCACGAGCATTATATTTCATATTCCCCAAATGAAGGGACTTTTTGGGATGCAAGCTTATGAGGACCCCAACTTCCATTTGAAGAATTTCATAGAAGTATGTGCTATATAAACCCTTATCCCTCTTGGTGTTGAATAATACTTCCTAAACATCTATATGACCATACTATAATTTTTTAAAAGAAGTAAAATCATTTTACAAAGCTATTGGCTCAAATTTATGTCATGAAAGTATAATATTAGTGGGACTTGCACTATAATTCATAAAAGGGCATGCTTGTGAGATCTTGTGCTATAATATCTATAAGGATAGGCCTCAATGCACCACAACATCCTTAGCACGGAATTAGTGCACCTAATTTCCCAACATGTTCATAAGACTATTTTACATCTCTATGATGTTTGGTAATAGTTATGGAAGTTTGGCCATACCATTGTCTTGCCAACATGTCACTTTGGTCGAACACTTTACTGAAACTTTCTTCTAAGTCATAGAGCTTATTCTAATTGAATTCTAATTGATCTATCAATCAAGTAACTTGATTACTAAGATCTAGCATGTATATTTGATGACCTATACATGCCCCAATATGTGAGTGTTACAAGATAGATCTATTATGATATCTAACCATGGTCATGCTAGGATTTTAAGCCTTAAATCAGAGATGCTACAATCATAGGTCTCTCAAATGAAAGGAACCACGATCGTGAGTTGATGGCATATCATACTTTGTGAATTAAAGAAGCAGGTGCATAATACAACCTGCAAGATTTAGGGTTCATGAGAATTAGATGATAACTTCCCACGACCGTGCTTAGAAGGCACAATCACATAATGGTGTTGTTGGAAAGGCTCTCATTTTTCAAGTTGAAGGAATTTTAGTACATGAATGATCAAACGATAGCATTCCACTATTGTACCTTAATTCCACTAATCTGTACTGAGCTTACTACCATCTAAGACCGTAAGTTAAGAAGTCTAAGTACAAACCACAAAATTCAAAGGATGATTTGGGGTTCTAACTGTGATTCTGCTTTTATCTCATCAGAGGCAGCCAAAATTATTTTCCTATTTTGTATAAGATAAGATTTGCTTTGGGTTATTTGTAAGGAGTTACACACTACTTTGATTTTATTACATTATATTGTAAGATTCTAAGGCATATTCTTGGAATTTTATGAACATTGTTTTTAGGGTTTTAATTAAAGTTAGATTTCAGAGTTTAATTCTCATTGTAAGTCCATGACAATGCTTTCATCTATGAATTCTTTTTGTGTTCTTGAAATTATAAGTATCTAAACACCACAACTAGGGTTATGGGAACCATGAAGAATTAATAAAATAGGTAAGTGTGAGGTAAATATAGAACAATATGCTTGCATGTACTGTTATTTCCTTGGTTATGATTGTTTCTCTAATGGATGCATATGTTGGGAACTTCTCTCTATTCTACACTTGCTTAGGAAAGAAGTAAAATTAGATAAAATAAATAACAATGAATATTTAAAGCTGTCAACTTTCACCTAATAACTTGAGAGATAGGGATAATTAATCTAAAATTATATAATAAGGGAAACAAATGCAACACTTTGAGTCTGGAAAGAGATGAGTGAAATTTATCTAATAAGGGTCAGAAAATGTTTAGATTAAACTATCTTGTTAGATTTTGCATGCAAATCATCGGGATAGTTTTCTAACACAAATGACTTGTGGAGTTACGAAATCATAGGGATCACAATACTAGCACTCATCTCATATTGATTACAATATGAAGACCAACAATAGTTACTATTACTATTTTGTTTTTCAAAAATCCCATCCCTCTTTTACTTATTTGCCAATTACCTAGACAAACACATGATCGGGTTTTCTCTTATTTCATGTGGATTTGACCCCAACCATTTTTGACTCTATATTTAATTCAATGACTATTTCATACTTTTTGGAGGTATAATTTAGGCAACATAAAATTTTAGCATCATTATCGAGGAATGCATCTACCAAATTGATTGACTTGATTTTTCAGGTTTTTGGTTTTGTTTGCTGATTTTACTTTTCTACTATTTTTAGGACACATACTGGTGTATTCCCCATACTTAGAGTCAAGGCAATATTCTAATTCCATTTGATTCGGAACATAAGACAACTCTAATAAAAAGTCAAAGAATAGAGAGAAAAGGATTTTGTGATCAAGAATACCTTCTCGAAGGGGTTTATGATGGCCAAAAGTATTGAATTATCCACTTTATCATGATGTTTAGAAAACTATAGAATAGGTTACTACTTGATTTATGGCTGAAGAAAATGCTAGGAATACAGCATCCCGAGGAGAAGCAGGGAAATAATAGGCTAGATAAAAAGAGGAAAATCATCTAACTACACTTCATGCAAGGGATAGCTTGTAAAGAAATAGGGTAAAAATCTCATCCAATAATAGCTTCTTATTTATCATGATCACAGATAAATATATAGGGTATGTTCAGTAGATTGAGATAGGTGCAATCATTCTACTAGAATTGCCTTAAGGTACTAAGCTTGATATCATGAGTACAATGAACTATCTACCAAATTTGAAAATGGTGTTTGTTCGCCTGCCTACTGATAATGCAAACATACTTATCGTGAACTTCGTGGGGATATGCACCTCATATAGTCTACTCATAGTGAAGTAGGAGGCTATTCGACTAAGATAATTTCTATTCTCTCTAATAGGAGAAGATACTGAATGATTAGGGAGTTTCCCTAAGGATATATTACTACTTGGAATGAGTTGTAGACTTAATACTTAGACTAATTCTTTCCACCCTCCAGAATGTTATAATTGAAAGATGGGATGTATAACTTCCAATGGATTTATTTAGAGACACTATACGAGATATGGTTGAGGTTAAAGTAGAAGCTACAAAAGTGCCAAATCACATAATTAATATAAGAAACTTATGAGAGATCTTGTAGAGAGCCTTGAATGCTAACACTATGGTTATATAAGACACTATCATAATTTGGGCCTTTATGAGTCAACGGTGGGAACATGATTCTAAGATCTTAGATTAAATTACAAAAACAAACGGATGGTTGCATACTCGGAAGGTTGATAGGTTATCTTGTACTTATGGAATAAGAGCCTCTAATGAGCAGTGATCACTAGATAATACAGTGGCTCAATAGGTATTATAGTTGAGGACAAAGATTGGGTTTCTCATTAAAAATTTATGGTAACTAGAGCATAGAAAGTTAGTCTAATGGTTGCATAAGGTATGGCTTCTATATATTGAAGATTTAGATTCTAAAGAGTAGACCAAATATCTTGATATGGAGATGGCAGGTTTTCGAGCAAGGGCCAGAGGTGTAATAAAGACAAATGGAACTCTAGGCAAGCGAGTTAAGATTAGAACTATCATAGAGACAATTATAATAGGTCTGGGTATAGAGACAAGAATGCGGACAATGATGATGATTGGAAACAAAAAGGATGATTAGAAAGTTAACAGTGGACTTTATGTTCCATTGGGGGACCGTGAAGCTGAGTGTGGAAATTCCAAGCAAAACTTGTTTTCGTAGAGCTAAGATAATTTCCTTAAGATAATTAAAGCACACATTTCATGTTTGAGACAAAAAGTTTAGTCTTATGCTACTGCCTTAAATTGGTTGAGCAAAAATTTGGGCAAATGTCTACCATATTAAACTAGCATCAATTGGTCCCAATTTTGAGAAACACTGTCCAAAATCCTAAGAATGATAGTCATTATCTAGCCATTACTACTCAGAGTGGTAAGTATATTATTGATCAACCTATGTCCATGGTTAATGATAAGAGGAATGACCCCCTAGTCATTAATCATGTGGACGAGATAGAAGCCAAAAATTTGGTGATGAATAAAGTGGCCTCTCAAAACCCTCTAGTTGCTAAAAAAAGGCTAACTCTCACACAGGGAAGAATAAGGAAGTCAAAGAAGGATTAAAGCCCATTCCATGACCAATTACTTTTTTCCCCTAAAAATTAAACAAGAAGGTTGAAAAGGAAAAATAAAAAGTTCATTTCGATATTGAAGAAGTTGTCAGTGAACATTCCTCTTGTGGAGGCTCTAGAAAAAATGTCGGGTTATACTAATTTTAGGAAAGATTTGGTGACAAAGAAGAGGAGAAGGAGTTTTGAGCCTATGGATAATGCACACCTCTAAAGCATAATTTTTCTCACTCTCTAGTTGAAAATAAGAAAGTTCTAGGAGCTTTCATGATTCCTTGTACTATTAGATCTTTGAATTTTTTATGAGTCTTATGTGAATTGGGTGCTAGCATTAACCTAATGATGCTGGTTCTTTACAAATAGTTGGGGTTGGGGTCGCCTAAACCAACCTTTATAAAACTTATAATGGCGGATTGCACGATGAAGAAGTTGATGGGTATGATGTCTAATGTTTTGGTGAATGCAGCATCCTTCATATTTTTGGCTGACTTTGTGGTTATTGATTTTTAGGTTGACTTTAAGGTTCCAATCATTTTGTTAATGCCTTTCCTTCCCATTGGTTGGGAATTGGTTGATATATAAATAAGGTAGATGAAGTTTTGGCTGAATAATAATCAAGTTGCTTTTAATGTATTCTATTTCATAAAACAAACAAATGACATGTGTGTGGTTCTAATGATAGACACCATATGTTAGGTTAAACAGGTAGTTGGTATTGAGGAAAAACTCGGTGTTGAGGCACTTGCAGCAGTACTAATGAATTTTAGAGATGGTATTTATCAGCATGATGATATGGTGAGCACACTCATTTGTAGGGGTCCATACACTTATGGACCAAAAAAGTTAGATCATGGTTTGAAGAATAGACTGACCCAATCGGTTAAACCACCTATTGAGAAGCATCACATTTTGAAGCTCAAGACACTTCCTTCTAATTTGAGTTTTGTGTTTCTAATGGCCAATAATACATTTTTAGATATCATTGCAATTGATTTATTAGAATGGCAGGTTGAGGCCTTAGTATCTATGTTGCAGTGGTTCCAAAGGGGAATTGGATGGTCCTTTTTTGACATTATCGAAATTCCATCTAGAATTTTTACTCACAAAATCTAGCTTGAGCCTGATTGTATACCTAGCTTTGATCACCAATAGATGTTGAACCCGCCCATGTAAGAGGTTCAAAAGAAAGAGATCACTAAATGGTTAAAAAAAAAGTGGTTTAACTAATCGTCGATAGAAAATGGGTGAGCCAAGTTTAATATGTGCCAAAGAAGGACAGAATCATAGTGGTTCCCATGAGAAAATGAGTTCATTTCTATAAGGAGAGTCACCGAATGATGTGTGTACATGGACTATAGGAATTTAAACTCTTACACAGAGAAGGATCACTCTCCTATACCCTTTATGGATTTGATATTACACATTCTCATGTCAAGGTATGGTATTATTTTTTTAGATGGTTATTTAAGGTATAATTATATCTTACTTTCCCCTTAAAACGAAGAGACTAGCACTTTTACTTGTCCATATAGGACATTTGCATTTAAAAGGATGTTTTTTTTTCTAGACAATACTCTCTCCACTTTCAAATGTTGTATGATGTTCATCTTTTCTAACATGGTGAAAAACATTATTGTGGTTTTTATGGATAAGTTTCATTTATGGGTGACTTTTTTTATGATTACTTAGAAAACCTAGCAAACATTTTGAGGAAATGTGAGCAATGTAACTTAGTGATAAAGTTGGAAAAGTTTAATTTCATGGTTAAAGAAGCAATAGTACTTAGTCACATGATTTTTAAAATGGGGATTGAAGTTGATAAGGCAAAGATTGGGAAGTTTACTTCACTAATTTTTGTGAAGGGCATTTGTATTTTTTGGGGACATGCAAGTTCCAATAGATGACACATCAAGGACTTCCATAAAATTGCAAATTTGTTGTGCAAGGTATTGGAGAAACATGTGACGTTTGTGTTTGATGAGGCATGTATAAAAGTATTTGAATATCAGAACAAGAAGTGGATTTCAGCCCTCATCATTATGTCTCTAGATGGGGCATTGCGATTTGATGTGATGTGTGATGTTAGTGTCATGACACTAGGAACAGTTCTGGGCCAAAGGCGAAAAAAGATACTGCACCTGAGCTGTTATGCCAACAAAGCACTTAATCCTGCTCAGAAAAATTACACTATGACTGAACAAAAGTGGTTTGTTCTTCTGTTTACATTTAAGTAATTTTGTTCTTACTATATTAGCACTAAATACATTGTTCAAATTGACCATGCAGCTCTTAGATATCTTACAGCAAAAATATTTGAAGCCAAGGTTGATAAGATCGGTACTTCTATTGCAAGAATTTGACTTTGAGTTAAAAGACTAAAAGGGACTGAAAATCAAGTGGCCGATTATTTATCATGCCTTGAGAACGAGGTAATGCTAAAACTAGGGGATGAACTTGAAATTTATGATGCTTTTCTAGATGAACACGTCTTGGTAGCATCACAAAACTTAATTCTTTGGTTTGCATATTTTGCCAACTATTTGGCAAGTTATTTAGTTCCTGAAGATATGTCATTTCAACAGCAACAGTGATTCATGCATGAGGTAAGGAAATTATTTTAGGATGAGATATTCCCATTTTGGGTTTGTGCAAATAGAGTAATGCGGAAATGTATTCCTGAGGTGGAGATGATGAGTATCTTGGAGGCATATCATTCCTCACCAGTTAGGGGTCACTATGGAGGTGTGAGTACTGCGAATAAAATATTTCAATATGATAACTATTGTACTATAATTTACAAATATTCTCATGATTATTCTAGGGCTTTTGACCAATGTCAAAGGCAAGGGAATATCTCGCGCAGACATGCACTTTCAATAATGACTATCCTTGATCTTAAGTTGTTTGATTTATGGGTTATAGACCTTATATATCCATTTGTGAGTCTCACATATAATGAAGTACATCTTGGTGGCCACTGACTATGTTTTTGCTGGGTAGAATAAATTGCACTTCCAAACAATAATGTTTGAGACTTCGCTTGTTTCTTGGCAAGCTAAAATCAAAATAATCTGGACCATTCACTGTGGTGAGAGTATTTTTAGATAGTGCGATTGATCTTTACGGACATAGTTTTGACCCATTCAAGGTAAATGGTCATCGTGTCAAGCACTATGTGGGTACCACTGTAATACCCTGGGAAATTTTTCGTTGAAATTTTGTGCGTAAACATGTTGGGTTCTATCTTCTAGAATGAATTATAAATTTTTCATGTGGAATGTTTAGATTATGACCCACAATTACGTAGAGTATCGAATAATCTTTCCAACGATATGTGGATCATCCAAAACAGACACCCAAGCAACGAGTTATGAAAATTCCGATAGAACCGTGAATAGTAGTGAACAGTAAAACGAGCAGGAAAAAGTACTGAGGCCTGGTGTATTTTTGCACCAAATTTAAATGATCATAAATCCTTGTACATAATGATCTGGGTGATCTACTATATATCAATGGAAAGCTCTGCGAGTCCTCTTTCCAATGTAATTTGTTTCATCCAATTTTTCTATCGAAGCAAAAAGTTATGGTCGATCTACTTCAGCCTATCAAAAGTGAATTTTGGGTCAACTTCAAACGATCATAACTCCTCGTACACAATAATCTGGGTGAGATACTATTTGTCAACAGAAAGATATGAGTAAAACATTATGGTTGATCTACTTCAGACTATCAAAACAGTCCACCAAAGGAAAGATTCGACAATTATTTGATTTTTAGGGGCATTTTGGTCATTCTACCTCACCAAAAATCTGCCCAAACCCTATATTAAAGCCTATTAGAAGCATTATATGTTATATTTCATCAAATTCCCTCAAAAAGAAAACCCTAAGCTCCTACATCCAACTTCAAGAACCTCCAAAGTTCACCATTAATTAGGTTGAATAAAAAAGAGTCGGGTGACCATGGTTTGGAAATTTTATTGCTAGAGAAGCAGCACAAATAGTCTTCCCAACATCTCCTTTCCCTCCCAACATGAAATACTTTCATTGTATCCCACTAACAATATCTTCGAATCCAAAAAAAGCTTCACTAAGAGTAGTAACTAACCTCCCTACAAAGATAAGAGGAGCTTAACTAATCATGAAGTTGTTCTTTATAAAACTTCTTAGAATTCTTCTGTATAATGTCAAGAACAAGCATTCATATTTTTTTATCGATTCAAGTAGGCATTTACAATTTACCATATGCAAAAGTAGCTGTACAGAGACTTGTTTCACATATTTTGGTACCAACTCTCGCAGACTAGATAGAAATTGTAGAGCAAGATAGAAAAACACTAATAAAGCATGGTTTCATATATTGATTGACATTAAATTCTGAAAATGGTTTCAACAAATCAAGTGTAGTTCTATCATATTTTTCACTGTTGGTCTCAAATAAATACCTAAGCAGAATCGGGATTATCAGCTTCTCTTTTATTTTTGGTTGAGAAAGCTAGCATTTTATAAACAAAAATACACCAATTTACCAAAGTATATAGTAAGAAAAAACAAAAAAGTTAAAGTTGAATCATTCACTACTTGGAATGTGTGATTCTCAACTCTCAATTCACTAAGGGAACAAACCTTTGTTCCTTTTTTTGTGATGACCGAATTAATTCCACAGGATACCTTCCATGGGATTAATACCACATCTTTGAGGAATTCTAATAAGGTTGGCAAGACAACGCAAGAATGAATATTATCTCTTTGGTGGATAATCTAAATCATTGTACAAGCAAACTAAAAACCGCATTTCCCTTGGTGGGACCAAATAGTTGACAATAGTAAAAAATTCTAAATTGTATCATTGTCAAACCCCACCACCGTAAGGCCAATTAACGTACAAAGTTTGCATTTAAACCAAATTCATTTCTAAGACAAACGAAATTATAAGCAAAATGAGGATAAGTCAAAATGTTTCAGTGGAATGCATATTATGGACAAATAAAATTTTAATAAGGCATGCACTCCAAAAAAAAAAAGACAAATAAACATCAAAAAATATGGAGCCAGAATGTATATGTTAACCTTATACATTCGTAAAATGAGAAATGTACATCAAGGGTTAGGATGAATTGAAAATCAACTAAGAATAAAGTTAATGAATTTATACAACACCAATCTGCTCAAGTTAGGACCATGATGCAAAAGTCAGTAAAGAAGATAGAGACATCAACTACAACTACTAATATGTTCAAATTATGTGTTTAGTGTAGCTATGTTGATCTCCTAAGCTCTTAATGTAAGAAAGGTCGAGTTTATCATCAAAATCAAGAGATAATAATTCGAGGTACTCCACAGAAAATCATAACTCACCTAATCATCAATTTAGACGAAATATCTGAAGTAGCTTTTGCACTACATTTTCATCTTCTTTTATTTTATTTTTTTCTTTAGAAGGATCAGCTTCTAATACTTTGGGATTGATCTTTCTTGAGAGTATTTGTTCCTGCACATAATCTAGACTATCCAAACAGAGATGCACCTACAGAGCTCAGCATTACATAAGTAGCCCAAAGTAATGCTTTAGTTTTATGTGGGAAAAAGAGATTAGCGATTCTTAATTATTCAAGAAGTTATTCTACTATATGAGAAGGCTCATTTTGAGCAAAGGAGTATTAAAATTGGGTGAGAAGCTCTAGACACCACATGAGAAGGCTCGTCTTGAGAAAAGGAGTATTATAATGGATTTGTAAGAGGCTTAAAAAAGTGTCAGAAATAGGGGGAAGACTTTTAATTCTTAGCATTGTAAGGATTTCTCGACAAACCTTTCTTTTTCTATTTAATTTAATCAATATTAGAGATATCTATTATTTCTGCTAAGGGGAAAGATAGAAAAATAATATTCTATTTGAGCGCATTCAATGAAGGATGGGTACAGTTGATAGAGAAAATAGAAGGCTTCATTAATAGAGGTGTTCCATTACAAAAAGCTTTAGCTCTATCTAAGGGAAAGAGGATCTACAAAGAAGCAATAAATAAAAGCAGGTGGACACAGAGGGAGACATAGGTAGGTGATGAGGAGGTTTCTCTAAAAACCTTGACGATAAGGATAATCCTTGGGAATATTTGGTTGTGAAATTCTCTGCCTAAACATTACATAAAACTGTAGAGTTGTAACACAATAAAAACCAGCACATGAATTATTTTACCTTGAGGTTTGGAATTTTCACAACCTGGAGAACCGTGATGATCAATGCA
>JAPEIP010000011.1:170270688-170295941 GCA_026120095.1 Capsicum chinense | reverse complement strand
TATTTTATTTTTGAGTAGAAAGGGCTGCCCACCAAATTCAAATTAAGAGGCACAAAAACTCCGTAGAAATAATCAATCAACCAATCTTCATCTCAGCATTTAGTTGAACAAAATTTGGGAAAGAAAAATGTAGGTAAAAGATATTAGGTCAAATCGCAAGGCAAAGTCAAATGCTCGTTGAGTATAGCTCACAACCTAACATCTGATGCACAAACTCAATAAGAAGATTACAGTGATAGAGATTATGCAATTTAGGGGTCATTTGGTAAGAATATAGATAATACATGGATTAGTAATATAGGGATTAATAATATAAAAATTAGTAATGAAAGGATTATAATGCTTGAATTATTTTTTATTTTATATTTGATTCATTGTAGTAAAAATAAAATATACCATTAATTGTATTTGATTTAAAACTCTATAAAGATCTTTTTTATATTTATACCTTGAATTTTTGTGGGATTTCCTGTTGTATTAAATTAGTCAAGTTAAAAACTAGAATACTACTGTATTAAAAATTTGTTACTAATTTTCAGGTATAATGTGTTATTACGAAACTCCTTAATAGCATAGTGTACTTTCAATATTTTTTTTTATATGTCAAATATGACTTAAATTATAGATTTAAGGCTGCATAAATATTTAAATACCTAAAACTTATTTAAAAAAAATAAATAAATATTCAAGTCATCAACCCATAAACTAAACTTTTTTTATTTAAAAAGCACCCTTTTCTACGAAGAAAAATTCAAACAGTAACTAAAATAAACCAAATATATTAAAAAAAAAAAAAAGAAGCAAACATATGAAATCATTAAATTACAATGAATCGAATTTGAAAAATTATATAGAACATTTATAATTAACTCAATATAATTAAAGAGGACATCAAATTATACAAGAAATTTAGAAAAAGAAATTAAGGGATAATTTGATCATTTAGGGGTCTTATTCATAGATTATTAAACCTTGGATTAGCTATCCCTCCAATTACTATGGATAAAATAATACCACATATGTTGTATAAGCAATTCATATATTAAGTTAAAAAAAAATTAATCAAATAATGTATTGAATAGAACTAAATTTTAATCCAAGAATTATTCTAATTAATACAGCTACCAAACGGTCCTTAAAGTTTCATCTTCCTCCTATATTATCTTTGCCCGTCATGGGCGGTAACAACAAAAACCAGTGTATGTTGGCCATTTTTACCGATCCATTCTTCACAAACCCCAGAATACATCACCTTGCATCTTCAACTAATCCTCCATAAGCTTTGACATCCACCAAAAAATGTATGCATACAATTAGCACATTTAGTTGTCTCTGCTTCTAGATCTTCTCGATTTCTTAATATGATTTTCAGATTTCAGCTTTTTCCTGTAGGGTACTATGTTAACAGGCCCGAGCAATTCAGCAGCCCTTTTGTTGCCTGTCCTCTTTTCGGTAATGCTGTAAGCTTGAGACTCTTCTGCCTTCGTTTCCAACCATTGAATACTTCCTGCGTTAGATGGAACTAATGACCCACATATAGGTAGTATCTCTTCATCAAAATTCTTGACTGAGAATCGTAGAGTAGTTCCCACTTTGATCCTGTGTTTCTTGTGAGATCTGCTGACAAAACTTCTGTCCCGTGTTTAATTTTATACTTGAAATCTTCTCGAATGACCTCATCTGCTATGACAGCCGAAGAAAAACCAAGAACAATTATGTGAATAGACTGCTGGTTAAAAACTTTAATGACCTCACCTTCTAATAGCATGTCTGGCTTTGGATGAAAAAGTAGCAACTTTGCTTCAAATCTCATGCCAAAATAAGGGTGAATTCCTGGAGGAATTTTAGCCAAATTGCTACTGAACTTCGGTTCATAAGTCAATACCACACCATCTAAAGATTCATTAAACTTGAAAAGAAGAGAGCTAAGTTGGCAATAAACAGAGGCCTCGACCTTTTTGGCCTTGGATGGATGTAGATACACAACCATATTCGCGCAACACTCCTTCAGTGCCTCCATTGATGCCTATTTTGTTAGGGTTTATTTATGTAAAGAGCCCTAGTTTGTTAGTAGGAAGCGCCTCTTCTCTGGTATTGGTTTTGTCCCGTGCATATATGTTATTGAAAGACCTAAGCATATTTTGTGCATAAATTAGTATAAATAATTATTCCTAGATCTCAATATATTTATATAAGTATTTGGTTAATAAAAGTTTCATTTTTGGAATATTTTTCTAGTTGACAAAATATTAATTGATTCTCCTTCTATGTATTTTAGAGTTTCGTATATTTTAAAAGTTTAATATAATAAAAAATAATTAAATAATAATTTAAATAAAATATTAAAAAAACAGTTTTGTTAGAGTCTTCACTCAAATTATTTTTTAAAGGCTTTACACTAATATATTATAGATATATATTTTAGATTATAGATAAAGATTATAGATATAAATATAAAAAGTTTTAAATGTTATATTTTAAATCCTATTCAACCTAATCCCAAACTAACAAGGCTTTGACTTTGGGTAGTCAAAGTTGTAATAGATATAAATATAAAAAGTTTTAAATGTTATGTTTCAAATCCTATTCAACCTAATCCCAAACTAACAAGGCTTTGACTTTGGGTAGTCAAAGTTGTGATTCCCTCATTTTTCTCCCTTTGTCTCAAAAGTGATTACAGCTTTCGCCAAATGCAGGATCGCTTATTCTCTATGAATCCTTCTTACACACAACCTCATTCTCCCTCTCGGCTTCCCACCATGATGAGTTCCTTCTCCGTTCAAGTTCCGCCACTTAAACTTCCAACTGTGTCCATTTCATATACCCAACTAAAGGTAATTTGTTCACAGATTCTGTTTCTTTTTTAAACTTTGACTTTTCTTTTGTGGAGTTTGGTTTGAAAAAAATAAAAACAACAATAACTGGTAGCTCAAAGTTTCCAACCAAAATATGAAATTCTTCTTTTTTGCAATTCTGATTTGTTTAAGTTTTTAATTTGTCAAATATTTTTCTGCTCGTGTTGCTATTGAATCAAACAGGACAAGAGTGCTGATTTATCGGCAAAAATAGAAGAAGGTTTTGGGCCAAATGGTCTTGGAATTCTGTCGATATCCGAGGTAAGAAACTAACTTTTTTACTCTCCTCTAATATGTTAGATTACTATCCACTTCTTCTACATCCTGCTTTCTCCTGTGACGCACTTCATTACTGCGTGTAAGGAATTTGTTAATGGCAGGAACTTTTCTTCTATTTGATTTTTTGTCCGCATTTGAGTTGTTTTCCCTTTGTGCAAGTGTTTACAGAAATAAGTTGTGTTTGTCTTTCAGTATTTTTTTTTATATTCATATACTTCACACACATTCTCACATGAATGGTAAAACTCCTGTAGTTGGCATATACCTGCTCTTTCTTTTATGCTTTGGAAATGATTGGTGACAAAAGCATTGTCTTGACATGTTATCAGCAAATCTTTTAAGTTGTTAGTTAGTGTAGCTGTTTGTTCCCTAAACTGGGAACTCAAACCCTTCAAAGGTTTGTTAACATATATTTTCAAGCATGATGCATCTGCTGCTATTTTTGCATCAAAGGGTAAGGATGAACTAGCTAGTTGGTAACTGTAAGAGAATCTATTTGAATCAATTTCTGAAAAATAATTAACATGGAAAGATGAATCCAGCCTAACCTATCCAAGATCTAGCCAGATTCAAAATCTGAATATCTTATGATCGGGACATTTGGTAAAAGTTGGCCCAAATCTCATAAAACCCAGCCTTTAAAAATTTCTGAAGATTGTTGATTATAACAAGTGCATATTGCATCTGTTTCATGTTCACGACATGACTGTGTATTTACTTTGCTTCATATCTCTTTTGTTTTGGCTATATTCTCTAGGTTCCCGGTTATTCATTGTGGCGACGGAATCTTCTTCACTTTGGGCCCCGGTACAAAATTTTCATATTATCAAATATTGTCAGTAGATCAAAGATAGGTGGATACATGAAATGTATATCTGTATATAGGAAAAAACATTAGCTAACTGTTCATATAATAGTTGTCTTTTCGTTAAAAGGTTAGCCAACCTTCCTGAAGATGTGAAAAAGGAGCTTGAAGACCCTAGTAGCAGGTGAGCCATAATCTAATGCTTTATTTTTGTTTCTTTTATCTTGAATATCACCAGCTTCTTGCAATTTAGTTAGAACCTATGTTGCTCGGGCTCTTCAAATATGTTAATGGGCGCATGTCGGATTCACTAAAACTAGTGTATTTTGGAGAATCCGACATGAATGCGGCATTGGAAGTGAAGAGTCCACACAACTTAGGTTAGAACTCCGAGCGTATCTCTTTTTTTTTTTTTTCCCTTTAAATTTTGGCAATGGTGTTTAGGTACAACTTTGGATGGAGTCATGGAAAAGAAAAGCTCGAATCTGGAAAGCTAGGTAGGAGTTTGCGTACTCAAATTCGACTATTTTTGTTGTTTCATTCAGCAAATAGATTAGCATCATATCCACAGTATATTAGTCAAAACAAACAAGGTGTAATGGTCTTTCTAATGAAGATGAACTCATCAGTTAGTCAAAGACAAAAGTCTAGAAAATTGCCAAGTGTAGGTTGGTGTTTTAAGAGCAAAATGCAATTCAAGCATGCTTTAGTAAAGAAACAGGCGAATAAAAAATATAAATAATTTTATGTAATGAAGAAAACACAATTGCATAAATAGAAACAAAATCATATGGACCAAGAAAAAGAAAGATGAAATTAAGTGAAATATATGAGTATTGCCATGCCAATCATATTTGGGATAATTTTGAAAATTAGTGCAACATTAAGTTTCTATTTAGATTAGCTTGTACTAAATCTAATTTTATATTCCTAATTACTAACATGCTAATCCTATTATCCATGTTGCTTTTACCAACTTTAAAAATTTTTTAGTGCTGCCCTTAAAACATAGTACTCATGGCAGTTGAGGCAGACATCTACCAACCCTGTTGTCTGAACTAGAGTACTACCTAAGCAAGGAGAGGCGTCCAACCTGCTCTGCACCTAGCTTCTGGACTCAAGTGTGCCTCAAGTGGTCCTTTAATGACATTGTAACCTATAAAGATATACAAAATTCAGCAGTGTAAGTACTAATATCAGCTAAATGCCTAAATCCATAATTGGAATGATTCCTAAAATTGATATCCCGAAGCTACTTGTAGATGTCCCCTTCTCCATGATGTTGTAATATACCTCGGTTCTATGTTCCCGTCTCACAAATCATTCGAAAGGACAAAAAAGGACATCTGAAAAGCCTTCACCTTCAATGGGCTTTCGGAGATGGATACTAGATTTGCGAAATCCGGGCGAAATGGATTGCTAAGTTGTTCCTGGTCAAACTAGAAGTACTTATGTCACTGAATAACCCCTAACAATAAGTATCGTCTAACAAGTGACAAGTAACTTATCAAACTAAAAAGAGACTGGGCACAGGAAGGCAATTAGAGAATTTGGTATCAAATGCTTAATGATCACAAACTGTTGTTCCAACACAGTGTACGTGCCCGAAATTTGGCATGATTCTACCAGGTCACCACTCCATGAACATTTTGATTGGAAGTTGTCAGAAAATGTGAGAGCAGTGCAATTTTGGCACTTTATTCCCTTTATTTGCTTAGTTCTCTTTGTTCTCATGTAAGCTGTAACCTTTGATGTCATTGGTGTTCAAGTAAAATGGAGCATTCTCTGCATATTTGTTTGAACACAAAGTTAAGAAAACCCATAAATTCATCTTACTCATTCAAGTTGCCATATGAGTGTAATTGTCAATTTTACATGGGATTAACAGTTCAATTGGGAAAACAAGTTCGAATAAACTATTGCTGCACAATGGTTGCATTTAGGGTGCAGCAGATTTGCTGTGATCCATTTAGAAAAAATTGCCCACCTTCATTGATCACAAAGAGATTGCTTCACAAAGTAAAATAGTCTGCATATTTATTTGAACACAAAGTTAAGAAGCTAATAAGTTCGTCTTACTTACTTAAGTTGCCACATGATTATAATTGTTGATATTGGGGTTAGATTATAGGAACATGGTATTAACAATTCAACTTTGCATGTTGGAAAAAAAAGTTTGAATAACTTATTCCTGCACAATGGTTGCATTTAGGGTGCAACAGATTTTCTGTTATGCATCTAGGTAAGGTTATCCACCCTCACTGATTATAAAGACATATCTTCATCTTCACTATTCTCCCGGTGCCTACTCTAAACCCACGAGCACCCATCAAGGTTTGAAAGGGACCTATTATTGAATTAGAGAAGTCACAATTAGTAATAAGCTATTTGCCTACCATAACATTGATATCTCTTTATTGTATATTACACAAGCAAATATTTTGGTTTCACTTATTTAACTTTTTTTCAAACATGCAAATTGTTGTCGTTTAAATATACCATTTTGACGGATTTAAAATGCGTCATGGTTTTGCCTGCGCAGATTTGCTAAAAGGATCTTTCTATGCAAATCCAGTATTAGATGTTCCCACGACAGAGCAGTCCCTCATTAAACGGTGAGTTTTTCATTGCTTCACTCGTAAAGAACAGAGTGAATATACTGTAGCATTGAGAGCAAAAGTGAAGTCTAAGTCACACTTAGGAAAGGAAAGATGGGTTGTAGTTACTACTCTCTCCGTTTCACTATATTTATCATAGTTTGACTTGACACAAAGTTTAAAAAGAAATGTAGACTTTTGAAACTTGTGGTTTAAAATATGCCATAACATTTGTTTGGTGATTAAACTTTTGAAACTCATTGTTTTTATAGATGTCATAGCATTTATATGGCTATAAAAGCTTCTTATTAAGAAAATGTAGCAGTATGCCATTTTTTTTGGAATAGACTAATAAGGAAATAGCGCCAAATAAAGTGGAATGGAGGGAGTACTTCTTATGCTTTTGCTTTTGAATTTGAGCTGAACTTCATGTGCATGCTTAATTTTCATGCAGCTAAATTTTAGTTGTTGTTGAAGGTATCCATCATATTGTGGGTCAAATATATGGCCTTATAAGGCTTTGCCAGAACTTGAAACAGGTACGAACTAACACAATTTTTGTCTAATTTTTTCTTAGTTGTTTGGCTAAAGCTTGTTCATTACCTCTAAGTAGATACCAAGTAGATGTTTTGTCCTATACTGCTCCGGCATTAAGAAGAGGGGAAGCTTGTGAATGCTACAAGTTATCTTTATTTTACTAGAGGGAAGAAAAAAGAATTATTGTACCTAGTGGAGAAGTGGATTTTGTGTAAATTGTTATTGTTATGTAACATTTGGCAAGTAGTTTTGTCCTTTTAGGGAGGATAATTATTTAGGATAGCATGAAAAGATAGTCATCATTTAATTTTTAATGGTTGACTTCATATGTAGCTACTTATACTTGTTTGGATTTTTCATTTATACATCTGAACTAAGGATTGTACCTATTTAGGAGTATGCTATTAGATGTAATTCATTGACGCGGCACAATGTTTGTAATACACTAGTTAAGCGTGTTTCACACGTAGAATTCTCAAGCACCATGAAGAGAATCAAAGTATATTTCTGATGATTAAGGAGTAGAGTACATGCTCCTACTTATAGGAGTTAAATACAATGTAGTTGTAGAGTCCTAGATTACTTACAAGAGTCCTACCTATGCCAATATTGAAAACTTAGAGTTGTATCACTAGGCAACTACATATAGAAGTCGATGCTTACTACTACTAGAATACTAGTACAATTACGGAGGCAAAGCATAGGCTAACTCCAACTCTACTAACTTTAACAAAATCAGAACTCTACTAGCTCTAACTGAATCAACTAACATACACTCTCCTTATCTTCTATTTGATCATTATCTTCAACACTTCCCTTCAAGCTAGTGAGTGCCGTAACACTCTCCTAGTTTGTTTCTGAAATAACACCTGTTTTGTCAAGGCCTTTGTATGAATGTCAGCGGGTTGATCTCTAGACCTTACGAACTTTGTGAGTTGCTATACTCTGGCCACTTTTGCTCGAACAAAATGGTAGTCCATTTCTACATGCTTTGTTCTGGCATGCATCATTGGATTAACTTTCAAGTATAAGGCACTTAAATTGTCACAATACATTATAGGCATTGGCTTGAGATATACTCCAATGTCATGAAGAAGGTAAAGGATCTATGTCATCTCAGCTGTAGTAGAAGCTAAGGCTCTATATTCAGCTTTAGCACTGGTCCTTGCCACTGTGGTTTGTTTCTAAGAGGTCCGAGAGATACAATTTGCACCTAAGTTGATGCTGTTGCCTGCTGTTGACCTTCTAGTTTTAGTGCAGCCTTCCCAATCAGCATCCGAATAGCCATATAACCTGCAGGGTGATTGTGAGATAATTCTGAGTCCATGATGTAATGTTCCTTTGATGTACCTGAGGATCCTTTTAAGACCTTGAAGATGTTCACTATTTGGACTCTGCATGAATTGACTAGCTAGATTTACTGCATGAGTGATGTCAGGCCTTGTGAGGGTCAAATACTGAAGACTTCCCACAATCCTTCTATACATAGATGCATCAGTAGGGCTTCCAACAGCTTCATCTAAGCCATGTTTCTATGCAAGAGGTGTATTCATTGCTTTTACTTGAGTCATATCAGTCTTATTAAGCAACTTAGTAGCATACTTCCCCTGACTCAGGTGAAGTCCACCCGGGAAGTACTTGACCTCAATTTCTAGAAAGAAATGTGAAGGACCAAGATCTTTGAGAATTCTCTCCCAAGTTTAACAGCCACCTCTGAGACATGCTTTTGATCACTTCCTGTGATAATTATACCATCCACATATAGTAATAATAAGATAGCCCCTCTGTTACCATGTAAAGTAAACAAAGAGGGATCTGCCTTACTATAAGTGAAACCAAGGTGAAGCAAATACATACTGAATCTGTCAAACCATGCTTAAGGTGCCTGTTTAAGACCATACAATGCCTTCTTTATCAAACAAACATGAGTTGGATAGGTAGTGTCAATGAATCTCGGAGGTTTACTTCTTCCTACAAGTGGCCATGTAGAAGTGCACTTTTGACATCAAGTTGTCTGATACGCCATTTTGAAGCAACAACTACTGACAAAACCAGTCTAATAGTTGTAGCCTTAACCACAGGACTGAATGTTTCTTCAAAGTCTATTCCTTCAAGCTGAGAGAAACCCATAGCAACAAGCCTTGCTTTGTATCTGTCAACTGCTCCATTTGCCTGCAGTTTAATCTTAAACATCCATTTGGAGCCAACCAAGTTCATACCTGCATGTTTAGGTACTAGTATCTAGGTCTTGTTTTTTTTTTTTTTTTTAAACTGGTAAATGTGTATTCCTCAGCATTAAGGACACGCTAAGGACTCGCTGGACACTATAAAAAAGAGTTACATAAGAAAAATAAAGAGAGAAGAAGATACTTGCAGAGATCTTAATCAATCTACAAAATGATCTATATATTTGAGACCTACTTCTTTACACCAAAAGTAGAAAGATACTATGCAATTCCATTTAGCTTTTTGAATGGAATTGGATCTTTATAACACCTCTCATTTCTCTCTCTCTAAACTGTCCACCAGATGTATTGTGGTGTGATCCTCCACCACTTCTTTCGACTTTTGCTGTCTCCCCTTTTCATCCAGCTGCTATACAAATCCACAATATGCTCAGGTATAGTCCAACTTGTCTCTGGTATGTTGAGAAATAAAGACCTAAGTTGTGCTGTAAAATTACAGTGTAGAAACAAGTGGCTATTTGTTTCATCTGTCGCATTGCATAAGAAGCAAATGGAAACTATGATGGTCTCTTTTTTCTTCAAAACTTCTTGTGTTAGGCATACTTTTCTAATCACATTTTACCTTGGTTGGAGATGGGCTTTTTCATAAGTTTCTCCATATTTTTGGTTGCCCTCTATACTGTACCCTTCCTTCCATTCTATTTGCCCTTTTAACAGTAAATTGCCCGTCAATATTGTGTTTCCATCTTAATGTATCTGGTTCAACAGTAGTGCCACTGAAATCTTCAATCCTACTAAGCAAATTAGCCACTCTATCAATCTCCCAATCATTTAGCAATCTCTTGAAGGATAAGTTTCAGCCCTGCGCACTGGAAGTGTCATCAATGGTACCATCTGGTTTGTTGCTTAAAACAAAGAGGTTTGAGACCATCTCCATTAATGGACTTTGCTCCTTCCAAGCACCCTTTCAGAATTTTATTCTTTTCCCATCTCCAACTATTTTCTACAAGTTCCTTTCCATATTGGGCCATAGGTTTCTCATGGTTTTCCAGACTCCAACCCTATAAGTATCAGTGCTCACATTGGTACATCGAGGGTTGAGTTCACCAAACTTTTGTTTAACCACCTCCCTCCATAATGCATGCCATTTCATCAATAAGCTGTTGTTCTGTGCTTTCAAATTTCTAATGCCAAACCACCCTATTCTCTACTCTTCATTGTTGTCTGCCAGTTGACAAGATTGTATCCTTTGCCCTCTTTGCACCCATGCTACAAAAAATCCCTTCTAAGTCTATCCAGCTTTTTCATAACTTTGGAAGGTAGGGGAAATAGAGACATTACATAGTATCCAGGTCTTGTTATTGTGTAGAGCATTTATCTCATCCTGCATAGCTGCAAACCAATGTGGTGACTTCAATGCTTCATTTGTTGATTTTGGTTCCCTCGTGATCTTTTCTTTGCTTGCAACAAGAGATATTTAAGGTAAAGCAACTGATTTTGCCTTGTATCTGGTGATTATGCAATGCCTTTGTGGTTCTGGTGATATCTGAGCTGCACTATCTACTATAGGTGTTGCACCTGCACTATCATCTTGTGGATTAGGCACTGAGGGTGATGCAGGTTGTGACATGTTAGGTGGCTCAGAAGCATCTCCTATTGCTTCAACATGTGAGATGTCAAGCTTTTCAGAAGACTTAGTTGCAGATATGGAATTAGAATCACTGTCATCATCAACAAGAGTGGCTAAAACAGGCTCGGTGTTGTTTGGTTATCAACAATTGACAACATAGGCTTTGTAGATGCTGGTTGATCAACTATATGAGTAGCTTGATTCTCAACAGTTGGTTGAGTAGCTTGATTCACCACAACTGGCAACACTTCTCGTAGATTGACTTTATCAGAATCATGTGCCTGCAAGTTAGTAAAAAACTCAACAAAGGTAGCTAGGTGAGGTGAGACATCAACTTTAGCTTGAGACTGTACTGGTTGCTCATAAGGTAAAGTACACACTTAAAAAATGACATGCCTTGACACATAGACTCTCCTTGTTGGAGGATGATAACATCTATATCCTTTATGTAGACTACTGTATCCTATAAAAACACATGGATAAAACTTTGGGCTAAACTTAGTATCACCCTTAATGTACGGAAAACATCTACATCCAAACACCTTCAAACTGTTATAGTCAAGTTGTGCACCGTATAACTTGACGAAAGAAGTTGCCATTTTTAGTATTGAGGAAGGCGGTCTATTAATGTGGAATACAACAGTTAAGAAGGCCTCTATCCATAGAAAAAGAGGTATTAGCATGGAGTAGCATAATAAGTCCAATCTCAACTATGTGCCAGAAATTTCATTCTGTTCGGGTATATTGGGACAAGAGACACTATTGGGACAAGAGATGTGTCTGACAATACCACAACTTTCTAGATGCTTAATGAATTCTGTTTTTGATAAACTCACCGCCTCCATCACATTGAAAAATCCTAATAACTTTTGAGAACTGCCTTTCTACCATTTTCTGGAACTTGAGAAATACATCACAAAATTTAGATTTCTTTTTAATGGATAAAGCCATGTGTATCTGGTGTTATCATTTTCAAACACTACACAACATCTCATGTGTTGAGTAGATTCAACTGGTGCATGACCCCAAATATCACAATGAATTTTCTATAAAGGTTCCTTCTCAACTTTATTCCTCAAGTCAAATGGTAGTGTACAACCTTTGCCCAACTGACAACTAGAATAGACAGTATACATTTTATTCCAACTACTAACATTAATGCAACTATTACTACTCAAAATCTTTAAAATCTTCAAACTAGGATGTCTTAATCTATTATGCGAAATGCTGTCTGAGGTCTTCCAATCTTGTGTGGCAGTCAATGCATAAAGATTGTTGTTTTCCAATGCATAGAGTCCATCTTGTTTAGATCCTTTGGCCAGTAGTGTCCTTGTCTTCTTGTCCTTTAGGTGAAGAGAAGATGTGGAAAGAGAATTGATAGAGGATGTAGAAGGAGCCATTTTAGGATTTGAGATATTCAATTCTTGGTTTTAATACTTAATCAACTGAAAGAGCTTAATGCTCTGATACCATGTAGAATTCTCAAGAACAATGAAGAAACTCAAAGTATATTTCTGATGATTAAGGAGTAGAGTACATGCTCCTACTTATAGGAGTTGAATACAATGTAGTTGTAGAGTCCTAGACCACTTACAAGAGTCCTAGCTATGTCAATATTGAAGACTTAAGAGTTGTATCACTAGGCAACTACATATACAAGTAGATCTTTACTACTACTAGAATACTAGTACAGTTACAGAGGTAAAGCATAGCTAACTCTAACACTACTAACTCTAATAGAATTAGAGCTCTACTAACTCTAACAGAATCAGCTAACGTACACTCTCCTTATCTTCTATTTGATCATTATCTTCAACGAAACACATATCTTTCACTTCTTCCTCTTCTCTCTCCTACCATCGTTTGCACCGCCATTCATGTATTAAAATTAGCATAGCTAATAGTATGCTTGGTTACTTTTTAGTTGCTTTATATAAAATTCAACACACCAAGTGTGATGTTTGGGTATCTTTTTTACCATCCCACATAAATAAAACAGGTTTAACTAATGCATCGATTTATGTATTATTTATGCATAATAGAAGATGAAATAACTTAACCTTGCATAACTAAACTTATATAACTAATTCCTGCATAACCCAAGGATGTGGCCAAGTGGTCAATGAAGTGGGTTAAGAACCTGAGGTCTCAGGTTCAATCCCAGCAGAGACAAAAAGCACTAGGTGATTCTTCCCATCTGTCTTAGTCTTGGTGAACAACTTTACCTGATATTTGTTGCTGGTGGGAGGTGGCAGGTATCCCGTGGATTTAGTCGAGGTGCGTGAAAGCTTGCGCGGACAGCATGGTTATAAAAAACTAACTAATCCTTGCATAACTATGCCCCCATAACTAGTACTTGTATAGTGTCCGCATCTTGAATTTTAGTTAATCTTTTATATAATAATGAGTATTAGTTTGCATATTTTAAGAAAGTGCGTTAACTCTTAAAAAGTGAGTTATCCTTGGAAATAGCCAACCATTGGCACATCTCCAATCTTTCGACATCAACTTCAATAGAAGGTCCCATCACATACCCAATTGTCAAGGCGCTCAATTTCCTAGCGTGTAAAAAAAATTACTTAGGTCATAAAAAGAGAAGTGGAAGATGGATCTTACCCCCTTTCTTAATGGCATTATACATTCTGTAAAGCATAAGAAGATGGAGGAAGAGGTGATGCTTGAGAAGAAGAAAATATCTTGAGAAAATGGAAGCTTCTCCTTCGTGCGGAAACCTTTGGTGGAAGAAAGAACAAGGAAAAAGAGGTGATGGGTTAATGGAGGTGGAGGAAGCGCTTGTGTATGGTAAAGACGAGGACGAAGAAAGGTGTGAACTTTTTCCCGGGGAAGAACATTAAATGAGGGAGGAGACAAAATTCTTTGGCTTCTTAAAAAATGCAATTTTAGGTTATTTGGACATATAAAGCCACATCGCTAGAAAGAAAAAAATTGGATTAATTAGTTCAAAAAAATCTGTCTACAATTCGTTGGTTGCTTTTGCCACATCAGTGCACTAGATTTCATGAATCTAGCATATTTGACTGGTTGTTAGTAAATGGCTCTATAGTCAAAATTTTAAGTAACAACAAACATTTAATAGGTACAACCCTTAGTTCAGGTGTCTAAATGAAAAATATAGACGAGTTTAAGTGGCCTTTTGTGTATCCAGCCATATTTAATAGATGAATATTCAAATTATTGCGCTTGTGAGAAATAGAACAATTGAAAAAGAGTTTATGGGAATGCATGACCTTGACATCACATGCTTCTATCTTTTAAATGGACACTTTCCAATGAATCCCTTACACTTATCCAAAGTGAGAAAACTAATATGTACGACACTATACCAGCCTATCTAAAGCTCCCCCTCAAACCGGTGCATACACATTGTATTTGCCGAGTTTGTTACATATATAGCTAACGCGTAGTCCTGTGAGAGATTTGATACATATGCAATCTAGTTGAATATTGGACTTTCTACATCTTGTGATAATAACTTTTGAGAATATCTTTTCTCTATCAAAGCAACCGTTGATATATTATGTGCTTGGTCCTCTCACTAAATACTGGGTTTAAAACAATATGAAGTGCTATTTCATTATTTTTTTTCAGATTGGTAACTTTGTATTATATCATAAAACAGTACATGGGTTGTATTGAAACCATACATAGAGATGTCTCCTTTTCCATCATTTTCAGCTATGCTGCACGGACTCGTTGGTTTCGGTGCCGAACCCGTCCTGGATGCGACGCTGGTGCGGGCGCGGGGTGTGTCTCCAATTCGGTCAAACGAATCCGGATATGTTGACCCAACATCAAGATCAAAGTTGGCTATTGTCGTTGGAAGGGAGAAAGAGCGGCGATTGTAATTGTTATCATCATGGGAAAGGAGAAAACCGGCGACTCCTGTCATCGTCGGAATCTGGGGACTGTAATTGTTGTCGTCGGAATTTTAATCGTTGGTAAGAAAGGGAAAGACTGGTTGGGAACTGGACTAGTCAGATCTACTCTGTAGTTTTTAATAATTATATATTTTTAAATATAATTTTTTTATATTAATATAGTAAAAAAATATATGTGCCGGTTGGTTCCTCATAAAAAGAATTTTTATATTAATATAGTAAAAAGATATATGTGCTTGTTGGTTTCCCAAAAATACAACTATATACGACATATTAATCCTAATTGAAAACGTAACTAAAGTTATCTTAAAAGTTAAAAGTGAATTTTTAGAATATCTTTATAACTTTATATTTATAATATTTAATATTTTTAGCCGAAACCCAGCACCCATATCCATACTTGGATTCGCACCTCCAAATCTTAAAATTTAAATTTTGACGAATCCAACTCTCGGATCCGCACCCGTCTCAGATGCCTGCAGCCTAGTCCATGCAACTTAGGTTTTCAGTGTATATTGAGTCTTAAACATCAGTTATAGTTTCAGTGCCATGACAAGCTGAATATCATGGCTTGATATTCAGCTTTAAAAGTGCATCTCGCAACCACACTTTGCTTCTTGCACTTCCAAGATACTTAGTTACTCCCATGCAGAACACAATATTCAGAGGGAGAGCGTCTACCAAAGGAGACTGCATACACAACATTTTCTCGTATTCTCAGTCCACACAACGTAATCCTCTTCCTGGAGTAGACATGATATACAGAAGAATACAAAACTACTGCATCCCAATGGGCTTCATGTGGACAGTTTATAAACTGACTGACAATATTTACTAAAAAGACTCAGTAATTTCGTATATCTCTACGGATCACTTAAGGGCTTTCCTAACCTAGAAGCTTGACATTTGGATTCATCTGAGTGTCGATATGTCTATAATTTGTCATCCCTGTTCCCTCAAGCATGTTACTGGAATACTTCTTCTATAAAATGACGATACTTGATCTGGAATGAGAGCTTTTGCGATACCCTGGTCATATTGTATGTTGCATAGCTCCTTAGTATGCAAATGTTAAAAGAGACGTCTCAAGATATCAATGCCCTCTTGATCAATATTAGTAATAACTATATCATCAACATAGACTACAAAATTGGTACACGGATAAGAGGCTTGGTATCAATAGAAACAAAGGGATTATCTTCACTCGAAATCATGCCGAACTCTTGTAAATCACGGTGGTAAACTTGCTATATCATGCTCGAAGAGACTATTATAAACCATATAGAGATCAACATAACTGACATATAGGTTCACTACACTTCCCTGAGTAACAAAAGTTAGCCGGTTACTCCTTGTACTTCTCAGCATTAGGATTACCATAAAGAAAAGTATTCTTGATATCTAACGGATGGAAGGACCAACCACGAACAGCTGTCCTGGATAAAAAAGCCTGCCAGCAACAAGAGAGAATGTATCGCCATAGCTAAGGTCAAGAATCTGTGTACACCGTTTTTCTTTTTCTTTTTCTTTTTTGTTAACTCTCTCCCCACACCACCCACATCAACACGAGTGGAACCACATTCCAAGCCTTGTTCTTCTCCTCCTCCTGCCGCTCTTCCAACTAACCATCAATTCGTTCACAGTTCTTGGCATTGTCCATGAAGTGTCAAACCAACTAAACATATCCCACCACAACCTTACAGTAAAATCACAATGAAGAAGAAGATGATCCATGTCCTCCCCCGTTTTCTTGCACATGTAACACAAACTGATACAACCAACCTTTCGCTTTCTAAGGTTTTCCTTCGTCAAGATCACCCCTTGAGTAGCTAGCCAAATGAAAAAGCACACCTTCCTCGGTACCTTTGGTATCCAAACAGTGTTACAAGGGAAAGCATCCACCTCTCTAACCAAAAGTTTCTCACAATAAGATTTCACTGAGAATGTACCATTCTTCCCCACATCCCACCACAAAGCATCTGGGTTATCTACTGTTATGGCTTGTTTATGGAGTACGTCCAACAATCATTGAAACTCAGTCACCTCCCAGTTGTGGAAGTCCCTCCTAAATCTCAAATCCCAAAGAATCTCTCCACCTTGTGTTCCCCTTGTATACGACCAGCTTTTTAGTCATGTTTATGAATGAAAATACGTTTACCTGATCAAAGAGAAAAAACTGCGGTGTTCGGGCTAGCTTGATATCAAGAATCTGTATACACTTTTGACATTTTTCCTTTTCTTTTTTGATAATGCTAGATGATTTCTTTCCATCTGGTTAGATCTTGATTGGTAAAGTTACTCGGCATCTGCGCTGGTGAGAGGTAGCAAAAACCCAATAAGTATGAAGAATACTTTTCGACATTGACTATGGCGATGTCGAGGAGAACAAGGGTTTCCATCTTGTAAAGTGGAAGACAGTGATAACTAGTAAGAAGGGTGGGGCATGGGGATAAAAAACTTGAAATTACAGAGCAAAGCTTTAAGGATGAATTGGCTATGGAAGTATGCAAATGATAACCAGATGCTATGGGAAAGAGTGATAGGGGCAAAGTATGCAGTTGAAGACAAGTGGATGACAAAGAAGGTTACCACACCCTATGGGATGAGCCGGTGGAGATCAATAAGAGCAGAGTGGGGAGAAGTGAAAAGCATTTTTAAGATCAAAGTTATGGATGGAAACAAAACAAAGTTCTGGAAGGATGTGTAGTATGAAGAAGGTAATATGGAAAGTCTATTCCCAGATATCTACAACCTTGTGCTGGGACAAACAAAACACAATTGCAGAGCTGTGGACTCCACGAGGATGGAGTTTCAATTTCAGAAGGCAATTAAATGACTGGGAGGTTGGGAGAATGGTAAAATCTTATGACATAGTAGAAGGTTTTAATGGGCTACAACCAGGGGAGGATGTCTTGTGGTGGAAGGGCAGTAGCAGAGCAGAGTTCAAAGTCAATGAAGCTTACAGATTGATGGTCCAGGGCAACCACCAGACCTGCAGATGGCCATGGAAGCAATTCTGGAAATGTAGAATTCCTCACAAGTCACAAGGTATCATGCTTCATATGGTTGCTGGCTTAAGAAGCTGCTCTGACCCAGGACAATATGATGAAAAGAGGGATAACCTTATGCTTTAGATGCTTTTCTGTGGGGAAACACTAGAGCTGTTAACCATCTGTTTCTACACTGCAGATACACTCAACAACTGTGAAGTATCTTCCTGAATTTCAAAAGCATTTCCTGGACGATGCCCAGGAAGATTAATGAGGTCTTAATGAACTGGGAGGAGGCAGGTGTAACTGCAAAAGACAGAAACAGATGGAGAACTATCCCTGTAAGTATCTCGTGTCCAATTTGGAAAGAAAGGAACTATAGTGTTTTGAGAGCAAATGGTGTGTACAAGGTCAAGCTTAACTTTATTCTTCTATTAAGTTCTTACTGGAACCAATTCTATTCTAATGAATCTGTTTCTATAGTTGATTATTAAACTCAATATAGACTGTAGTACAGTGAATAGGAGCACATTTGTACATAAGGTTTCAGTACAACCCATGAGCTGTCTTTGTGATGTAACGCAAAGTTACCATGATCAAAAAAAAAATATCCTAAACTCACTTTGCAGAATATAGTCTGGCTCTCTTTTTGTGTCTGCCTAAGCTTAAATGTGTCTGTATAATGTATTGATATTTTGCTGATGCTGATGTCTACTCTTTTTTGGCCATTTTTGCTTCAACTGGTCATCTCCTTTGTAGGTAAATTTTTTGTTAAACGGTCTTTCAACCTTGTGGGCTTACTTGTTACATAGTGCTGATTTTGCTGTCAACTTCTCCTTTTCTGATCCTATTTACAAGACCTGAAGATTCTTGAATCCTTTTTTTTTTTTCAAATAGGTAAAGTCTTTTATCAAATTGGTACCAAGATCGTACAGAAACAGTCACAAAGCAAGACAGCAACACTCCGACAAACCATACATACTACATGCAGCCCCCCAAAAAATAAAAATAAAAATAAAATTAAAGGAGTGGTACATAAGTAGCACTGGCCAAATGGCCTCACTAATACAATAGACAACTGGAATTATGATTACACGTGATAACTTTACATTATCCACATAGCCTCTAATAGAGTTTGTTACTATTCAAACACCAGATGGTCGGGACAGGACTCGACATACCCAAGCTTCTTATTCAACTATGGGGGTTAGCGAAGGAAAGAAAGCTCAACACGTCTTCTTTAGCCAAACTTTACACAGTATACAATTTTGAATAGTCGTCCATAGCTTCTTTGAGTTCCTATAAACTGTTTCAGCCTGCCAAACTCCAAAAACACTATTAATCTTCTGTGGTGTATCTATAGATAGACTCATAATATTAAGGATAGTTCCCAACATTGTCTTGAGATTCTGCAATATAGGAATAAAAATTCTCCACTGTTTCCTGCTTACTGTCTTGAGATTCTGCAATATAGGAATGAAAATTCTCCACTGTTTCCTGCTTCCTGTTGCCAAAAAAAGTACCTTCTACACAAGGAGAAGCTTCTCTTTGTAGCTTACTCTAGTTAAACCAGCCCCCTAGCAGCTAAGTGTTATCCAACAAAGACATGCATCTCTTACAGTGCCTTGATTTTCAAATCATTTTCCAAGGACAGTTGGACATCCCCTGACTGTTCTGTTGTGCAATGGCGGTTTATAGCAACTATTTACTGAGAATAGTTTATCCCTGCTCTATACCCAAATTAACTGTTTACTTGCCATACAATTAGGCATATGTTCAACTACTGAAGCATTTAGCAGAAACTATCCAATTCCGGTGATTTATATTTCTCCTGAATGTGATATGCTAGGCTGAGTTTGGACTTAAAGTTTATAATGTATCCCTCCTTGTTCACAGCACAGCTAAAGATATCTGAAAATTTACTCTTGAAACTCTCATCTCCATTCCAAACATCTAACCAAATTTGATTCTAGCACCATTATCAACCTCCAGTCTAGTGTGTCGCAGGAACCTCTCCCATTCTTCACCTATTCTTTTCCAGATTAACCAACATATTTTCAGCTTTGTAGGATTTTGTCTCCGATCCTGCTTTTTGCCAACGGTAGCATCTAGCTTTTTTTGCCATACTTCCTCTCTACCTCTATTATTTGCCCGTAGCCATTTAAAAAGCAAACTCTTATTGTCTTATCTCCTAATTCCTCACTCCTAAACTTTCTGTTTCCTTCTGATAATCTATTTTTGATTGTCGTTTATGCCGTCAAAGTTGGTCTGGACGTACAAACTAGTTTTAAGGTTTGCCTTATGCCAAAGGGTATACTCAAATATTTGGGCTTGATTACAATCCCCTAAATAAAATGGCATATGTCCGTATTTTTCTATCCATGGTTGTTCACCATTTTCAAAAACAACCTCTCTGCCTTCACAAGGTAGGGGTAAGGTTTGCATATACACCACCCTCCCCAGATTTCGCTTGCGGGATTACACTGGGTATGATGTTGTTGTTGTACCCCACTGGCCTCTTTATTATTTGGACATTAAGAATGTCTTTTTCCATGACGAACCTGCGGAAATATAAATCTGAACCTTTGATAAAGACATTCTAGAGAACCTTTGGTAAAGAGCACCATATTGTGGTGGAACATTTGAGCATGTGATGCTTGTGTTCAGAAAAATTAGTTGACCACCGAACATATGCATCCTCAGCAAGAGACGTAGTTATCTTAGGATTCTTTTGGTTATCTCAGAATGTGATCTTTTTCTTTCGGTTATCTCAGGATCTGACCCTTCTATTTCCTTATTTTGTTGGGGCATGCGGATGTTATATTTAATTGGGGTGTGAGAATTTGGTTATTTCAAAAGACTGGATGAGTAGAAGAAAAATACATAGACCTTTTGTCTTTAAAAAGCAACTTATATACTCGTACAACCTGGTGCTACATATCACATATTAAAAAGTACAGTACAGAATTCATATGATATTGCCGCCTACCTTGTTTTAGAATGCTGAAACAATTCTCTGTGCCTCTGCAATATTCTCGTTCTATGATGCACCAGAAGCATTTAAATATACCAATTTTAGCAAGAATTTTTGTAGTTGGAAATGGTAAAATCATTTTTGTTCAGAATATCACCACTTCAACATTTGTTTTTGCTTCACAGCCTTTAAAACTCTTGGAAAACTGATACTGGATGTGGGATTGCTCTTGGCATATCACTGTGATCAATATGGTGCGTCTTTTGTCTTATGTTTTTAGTCTATTGTGTGTTAATTAATTAACCAACTATTTTATTTCCATTGCTTCTGAATGTTGCTTTGTTTACTGAACCATATTCTGAGTCTAAAATATAACCAAGTACTGATTCTCCTCTGTTTATGTGTGGACAACACTCCTAATATAGTTGAAATGATGTTTGACTTATGAAGATCAGAAACGTGTGAAAGAAGCAATGAAAAATGTTGAGAGAGAAAAGAATGAGAGAAGGGAATGCATGCTGATTACTTGAGAACTCGAGAGAGGAAAAAGAAGAGGTTATGTTGTGTGAAGAGAATGGGATGTCGAGTGAGATAAAAAGTGAGGTCGAGGGAAAAGAAAAGATGTTCATGAGAGTAAAACGGAGAGGGATGATCACGAGGTACAGAGAGAAAAGGAAGAGAGTTTGAGTGAGGTTATTTCTTATTCAATTCCTACTTCTTTTTCTAGTTTCTTTGACTCTCTTATAGGTACTCATGGGAAAGCTTGCATTGAAAAGCCATCATTGGATGAGCCTAATCCTAAGGTGGTTGAAACTACATGTCCCATTGAGCAAGTGTTTGATCATGAGATAGTTCTAGGTAAAGAGAATTCTTTTGGATCTATTCAAGATATGACTCACGACAAAAGGTCCAATAATGCAGTTGTGAATCTGACGCTCATGCAAAAGGAACGAGGTGCTGTTGTTCTTTTGTCATATAAGACCAAGTACGGTATGTGTGATTGGTTTATCCACATTATTGGGATTCCTAGAACTCCTAAGGTATTTTTGGAGGTGACGAACTAACTCTTAATTCTTATGTTGGTGACTTTATTAAGTTTGAGGATGATGATATCTTGCTCTATAATAAGTCATTAATTGTGTTAGAATATGAATAGGAATAACATATTCAATTCTACGTAGAAAGGGATTGTAATGTAGTGTCCTATTAGGAATAGGATTGGAATGTTGTGTCTATAAATAGGGTCTCAATATAATAATTTAGATACAATAACTCAGTAATATTCTCTCATATTTTTCACATGGTATCAGAGAAGGTTTTGTGAGAAAATTTGTGGGAAGAAAACTCAATAAGACAGCCCGGTACTTCAATTTTCAACGACTGTTAAGTCCAATTTGAGCCCACGTCTATTTTTTAAGTGTTGTGTGCGAAAACCAACACCACCATGAGGTGAGAAACACCCAGGCGAGCAAAGCCCAGTGCTCGAATCTTATCTCAGACGATCCACGCGCCGCTGAAACTTTCAGATCTGCGCCTTACGCGTCGGCGCTTACGGTTTATTTTGGCCAGTATCCGGCCAAGTTTTTTCTCATCTAGGTCACCACTTCATTACAAGGCTGTTCCAATAGTTTTTTTCTTGATTCCGACAAGCCTTTCAAGATTCCGATCATTGGAACCTAAATTCGGGCGACTTTTTCGACAGCTTCTTTTTTTAGTAGCCTCGCTTATTCATTAGGTTGCTCATATGATTATTTTCTGATTCCGAGCAACTTTTAAGCTCTGATCTTATATCCGGGGACTTTTTTTTTTTCCGGGCCAAATTCCAATAGTATTTCTTTTTCATGATTAAATCTGAATCTTAATAAGGAGATCAGAAACTCAGATGTCAGAGCTTATGAAGAATCAACGAAGGGAAGGTCGATTTGGAAGATCTCGACCTAGGTGTAGTTATTGTAAAAGGTTTGGACATACTCGTGGCGTATGCTATTCTCGACCTAAGAGTAGTTATTGTAAAAGGCTTGGACATACTCGTGGAATATGCTATTCTTTGCATGATCGATCATCCAAAAATGCTCATATTGCTCAGTCTATCACCACAGGTGATCAACGTGTATATTTTTCTGACAAGGAATATAATGAGTATCTTCAGTATCAAGAAAGTAAGCATATATTGCATATATTTCTACCAATAGCCTCAACTGCAAAATCTCCTACCTTTGGATTATGGGTTGTGGACTCAGGTGCTTCTGACCATATTTCTGGTGACAAATCACTTCTGTCTTATATTGTTTATTCACAATCTTTTCCTGCTATTACTTTAGCTAATGGAATTCGAACAGAGCCAAAAGGAGTTGGACAAGCCAAACCCTTATCTTCTGTCACTCTAAAGTCTAATCTTTACGTCCCTGGTTGTCCTTTTAATCTTGCATCTGCTAGTCGTTTGACACATGCCCTTAATTGTAGTATAACTTCTTTTGATGATTCTTTTCTAATGCAGGACCGCAAAACGGGACGGATAATTGGCATAGGACATGAATCACAGGGCCTTTACCATCTTACCTCTTCAAAGTCCTTCACAGCATGCTCCGCTACAGATTCTCCCGACCTTATTCACAAACTTTTGGGACATCCTAGTCTATCCAAGCTACAAAAGATGATGCCTAGTTTGTCTAGTCTATCCATATTAGATTGTGAGTCGTGTCAACTTGGGAAACACACCCGTGCTACTTTTTCACATAGTATTGAAAGTCGCTCAGAGTCTATTTTCTCATTAGTTCATTCTGATATTTGGGGTCTTAGTAGAGGTCAGTTCACCCTTAGGATTTCGTTACTTTGTTACTTTCATCGATGATTTTTCAAGATGTACTTGGGTTTACTTAATGAAAGATCGTTCCAAGTTATTCTCTATATTCAAAGTTTTTGTGCTGAAATACAAAATCAATTGGGTGTTTCTATTCGTGCTTTTCGTAGTGATAATGGCCTTAGAATACTTATTCTCCCAGTTTCAGGAGTTCATGACTCATCAAGGAATCATTCACCAAACATCATGTCCGTACACCCCTCAACAGAATGGTATAGCTGAAAGGAAAAATAGGCATCTCATTGAGACTGCTCGCACTCTTCTCATTGAATCCCATGTTCCACTGCGTTTTTGGGGCAATGCGGTCCTCGCATCTTGCTATCTCATTAATAGAATGCCATCATCTTCGATCCAGAATAAGGTTCCCCATTCCATGCTATTTCCTCAGTCACATCTCTACTCTATCCCCCCTCGTGTTTTCGGGAGCACATGTTTTGTTCATAACTTAGCCCCAAGAAAAGATAAATTAGCCCCTTGTGCTCTCAAATGTGTCTTCCTTGGTTAATCTCGAGTTCAAAAAGGGTATCGATGCTATTCACCTGATCTGGGTCGCTACCTTATGTCCGCTGATGTCACATTCTTTGAATCTCATACTTTTTATACATCTTCTGATCATCTTAATATCTTTGAGGTTTTACCCATACCTCCATTCTTACCCACATCAATCTTTGAGGAATCTACGGTTACTTCTCCATCTCCAGCTACAGTGCCACCATGTTTGACTTATCACTGCCGCCTACGTCCAATATCAGTCCTAGATGATTCATGTCCTGCGCTTGACGCTTCCCCTATTGCGGACCTGCCTCTTCTTAGTCAATCAGTTGCACTTCAAAAAGGTACAAGATCCATTCGTAATGCTAACGCACATTATACTTTCTTGAGTTATCATCATTTGTCATCACCCCATTATGCTTTTGTATCATCTTTGTCCTCTATTTCCATTCCTAAAATTACAGGTGAAACACTTTCCCATTCAGGATGGAAACATGCTATGATTGATGAGATGTCTGATTTACATACGAGTGGTACTTGGGAGCTTGTTTCTCTTCATGCAAGTAAATCTACCGTTGGTTGTCGTTGGGTTTATACAGTCAAAGTTGGTCCAGATGGTCAGGTTGATCGGCTGAAGGCTCTCCTTGTTGCCAAGGGATATACACAGATATTTGGGCTTGATTATAGTGACACTTTCTATCCCGTGGCTAAAATAGCATCTGTCCGTCTTTTTCTCTCTATGGATGCCGTTCTTCATTGGCCTCTTTATCAGTTGGACATTAAGAATGCTTTTCTGCATGGTGATCTTGAGGAAGAGGTTTATATGGAGCAACTATCTGTTTTTGTTGCTCAGAGGGAGTCTAGTAGCCTTGTATGTCGATTGCGCAAGTCAATCTATGGTTTGAAATAATCTCCTCGAGCCTGGTTCGAAAACTTTAGCACAGTTATTCAGGAGTTTGGCATGATTCGTAGTGGAGCTGATCATTCAGTGTTTTATCGCCATTCTGAACCAAATCTGTGTATTTATTTGGTGGTTTATGTTGATGATATCGTTATCACCGGCAATGATCAAGATGGTATCACTAACTTGAAGCAACATCTCTTTCAACATTTCCAGACTAAAGACCTTGGCAGATTGAAATACTTTCT
>JAPEIP010000011.1:170223826-170243932 GCA_026120095.1 Capsicum chinense | reverse complement strand
GGATTCAGAAAATACCGGATCGCCACCTACACAAGCAAATTGTTGATAAAACTCCAAAATGGCATTTTCTTTTGACCCAATTTTTTTTCTCTCCTTATTACTCAGAAAAGACAAATTTCAGAATGCAAACATTCTCTAGAATTTCTCTTAGATTCAAACCCATAGCTGATGATAGAACTAGAATAGATATTTTTTGTTTCCTACTTACACGAGCCCATATCCTTGCTTTTCTATTAATTTCTAATTCTGATCTTCCTCCCCAATCTGATATTATGGTGTCAGTCTAGACCGAAATTCTGTTATGGTCCAATTCTGATCGGTAATAAATACCTGGACTTTGCAACATTTGATTGATCACAATTCTATATATTCCATTGACTATAGAAGTTCCTAGGAATTTATTAGAGGAATGTTTCCGATAAAAAATGTTTGCTCTTGCATATCCCTACTGTTTTTCCAAATTAATCCCACGGATACATATAATTCAGTAGAATATGTGAGTATATATACTCCATCCCATTTTATGTGTCGCCATTGACCGGACACGAAGTTTAAGAAACAAGTGATGACTTTATAAAGTTTATAAAATTGCCCATCTAAAAGTGATACGGGACGACTACGGAACACTAAAACAGCCAAGAACACAAGACAAAACCGAGAGCAAGATGAAAACAAGCTACGACAGCAACAACACCAACCCCAACCGAGAATAAGAAACAAGATACAAAAGCACACAAAATGCAATAAGATAAAGGATACTTAGTTTGACATAAAGAGATAATAAAACTCGAGAACCAAGACGTGTCTCAAACGTCAAGACCCCTAAATCCCGTAATAACTAACACCAAACTCTTACGTGACCCAAGAGGGAATTCACTCACATCAAGAACCTACGTTTCTAAGCCAAGATTTCAACACAAGTGAGTACCACACTTGTCTTGCCTAGTTTCGGGTGGTTTACTCTCACAAAGAGGAAGATGATACAATGTTTCTTTCAAATATCCATATTCAACAAAACTAATGAAATAAACCTAACAAGGGTCTACTTATAGTCTATTACAAGTGAAGATAAAATGACCACATTGCCCTTAATGACAGGGGCGACTATGGTGTGTTAAGACACCATGTGTAATCTCTAAAATACCCTTAATGAAGGGGCGGCCATGGTGTGTTTGGACTTGATGAATGGTGCCTCTTCAATGCTCTCATAACCATGGGTGGTTCATACTTCAACACTTGTATTCTCGGGTTGGCATCAAGGTAAGCATCCAAGTAACCTTCCACACACGAGATTGCTCTATTGTGGGCTTAAAATGGGTCCCCCATGCCTGTTCCCGTGACCTCAATATGACCTTAACCGGATTCTTTATGAGTTGGCCTTGCATGATGTCTTCAAAAGCTATGACAACTGTTTGGCTCGTATCATCCTCCCCTTCTGGAAAAGGATTTGACCTCGAATCCACACCTTACAAAATCAAAGAAAGGACAAACAAGCACAACATCCTCATGCCATGAGGGTCGGGGTTAGTGCAACAAATAACATCATCATGCCAAGGTGGTACGCACTTGAAATATAACCACGAATCCTTTGTTTTTAACATGAAAAGCTTAATGAAAATGTCACAAAGGAAGTGGCTACGACAATCACCAAGAGATAATGAAACTACAAAAGTCATAGCGACATCACTAGATACAGAAGGTAAGATTACCTTTACTTTAGGAGCCATAATGATACAAACCAACTATGGAAACAAGAAAACAAGATGAAAACACCACTAAGGCAGCAAGCACAAGCCGAGAATGAGAAGACAAGATTCAAACACAACAAATACAATAAGAGAAAGATAGATAGTGAGACAGATTATTACAAGAAATAGGAACTATAGTGTGTATCAAACACTAAAACCCCTAAATACTCCCAATAACAATACCACACTCTTACGAAGGCCTCAAGGGAACCAGAATCTCCAAGCAACCCTCGTTTCTAGATGGGTAACCAACACCAAATGATTCCACGTTCGGCCACAAGTGAATCCACACTTGTCACAACTGAATCCACACGTGTATAAACACTCTCTAAGAGATGTCTTTTCAAAATATCATCAAAGTTGTTGAAAAATGAACTAATAGAAGCTATTTAAAGTCTTGACTAAACTTATTACATAGTAAAAAGACCAAAAGGCCCTTAATGAGGCTTTACACTTCATGGGCGCCTCTTTGCTCCAAGGAAATGACAAAAAAACCCTTATGGTGGGGCAGCCTTGGAGTGTAATTGGCTCTTGTCCATTCTTCACACTTGTGCTCTCGGTTTAGGCATCAAAGGTAAGCCCCAAGCTTGAGTCGTCTTTATGTGTTGGCCTCCAACGATGTTGTTGAAAGCTATGATGTCCCTTAGATTCGTATCATCCTCCCCTTCTTCAAAAGGATTCGACCTCGAATCTGAACCTTGCAAAACAGTAGGAGACACAAGCAAGCACACTTTCCTCATGACATGAGGGTTGGGGTTAGCACAATCAATCATACCATAGGCATTCCAATCGCCAAAACCCGAACATCTTTTCAAAGAAGAAACAACTTGTCTATCCACATAAGTGTGACAAGAAACAAAAGACGAGTTGTTTATCAAGTGGGATCCTTAGACTCTTCTTGGAACAACAATTAGACTTGCCATCCGAAATAGAAGGATCATACACTCGATGCACATTCAAGTCATCATCATAAGCAAAAACATAGAAAAGAAAAGAGTTAAACGGTACCATTCTCATCAAAATTACCCTCAAACATGAGTGCACAATAGGATGAGACAAGACATTTGAAGCACATTACATCTTTTCTCTTCAAGCAACTTCCCTCAAGTAATGCATTCACCAATAGAATCATGCTATTAGAGTAATCAAAGAATCCATGGAAACCAAAATGCTCCAAGCCAAAGGGTATACCGAAGAAGTAGGGTGACTTCTTTTCATGCCACTTAGCATGCTCCGAGGTCAAATAGAAAGAGTAGCCATAGACACGGGTCTAGATAACACTTCCTTGCCCCGTAGGCTTCTCCCAAACTACAAGATATACTCTTTACAATAGCATACATATCATAAAAAACAAATAGAGAGTAGAGAAAGGTATTACTCAAGTCAACTTCTGCTAAGGTGTCCTCATGTATGTACGCACTACTAGTTACCAAATCATCACCATGAGTACTCTCAACAACAAAGTCACACCAGGTAGAAGAAAAAGCAATCTCCAAGACTACACATTCCTTACCCTTAAGAGTACTCTCATCTTTCAAGAAGAGATTTCCATCTTTAGGAGGAATGTTGTCACACCATAGTGGGTTGGCATATGGGCTATAACCTTCACGACAAGCTATACCTTCAACATCATTCTCACCACTAGGTTCATTAGGAGTGATTATACTATCTTCGAACAAGATGTTATATCTAAAGAGAGTAGGATCTACCCTTGGGGCAGATTTACAACACACAAGTTCACTCTCTAAAGGACAACCATCAAGTTCCAGAGAAGTTTCAAACACATAATCATCCCTGTGAGCAAGACAATTACAACACACAAGGTCACTCTCTAAAGGACAACCATCAAGTTCCAGAGAAGTTTCAAACACATAATCATCTCTATGAGCAAGATAACCCGCAGGGTCTTCTTTGCCAAAAGGCAAGCTCAGGGTTCACTCCTTTCTCTTTGACCAATATCTTCAATTACATGATTTCTTTGAGCAAAACTAACAGTAAGGCTTTTATCACACAATATGCTCAAAGAATCATCTCTAATCTCATGATTAACTCTATCAACTTCATCACTAACTTGAGACTTATCAAGCACACCATACACATGCTCAAGTAGTAGATTACATTCATGAGTAAGTTGATCATTGTACACACCCTCACTAGTTGTTGGCAACTCACTTACCAACGTAGATTCACCTTGGTTTTCACAAGGGTTAACTAGTGTGTGAATACTCCTATCACGGCAATAGGGCCTTGTTCAAGTTATAAGTGCTAGCATTAGGTGGACCCAAATCATTCTTACGAGAAGAATCAATTTTGTCATCTATAGGATCAACTAGTGTTTGCATACTTACAAGAAGAGTTCGGTCTTCATACAACCTAGCAATACCAGGAGTATCACAAAGGGAAGACTCATGCCATTCTCCCCTAGGCAAACCCGCAACTACACCCACTTGGCTACTACTAGCCATATCACAACATGCTAAGTTCATAAGAGTGTAAGTGATAGGATCGTTACCTTGTAGCTCACATGGTTTTGGTGTAACTTGGGGTATTTGGTTAAGTGGAGCTTGGAATGGAAGGATCGACTTTGGTGTAGTTTTGGAGTTCCCTCGACCTTCCATGTGACCCAACCTTCCCAACCTTCCACTTATAGTGGACATATCCCCCCTTCAGTGACGACATATCCTCTTTGATTGATGTCATGTCCGTAAGTAGCCCTTCACTTCTCCGGTTGATATCTTCAAGAGAGGCCAAGATAGTGTGGGCAACATTATTATCCATGGTACTTAAGAAAGACGACAACAAAACAAAAAAAACACGTTAGCTTAAAAAGTATCCTCACCACACTCTCACACTTTCGTTACCTCACACTTGACTTCACAAGTGTTGAAAGTTGGCTTATAATCCGTGAGAAGTTGAGGGTGAGTTCTACTCTTGTCCGAAATGGATTTTCATTTGAAGACTCAAAGAAATCTTTTACGAACTTGAGCCAAGAAACTACAACAAATCACAAAAGGTTAAAGCACCCAAAGAAACGCAAATACGAAGAAATGGATTCAAACAACTAATTTACAACCTAGTAGGTGATTACTAGTTTGTCAATTAGTACTAGATCAAAAATTGAAACTAAAGAAACATAGAAATGAAACTTAGAAATATGAAATTTGAGCTTTAGGTCATTTTTAAAGGTGATGATGTGGCAGCCATGTGGCAGCCTCGGATTGGGCGTTGAAATTGTTGAAATTTGAACAATTTTTTTCTTGTCTTCAATTTGTATTGATCAATTTTCTACCAAGGATGAGTGGAAATCAGCCTTGGGAGGTAAACAACAAGATTTGGAGCCTTTTTTTCAAATTCAAAAGGTTTGACTTCCTTGCACTTTTTTGGCATGACACCTTTTTGAAAGGTTGTTGGCTCTTTCTTCTTTTGTTTTGTCTTGGTAGGTGTTTTTTCTCACTTTTGGTAGGACAACTTTTGAAACCCTTTTGTCTCCTTCTTTGATATTTTCTTGGGATAGGCTTCAAGATTAACAAAGACTACACCTTATTGTTCCACTCTTCAAGGTCAAACAATACCCCTTTGAGTGTTCTTGCTCAACAATACATGAAGAACAACAAGAACACTAAAAAATTGAATCCAAGCTAAAGGAGCTCCAAATTGAATGATTTTTGTTTTCTTTAGCTCACGTTGAACTTCACAACAATATCAACACACGCTCAAGCCACAAAGCCACAACAACACGTACAAACTTGAATCCACAATAACAACAACCTTCAAAGTTCAAGAACAACTTGAAAATGGCTCAAAATTCGGATCTAGACTCAATTAGTGTTAGTGAAGAAGGGGCTAACACTAGAAACAACCAAAACACATAAAAATCTCCTAAATCTAAGATACAAATTTTGGCCTAGACACAAAAAAGGGACATAATGTTTTTCTTTTGGATTTTCAGCTTTCAACACTTTTTTTTTAATTTTCAAGATAACAAGCCCAAGATTGATCTCGTAGGAATGAAATCAGTCTTTGCTCTGCTACCAAATGATACGGGATGACTACGGAACACTAAAACAGCCAAGAACACAAGACAAAATTGAGAGCAAGATGAAAACAAGATACGACAGCAACAACACAAACCGAGAATAAGAAACAAGATACAAAAACACAAAATGCAATAAGATAAATGATAGTTAGTTTGACATAAAGAGATTACAAAACCCAAGAACCAAGACGTGTCTCAAACGTCAAGACCTCTAAATCCCGTAATAACTAACACCAAACTCTTATGTGACCCAAGAGGGTGTTCGCTCACCTTAAGAACCTACGTTTCTAAGCCAAGATTTCAACACAAGTGAGTACCACACTTGTCTTGCCTAGTTTCAGGTGGTCTACTCTCACAAGAGAGGAAGATACAATGTTTCTATCGAATATCCATATTCAACAAAACTAATGAAATAAACCTAACAAGGGTCTACTTATAGTCTATTACAAGTGAAGATAAAATGACCACATTGCCCTTAATGAGAGAGGTGGCCATGGTGTGTTAAAGACGCCATGTGCAATCTCTAAAATACCCTTAATGAAGGGGCGACCATGGTGTGTTTGGACTTGATGAATGGTGCCTCTTCAATGCTCTCATAACCGTGGGTGGTTCATACTTCAACACTTGTATTCTCAGGTTGGCATCAAGGTAAGCATCCATGCAACCTTCTACACATGGGATTGCTCTATTGTGGGCTTAAAATGGGTCCCCCATGCCTGCCCCTGTGCCCTCATTGTGACCACAACTGGATTCTTTATGTGTTGACCTTGCATGATGTCTTCAAAAGCTACGACGACCATTTGGCTCCTATCAAAAAGTTATTTTAATATTGACTTTTTAGTTATTTTTTTAATTAGTGGGACGCACAAAGGATAAAATAGGAATGATGCCATTAAATAGTTACCAAATAAAGAAAGACGACATTCTTTTTGATACGGACCAAAAAGGAAATGACGACACATAAAATGGGACGGAGTGAGTTTATATATATACATATACATATACATATACATACGTAGGAAAACTAGTGCTGGCAAAATCAAGGTCCCTAACCATAATGTCTAACCATGAGATATCTATCAATAGTGTAATTTACCATAGAAGGGAAAGGGATCAAAATAATACCAACAACCTCGGGTACCAGTCCATAATCAACCTTCCACGAACCAACCGTAATATCAATAAAGTAACCGGCTAGTCCAGACAACCGATACCTAATTGGGCCCCCATAAGCTCGAAAGGTTCAATCAATACTCAACAAACAACAATTATAGCCTATCCTTATACATCCCCTAAAAGGTCTATAGATACAAACACCATACAACATACTAATGATATGTAATGCATATGAATGAATGAATGCAAAGTAAATCCATAGTACCATATCTGATTCGAGTGCCATTATGTATCAAGTGTATACACCTCCTCCTGCTCAACAACTCATAAAGGCAAGACCTACGACGACCTCTCTTCTCCGACACTGTGGCTCACGGATGAAAGGGCCCCTAGGGGATTTGAGAATATTTATATGCACTACCTGGTCCCGATCCAGGACTCAATTTACTGTGTCCAGTACCGGAGAGATGTATATATAATAAGTGTCGGACTCGAAGTGTAAGTCTGTAAATCCATTGCCCGAGATCAACTCGGGACTAAATCAACATAAAAGTGTAGAAATGGTTAGAATCTCTCTCAATCGAAGTAAATAGTAGTAAAAAAGTAGATAAACCATGGATTGGAATCAACCTCCGTCTAATTTTCAAAGCATCATCTTTAGTTCTAAAGCTCATAAACCATCACTACAATTTCCGCTATAAAAGAATTTGTTTTAAAAGTAAAAAGTGGGAATAAATCCCTTTTTAGAAAACAATTGTGAAATCGTGATTTTGGTTGGAATCATACCTCTAAGTGAGCATGAATGCAGCTAAAAGGATGCATGCCTACCAATATACAAGTTGTACAACCATAAGCGTCTAAGAATTTATAGACTAAAGCCACGTCTTTTATAAGGATAAAATACTCACCTGGAGTCCAATTGGTATCGTAATCACGGTCTCAGGCCCAACAATATATAACTAGCATAATAGTAACAATATAATCTTGAAAACTATAGTTCAAGTCACTAAATCAACTAGTAAGTCTTATACTAAAGGATCCTTGTGAGAATTAATGGAGAAAAAAATATTATTGAAAATTGTGTTTACATAATTACGTTCAAACCCTATTTATAGACACTATATTATAATCCTTTTCCAAGTAGGATTTTATATATTGTTCCTATTCCTACTCATATTCGAATACTCCCCCTCAAGCTGGTGCATACAAGTCATATATACCTAGCTTGTTACAAATGTAATTAATACGAGGGGGCTGGTGAGAGACTTGGTGAAGATATCTGCAAGTTGATTACTCGACTTCACAAACTTTGTAACAATATCTCCTGAGAGTATTTTTTCTCTGACAAAGTGACAATTAGTCGTTTAGTTTTTAGTTCTCTCATGAAACACTGGATTTGTTGCAATATGAAGGGTTGATTGATTATCACGCACAAGTTTCATCTTACCGGTTTCTGCAAATTTTAGTTCTCTCAACAGCTGTTTGATCCAAACTAGCTCACAAGTTGCTACAACCATTGCTCAATATTCTGCTTCTACACTAGATCGAGCAACCACACTCTATTTCTTACTCTTCCAGGACATCAAATTACCTTCTACTAAAATACAATATCCAGATGTAGAGTGTCTATCAGAGGGTGATCCTGCCCAATCAGCATTTGTATATCCAATGATATGCTCATGACCTCGATCCTCGAAGAGTAGTCCTTTACCCGAAGCTGACTTTATATATCGTAGAATATAAAAAAATCCATCCCATTGACTATCACATAGGGAAGTCATAAACTAACTTACAACACTCACAGAAAAGGATATGTTAGATCTAGTCACTGTGAGATAATTCAACTTTTCAACCAACTACCTATACCTTTCAGGATCATTGAGTGGCTCCTTCTGTCATGGCAGAAGTTTAGCATTTGAATCCATAGGAGTGTCAATGTGTCTACATCCCATCATTCCTATCTCCTCAAGAATGTCTAAGGCGTACTTGGGTTGAGAAATAACGATACCTGATCTGGACTGAGCAAACTCAATACCAAGAAAATATTTCAGTCTGCCGATGTCTTTAGTTTGGAAATGCTGAAAGAGATGTTGCTTCAACTTTGTAATACCATTTTGATCATTGCCGGTGATAAGGATATCATCAACATAAACCACTAAATAAGTACATAGATTTGGTTCCAAAATGCCGATAGAACACTGAGTGATCAGCTCTACTATGAATCATGCTAAACTATTGAATTACTGTGCTGAACTTTCCAAACTAGGCTCGAGGATACTGTTTCAGACCATAGAGTGATCTGCGCAATCGACATACAAGGCTACTAGACTCCCCCTGAGCAACAAAGCCAGGTGGTTGCTACATATAGACTTCTTCCTTAAGATCCTCATGCAGAAAAACATTCTTTATGTCCAATTGATAGAGAGACTAATGACGAACAACAACAATAGATAAGAAAAAACCGACAAATGCTATTTTAGCCATGGGAGTGAAAGTATCACTATAATCAAGCCCAAATATTTGTGTGTATCCTTTGGCAACAAGGCAAGCCTTAAGCCAATCAACCTGACCGTCTGGACCAACTTTGGCTGCATAAACCCAATGACAACCAATCGCATGCAAAGCAAGCATCTCATCTATCATAGCCTGTTTTCACCCTGAATGAAATAGTGCTTCACCTATAGTCTTAGGGCTGGAAACAGAGGACAAAGATGACACAAAAGCATAATGTGGTGATGATAGACGATGATAACTCAAGAAATTATAATGTAGATTAGCATTACGAGGGGTACACATATTTTTTTGAAGTGTAACTGATTGGCTAGGAGGAGGCAAGTCCGCAGTAGGAACAATGTCCCGTGCATGACATGAATCATCTAGGACTAATGTTGGACGTGGACGACGATGATAAGTCAGAAGTGGTGGCACTGCAACTGCAGATGTAGAAGTAAGTGGTGGCACTACAGTTGGAGATGTAGAAGTAATCATCGATTCCTTAAAGGTTGGTACAGGTAAATCTGGAGATACGGGTACGACCTCAGAGACCTCAGAAATATCAGGATGATCAGAAGATGTATAGTAAGGTTGAGATTAAAAAATGGTAACATCGGCGGACATAAGGTAGCGACGAAGATCCGGTGAGTAACAACGATACCCTTTTTAAACTCGAGAGTAGCCAAGAAACACACTTGAAAGCAAGAGGGGCTAATTTATCTTTCCCGGGGGCTAAGTTATGAACAAAACATGTGCTCCCAAAGATACAAGGGGGGATAGAGTAGAGATGTGACTGTGGAAACAATATGGAATGGGGAACTTGATTCTGAATGGAAGATGATGACATCCTATAAATTAGATAGCAAGATGCAAGGATTGCATTCCCCCCAAAATGTAGCGGTATATGGGATTCAATAAGAAGAGTGCGAGCAGTATCAAGAAGATGCCTATTCTTTCTTTCTGCTATACCGTTTTGCTGAGGGGTGTACGAACAAGACGTTTGGTGAATAATTCCTTAATGAGACATAAACTCTCGAAACTAAGAGGATAAGTATTCTAAGAAATTATCACTACGAAAAGTACGAATAGAAACATCAAATTGAGTTTGTATTTAAGCACAAAAACTTTTGAATATAGAAAATATCTCGGAACGATCTTTCATTAAGAAAACCCAAGTACATCTTGAAATATCATCAATGAAATTAACAAAATATTGAAAACCACAGGGTGAACTGACTCTACTAGGACCCCAAACACCAGAATAAACTAATGAGAAAACAAACTCTGAACAACTTTCAATACTACGTGAAAAAGTAGCACGAGTGTGTTTCCCAAGTTGACATGACTCACAATCTAATATGGATAAACTAAACAAACTAGGCACCATCTTTTGTAGCTTGGATAGACTCGGATGTCCCAAACGTTTGTGAATTAGGTCTGGAGGGTCTGTAACGAAGCATGCTGTGAAGAAATGTAAAGAAGTAAGATGGTAAAGGCCTTGTGATTCATGTCCTGCGCCAATCGTCTGTCCCGTAATGCGGTCCTGCATTAGAAAAGAATAATAAAAAAAGTAATGCTACAATGACGGGCATGTGTCAAACAACTAGCAGATGCAAGATTAAAAGGACAACCAAGGACATTAAAAACAGAGTCTAGAGTGACAGAAGGTAGGGGTTTGGCTTGTCTAACTCTTTTTGGTTTGTTCGGATCCCATTGGCTAAAATAATAGCTGGATGAGATTGTGAATAAACAATATCAGAAGAAAGTGATTTGTTACCAGAAATATGATCAGAAACACCTGAGTCCACAATCCATGATCCAAGAGTACTAGATTGTGAAACACAAGCAAAAGGATTACCAACAACAGAAGCATTAGGCTGCTACTTGTGGAGATGTCTACTTACTTGCTCAATACTGGAGGAACTCATCATATTCTGTTTGGGCAATATGAGCATTATTGGATGGTCAATTAGCTGTGGAGATATCTGCTTGCTTGCTCGATTCCGAAGGAACTCATTATATTCCTCTACAACAATAGGATCATAACTGGGTGGTGTACCATGCAAACTATGACATATCTTAAGTGTGTCCAACTTTATGACAATAACTACACGTTGATCGAGATTCTCCAGAACCACCTCCTCTTCGCCGATTTTCCATAGGCTGATTTGTTCGTTTTCTATAGTTTGAGATGCTAGAATAGAGGAGTCAACAATGGGTGATGAAATAACTTTTTGATTGGGAGGCGCAACGAGACGAAGCAGACGAGAGAATAACTCATCAATTGTAGGAACCGTAGGACTAGCTAAAATCTAATCACGTACAACATCATGGTCAGTAGAAAGTCCAGCAAGTGTAGGAACTACAAACAATATCTATCTATGCTCTTATTGTTTTTCCACATCCACAGTGACGGACATCAATGTATCAAATTCTTCCATGACTGCTTATACTTGTCCCTAATAAGTAGACAAATCAGATTCTTGTTTCTTTAAGTTGGTCGTTCGAGATATCATATCATAACAATGAGATATGTCATTCGTGTATAACGCATGAGCTTTTTCCCAAACTAAATAAATAACACGCCTGGAATGGACGAAACAAGGACGTCATCTTGGAATCAGTAGATCACCATAAGAGACTACATAATTGAGCGTCAACTTTCTCCCCTTGTTTTATAGCTTTCGCATCTTCCGTGCTAGATTTTGCTTTTTCATCTACCACACTAGCCTTGTTCTTTAAGTGATCTTGGACACCTTGACCTTTGCACCACAACTCAATCGAGGAAGCCCAGGCTAAATAATTTGAACTTCCCATTAAAGGTTCGGGAGTGATCATAGGACTTGAACTTCCAATTCCAATATTTTTGGAGCCAAAAATATCATGCCCAAAAGACATCTTGGGAATTTGACTTGAAAATCCCAAGAAACAGAATTGAATGTCTGAAAATTCTCCGAAAAAAATATGAGCTAGCCGAAATTTAGGTTCCGGCCATCGGAATGTTAAAAGACTTGGCGGTATCTGGAAAAGAGTAATTGGTTGGAATAGATTAGCGACCCCAGCAAAAAAAAGAACTCAAAAATTCGATCGGAGATTGGCTCACGCACTGGCGCGTGACACAGATCTCGTCGGAATTTTAGAATTCCAACAGGCGCGTGGCTGGTATTTTTCCAGCGGTTTTGGTTCGGTTTTTGTCGCCTGAGCTTCCCGATCCTCTTGGTGGTGGTGTTTTTTCACACAACCCACAAAATAAAAAAAGACAGAAATCAGTCACCGGAATTGATGCACGATGACTGAGTTTTCTTTTCTGAAGTTTCTTACCAACTCTCTATTACCATGTAAAATTAGGTCTTGGGCCTAACTCACATCCCAAAAGCTAGCCGACGTAAAATTAGGTCTTAGGCCTAGGTTAAAAATAAAAAAAAAATAAAAATTAAATTTAAAATAAAAAAATAGGTCTTAGGCCTAATTCACACCCCAAGAGCTAGCTCATAGGGAGGAGGATTATCCAAGCCTTATAACGAGGCAACCCATCTCATTAACCACCAATGTGAGACTTTCTCTCTTTCTTGAACACCCCATCTCACGCCCAGGATCAGACATCTAGTGCAAGGACAAATTTCTTAATTCGGGGGCAACATTGGGTGAGATTGGCCCTGCTCTAATACTATGTGAGAATTAATGGATAAAAAAATATTATTGAAAATTGTGTGTTTATATGATTACATCCGGACTCTATTTTTAGACACTGCATTATAATCCTTTTCCAAGTAGGATTTTATATACTATTCCTATTCCTACTCATATTCTAACAATCCTTAACATCGAACTATGGTTAACATGCTTATAATTTAGGATGATTGGGTTCTATAACCATAACAAATATTTCAATCTTAAGGGCCGGGTCACCTTTCTATCCCCAAACTCCCAAATTAGGCTAAGTCTTGATACACTAGTCATAAATATGTCCTATCATACCTACCTAGCAGGCAATCTACACTATACACCATCTCAAAAACTTACCTTAGCTTCAAGAACGGGCCCACGGGGCCCGCAGCGGAATCCATAGTGTTAGGCTAACTTACCTTAGCTTCAATGGATGATTCCTTACACTTTCCACACTTCAAGCTCTCAAAAGTGGTGGAAAAAGGGTTAAGAAATGAGGAAGAAAAAAAAGGTGAAGAAGGTGGGATTTAACACCCCAAGTGTCGCTGAAGTGATCGACAACCACTTAAGCGACACATGTCAGCTAAATTAGTCGAGCAAGGAAAGATGGGGTCACTAAAACGACATCTTGGTCGCTAAAGTGGACAAAGAGCGCTTAAGCGACCCTCAGCCAAACAGCCAAGGCCGCTAAAGCAGCTCAATATCTCTAAAGCGACTACCTCTTAAGTTGTCGTTTGGCTGCTTAAACGGCTACACCAGTAACTTAAGGCATCAGATTCGTCCAAGCCAAATGGACTCCAACTGGGTGCTCGGTATTCGTTCGGAACCCCGTGCCCCGTGTGCGCAAGTAAACTATACTACCATTCCAAATTCGACATTTCAGTCTCAATGGAACCATTAAAACTTTCATCCGAGATAATCTCGATTAAATGTGGGGCCCATACCTATAGTTTCATATTTCATAGATCCACCTAATAAACCAAAACGAGTTTGGATGCCTTTGGACCTAAACCAAGGGCCCCCTAGCCTAAAATCAACGGTCTGGAGCTGATGGTGCTATCGGAATTCTCATTCGAGGTTGTTTACTAGGAGTTTTGGTTCGAGACCTATTCCTTAACAATGGTAGCTCCAAAAAAGGGAAATGAGCGTAAAATCCAAAAGAACTGCCTGGTAATCGACAGTTCTGTCAAGTCATAACTGAATTATAGCCACTGTGGGAAGGCTCGCAATGTCGGAAAAGCACGAAAATCGAGGAAATGACCTAGAGGGTCGTTACAATATCCACTGCTAAAAGGATTTTGGTCTACGAAAGTCAATAGATAGAAAGAGCCCAGAAGCTTAAAAGGACGAAGTACTGGGCCAGCATACATAAAGCATGATTTCCCAGATAACCTTTATAGAGATGCAATGGTTCCAAGGGATTTTTCTATAGGTGCCTTTTCAACCAACTTCCTTCACTTTCCAAACAACCAAAACTCTGCCTCTACAACCAACTAGCCTCTAACTTGACCGTGGACGATTGATGCGTGTGAATCCAAACCACAACACACTGATATCACGTTAATATGAGCACAACCAAGTGGAGACTCAATCGAGCCCAAGACAATTCATGGCATGAATCATGCGACCAACTCCAATATCAAAATCTAACCTTCTTTTACCTTTCCAAGCCTGCCATCAACTTCGCACCATGCAAAATGTCATTCGAGTCTTGTCCGCACAGTCCCATCACACTATCCTCGAAGAGTTAGAGCTGATCCACTGAAGATCCATAATGGCAGCATAAGGATAAGCCTATAAGGTGCTTCTTAGACATGCAAACGGAGATGGTCAAAGCCTACGATCTCCTGCCAAAGCTTCAATTGGTCCGGATGACTCTAAAGACCAATAATTAGGAGTCCAAAGCACAAATTCTCAAAACTGAACGTTCTCCTCCAGAGTATCCCATCAACTGAAGACAAAACCAAACCAAACTAGGCTAAGTCCAACTCGAGTACACTTCTTCTGCTGAGGAGATATTCAAAATTTCTGGCGGAGATTGAAATCCGAGGTCAGAAGTAGAAGAAACCATCATCAAATGCCGACAGACTATCATTAGAACATCTATCAACCATAATCTATCTGAACTAAAGATAATCGAACAAGTACGGTAAGAGTAGGCCTAGCCAGCCTATAAATGAATGCGCAATGGACACAAATCTGGAATGGACGCTGCAACCAAGCTCTATAAGTCATAGCTGAAACTTTAACGCCGAGGTTGAACCATTCGATCTCAACTACCCACCAATCATGTTGACGACTAGGCGATAAAATCCAAAACTAGTGTCAGTAAGCCACAACCTTACTCTAAAAAATTAGGCCTATCCCCATTGGTTTACTCTAGAGCCAAAATCGAAATGTAGTCGAGAACAAAATCAGAACCAAGGAAAACCATCGACCGAGGACGCAAGCAATCTACTCCACATATGCTTAAGGGCATAATGCACCATAGCATACCCAAGAACTCACCAAGGCTGCAAGCAGTACTACTGATAACCAAAACTCTAGCAACTCGAGAAATGCAACCATTGCCAGAAACTGGTCAATCCGGTGCTCCATCTACAACAACGAATACCCATAGGCACATATCATCAAGGAGAAGCACTCCACAGGGTTTTATTAGGCCGAAGAAATGTTGAAATGAGGATTTCCTAAATTCTCCCATTTTATTCTATTTTTAACTCAATTGGGTCATGGACTACATCACAACAAGAATGGGGCACCCAACTCCACACCAATATCAAAATCAAAACTATCACGAGGAGATGAACCCAACAAACCAGAAAGGCAAATCTAAGACCTTTCAACATCAACATCAAAACCACTACTAGGCGATGAACTAGCCAAATTAGAATGGATCAAAACTGGTCAGCGAATTCGATGGTAAGTCTTAGAATCCCAACTCAGAAACGGGTAATACAACCAAACTACCAACTCTAGAACCATAATAGAACCATGAAAGGCCAACCTACCTTTACTTTTATAGCCCACTCAACAACCGATCTAACCTCGCCAATAGTAAGGGAAAACAATCAACCTCATCTTACTAAAAGAGAGAAAACCATTCAACCGAGCTAGCCGCCTTAGCCAATGAACAAGAATCACGAGGAAGGGGATGCTAAGTAGATAATGTTAGTCTAGTTGTCTATCAAGTAAAGGGGATGCTAACTAGATAATGCTAGTCTAGTCGTCTATCAAGTAAGGATCGATCAACGTCAAAACAATGATAATAATAACAACAACAATAGTGACACTAATATAAGGTGTAAGTGGTACCAAAAATGAAAATCAATAACAAGTAGCACTCTATGGCATAAAAGGCCAATGTGCCAAAGTAAAGGGATTTTAACCCAAATGCTACACCTCTCTAAAAATATAATATTGTACCACTCTATCCTCTACTAAAAGAAATTATCTACCGGGGTAGTCACACAATCATGAACTCTACTTACACAACAACCAATATAATAATGCCAAGGCATATAATCATTGATTGGTACGAAAACCCCAATTCAACTCAAATAAAAAAAGTAAAACATAGGAATTCAAGGCCACATCTGTCACTGTAGAAATCCTAAGTCATAATCCTGATGTGCACAAATGAGTATGAATCTGAGTGGGTCTAAACTCAGACTTAGCGTCTGAATCACCAACTGAGGCACTAAGCGCACTACCTCTAATAAAGGCGCCACATCTCTAGGAGAGTGATGTGGATGAGATGAATGACTAATAATGCCACATCGGGGACACTCTCTGGACCAATGATCTATCTCTCTACAGTCATAACAAATCCCTGAAGCCCTAACCTGGCGAGAAACACTAACTAATCCCAACTGGTTGACTAACTGACACCAAGGACACTCCCAACTGAAATGACCATCCTCCCCGCAATCATAGTATGCCTCAGGAGCTCTAGGCTAGCGAGGAATATCTCCTGACTTTGTTTGAACAATCAACTCGCATATGGCACTCCTTTGACCAATGGCCAATGTCGCCACAATCAAAACAAGCTTCTGAAATACACTGAGGTACTGCACCCACTGATCCAAAACAGCCGCCACGACCACAATTAGAAGAAATTGTAAAGTAAGACCAAGACTCAAAAGATCGACGAAGATCAGGTAAGTTGTAATGATGCCCCTTTTGTACTTGAGAATAACCAAGAAAGACACTTTTGAGAGCATAAGGGGTTAAGTTTTGAACAAAACATGTACTCCCAAAAACACGAGAGAGAAGAGGGTAAAATGGTGACTGAGGAAACAATATTGAATAAGGAATTTGATTTTGAATGGACTAAGGAGGGTATTCGATTAATTAAATAGCAAGATGAGAAAACTACATCTTCCCAAAAACATAGCAAAACATAGGACTGAATTAGAAGAGTGTGAGTAGTCTCGATGAGGTGCCTATTCTTCCTTTCTGCTACTCCACTCTATTAAGGGGTGTATACGGACAAGAAGTATGATTAATTCCTTAGTTATAATTTGATGATAATGGGAGGCCATTTTTCTTAAAGGCATTATCACTACAAAAGGTACGAATAAAGACACAAAATTGATTTGTCATTAAGCACAATAACTCTTGAATATAGGAAACAATTCTGAGCGATCTTTCACTAAGAAAGTCAAAGTACATCTTGAATAATAATCAATGAAGCAAACAAAATAATGAAACCCGAAAATTGAACTGACTCTACCAGGACTCCAAATATCAGTGCGTTCTAAGGGAAAGATAAGACTCTGGACGACTCTACGTGGAAAGGCAGTTCAAATATGTTTTCCAAGTTGGCACGACTAACAATCTAATGTGGACAGACTAGGCAAACTAGGCATCATCTTTTGTAGCATGAACAAACTAGGATGTCCCAAACGTTTGTGAATTTCGTCAAGAGAATCCGTCACCGGACATGTCATAGAGGAGTTAGGAGAGATAAGGTAGTAGATACTTGTGATTCATATCCTACACCAATTGTTTGTCTGGTACTACAGTTATGTATGCCAAAAGAGTCCTCAAGAAATAGTATGCCACAATTAGGTCATGAGTCAAATGAATGGCCTATGCAAGATAAAAAGGACAACCACAGGCATGATGAGTAGAATTTGAAGTTACAGGATAGGGATCTAGCTTGTCCAACTCCTTTTACTTTGGTTCGATTACCACTGGCTAAAGTGACAGTCGGAAGTGTGAGAATAAACAATATTTGACAATAGTAATTTATCACCAAAAATATGATTAGAAACGTTAGTCCACAATCCATGATCCAAAGGTAGGAGATTGTGCAGTGGTAGAGATATCTGCTTACTTGCTCGATACTGGCGATACTCATTATGTTCCTCATAAATAAATTCATTGATTACTTATGATGTTAGACTGCGCAGCATGATAATTTTTAGACTATGCAAAGCATAAGATATTTCACGAGTGTGTCCAAGCCCGTTACAATAACTACACTTACGTTGAGAATAACATACGTCACAAGTATGTCCAAGCCCATTACAATAACTAAACCTAGGTCTAAATCTTTTGAAATGACCTCCCCCATGGTCGATTCTTCATAGACTGTGATGTTTGATTATCTGATCTCATTATTAAGGGGTTCAGACTTAATCATAGGACTAAATAAAAAATGAACGTTTGCAGAAAATGTACTGAAATGTCAAAAAAATTGAAAGGGGTTTGACAAATCTCGCTGACAAACGTTGCTCGATTAGGATTTGGATGAAGACGATGGAACCCTAATTTTCGCGATCGAAATCTGGGCAATAACTGTAGATATGTGGTCGGAAGACCACAACAAAAAAGGAAAAGCTCTTAAAATCTATCGAAAAAGCTCTCACACTCCTAATGCATGAACAAATCCGTCAAAAACACCTATGCTTGTGCGTATAGTTTTTTCCGATGGTTTCAATTGGGTTTTTGTCGCTTGAGATTTTTGAGCCTCGTGGTAGTATTGGTTTTCATGCAATGCTCACAAAAGAGAAAATGACACAAATCAATCAAAAAGTCATTGAAACTGATGCACCGTGACCTATTTAGATTTAGTTTTCTTTCCCTGAAGTATCTCACCAATGCTTTGATATCATGTGAGAAATACATGAGAAAAATATTACTCCCCCCGTTTCAAATAGAATGACCTATTTGTGCCTTGGCACGAAGATTAAGAAAATAAAAGACTTTTGAAACTTATGGTTTTGAATTAAAATTATGTCAAATATACCAAAATATCTTTTTATCTTGTGGTCTTAAGCATGTGACATGAGAAGTTGAAATTGAAGTGTTGTCAGACAAGTAAGGGTCATTCTTTTTTAAACTGAGTAGAAAGAAAAGTCGGTCATTCTTTTTGCAACCGAGGGGCTATTGAATTGTGGATCTACATAATTACACTGAGACCTATTTTAGACACTAAACTATAATCCCTTTCCTACTAGGACACTACATTTACAATCTCTTTTCACGTAGATTCTATATACTATTCATGTTCTTACTCCTATTCTAACAAGATTTATTATTAAAATATTATTTTTTGGACTATTTGAGTTAAATCACCAATTTGCCAAGAAATTCTCATTACTTGTTCTCTACATCATATAATGTAGCTTAAACTTAATACTATTTATTTACACAAAATGATGATTTTATTGAGGAGATATAACTTAAGTCAATAAAGAATAGTTGCTTCATTTGTCAAAGCCTTAAACGATCGTGATTTAGTCCAAGAACTCACTGAAATATCCAGATATCCCAACGTGCATTCTATTTAGCATTGATTTATCCTTTTTAATGTTATTTTACGTTTTCCCTCCATTTTATTTTACTAAACTTTGAAGGAGAGCTTTGGAGTAACATGTAAAGTTGCCTCTATGTGACCAGGAGGTCATGAGTTCAAGCAGTGAAAATAGTTATGTGTAGAAATGCAAGGCAAGACTGTGTATATTAAACCCTTATGGTTCGACGGGGAGTTTTAGTGTACTGGCCTGTTTTTTTTTTTTTTTTTTTTTTTTTTTTTTT
>JAPEIP010000011.1:170197472-170221289 GCA_026120095.1 Capsicum chinense | reverse complement strand
ATAGGGTATTGGGGGCGGGTAGATGATTTTGAGAATTGTATGAACATTTCAATTTTAAAGTAAGATTGAAAGAGAGTTTTGAAAAATGTTTTCCTTTTTGAAGGGAAGTCATTTTCCTTAGATTTAAGGAAAATAAGTTGGTTTAAAAAATATTTTTCAAAACATATAAGTCAACCAAACATAAGGAAATTGGAAAACATTTTCTGGAAAATATTTTCCTTCATACCAAACACATATAAATGCGGATATAAATAGGAAATCTCTGTAATTTCATAAAGATAAATCACAATAAAAATCATTGAATAGGCATTACGTTCATCTATTTAAAGTTTTATTTTTCTCCTTCAAATTACATGTCTCTCATCATGTACTTATTCTAATAATTTTAATATCATTTTAAAATATTGTACTAATTAATATGAAACAAACTTGCAATGCAAGTACCCAAAATTAGTTAGTAATAACATAAAAGAGGACTTCCTTTATTTGTTTAGTCATTTATTTCTTACGAGTAAAGAGGGACTCATTAATGATAATAGATGACTTGTCGTAAAGGAATTCCAAGCTACATAAAATGAGGAAACTTTTAATTCTTGGACTTCTTAATTATGTAAATAAAGAGTTCATATATCTACCCAACACTCTTAACAATTTATGTGCCAACGCAATCATTAAGAATTTTGTTCAATATTCATAATGATTCTCTGTATTCGGAACACCTATGTATGTTACTACAAGTATTTGCTTTTGCAGGCTTAATCCAATTATCCATGTAATTGGATTTGATTTTCAACTTGTTATGTTATCTTTACAGGGACCAAAAGATTTATATTCCAGGGGAGGTGCATATTCATCAGGAGGTATACATGTGACTCGTATATTACTATAACTTTGTATATTAATAAAAAAGAGAAGCCATTACATATGAGATTTTTTTATTGAATTTCCATCTCTTCACATGAATAGTTATGATGATGATTTCCCAATTAGCCCGATGACCGTGAAGTCCTCAATTCTTTGCTGAAATTGTTTCTAGACAACTCCCCACCACTTCCATCCCCCATCCCCTGCCAGAGAATATATACTTACAATTGGCAGGTCTACAACAAGTAGGTGCATAAGCAATTTGTTTTTTCACCTAGGTTAACTGTGATTCTTCTATTTATCAGTTGATTCAGTCCAATGGGCCTCTTACTTTTGGAGAATACACCGAGAAGCTCCTTGACAAGTATTACCATTCATAATGTAAAGCCGATATAGTTGCTGCCAGAGTAGATTGAAATCAAGTATTACCACCCATAATGTAAAGCCGATATAGTTGCTGCCAGAGTAGATTGAAATGATCTTTCATTCCTCGGTTTGAGGATACATGAATCAGTACGAAAACAGTTACTTATTTTTGCAATAGTGATATTATGAAATGATATTTTGACATTCTAATGAGGACGTTGGAAGCAGCCAACGTAGTTCAAACTCTTGTCCTACGAAATCTATTTGATTATGTTCTGGTAAATTATGCTATCAATGTTAGGCATTAAAATAATGTCTTACATCTTCATGTTCTTGGAAGAAGCCAATTTTGATTTATTTCATTACCAAATGTGATTGTCCTTTGTTGTTGTTGTAACTTCCATGCTGGAGCAAGTTAAGAAAGTGCAAGGTATAATTACAATTAAGGAGCATCATCTCCCATTTCTGTGAGCTAGTCGTTGTTTAGCTGTGATCCTCTCTCCAACCTGCTTAGCAACCCAGCTAAGCTAACTGAAATTTGCAACTCAAGTTGAATTACCGAATCTTAGGCAGGACAGGTTTGGTATAGATCTCTTACTGATTCATTTATGAATAATCTTCGTCTTTTATACCTTGACATTGATAATGTAAATGTTCTTTTACACTAACAGCTCATTTTAAAAGTAAGCGACATTCACTAGTAAGTTCAACAACATCAATAGCACCATTATGTGTATATACGCGAAATCCTTAAAAATATAACCAATAATGCTATTCTAGTTACTCAAAATGTTCAAAGGGTTAGTTTTATCTGTTTACTTTCAAATATTGTCACCATGTAACATTTGTTATGCTTTAGCGAACAAAATGCCTCTCCCATTATCTGATCACATGTATCCATATTTTAATAGAAGTCACCATGTCTATCACCAGCTATTAAAATTCATGTGGCTTGACATTGCACGATGTGGAACGCCACCACCACCCTAACTTTATTTTACCCTCCCCCAATACCTTCTGTTTCTTCTTCCACTGGCACTTGCACCAAGATCAACATCACCTCCACCCTGGAGGAATCGGGGGTTATAACCCACCCTGAAGGAATTGACGGTTATAACCATTTAATTTTAGCGCCAAGGATTTGACCAATAGTCTACCGATAAATCAAGTGTGTAAGACTCGATGACAAATTTTACAAAATAATCTAGAAAAACAATTGCACTGATAAAATAAATAGATGATGTATCATAAAATCTTCAAATTACTCACTTGTTTCAAGAAATAAAAGGACAATTGTTCCGAAGTAGAACTGTACGACCCTCCCAGAAAAGAGCCTTATCAAGGGCATTTGTTTCTCACTAGTTTGTAGAAGATGTCAGCGTACACACTCAAACCAAAATGCCTTTTGCGCACACCACCTCCTTGACTACCACATTGGAGTACCTTTTTCCTCCTTGTGTTTCTTTCTTTCTTTCTCTATTTATTTATTTATTTATTCATTCATTCATTTATCATTCTAGTCCCCCCAACAAAAAAAAAAATAGCTTATATACCAACTTTTATTTTCTCGTGGAGTGTTTTATTGATCTTAGTAGACGTGTTGGTGGAAGAAGAAATGGGTGGGGGAGAAAGGCTAATAGGGGAGGGTAAAATGAGTAAGTATTAGTCATAATTCAAATTCCATCAAGCCATGATGAAATCTAACTCAATTTGTCCAGCAAACCATACGTCATGGACTTACCCAAAATGAAAAACAATAAAATACATGAAAGAGTCAAATACAATGAAATTTAATTCCAATGATATGAAACACACTTTCGATTTGAATATTACACCATTTCCTGATTAAAAAGGAAAACAGAGGTAACAGTGAATGACTCTAAGCTACCATGAACTAACTGGAAGATTGAAAAAGGAACACTAAAACATTAACAGATTTCCAAAGCTATCTTACGAACTTCTAATCTACTCTTACAAGACTAATCATCTCAAGCTGCATATAAGTGTGCAATGACATGCAAATAAGAAGCGTATGTAGACTAAGCAGTTAAACATGTATATAGCTTATAATGTTAAATTAGCATGAAAATGATGCTTATCATATTATACTAGCACGATAGAATTTTCAAAGTAGTAATGAGTCACTACATAGAAAGAATACATATAAAGCATGTATATTAATAACCGCCCTTGTCACGCCATAAATTCTTGGTAGATGGATAGGAGCCCTTGCCTTAACTTTGACCAGGCAAACGAACCTTACATATGATAATGACTTCTGCATGAGCGAAAATGTAAATATTTTTATAAGGTATTGTCACACCCCAAATCGGACGAGGTGGACAAGTACCATATGAATACCTGTTTTACAGATGACCTATGACATATGATAAACCAATGAAACAACATACAAAAGGAACAACTATCAAGAACTTCATATATAATGCATGGCCAACTGTGCAAAACAAATACAAATAACAAGTGTAACTGTGAATACATATGAGAACTCCACAATGTCTAGGAAGCCTTTAAAGAGTCTATAGCTATACAACTGTCAACTGATCAGGACAGGGCCTGGACATATACAAAACTATGAACATATAAATAACCAAACAAGAGTACTAGACACACCCTAGATCCTGATAGAGATGGAGCCTACCAAAAGATAAGTTGTGTACACAACAATGCCTAGTGTGGATGTATGTTATACTGTGTACTTGATCCTGCATTTGTAAAAATGCAACTCCCTAAACTATAGAGACGTGACTACATATAAAACATCTACTGGTCGTAGTTAAAATAGGAAAAATAACAAGTAGAGAAGTGAGAATGCTCAAATGAATAAAGTATCAAAGATAAACTATGAGAATTTAAATACTGAAACATTATCTAGAAATGTTACTCGTGATCTAGCTTTATTAGCTATTTATACAAAATAATAGTTTGCCTATGTCAAATACTAGGTCTTTTATTAATACACGTGGTCAATGATATGCCTCGGGTGCAATCTGTGACAAGTGAGAAACACATGAAAGTTATGGTATGAAAAACAACACAGCCGTTAGCTAAATTTTAACACATTCATTGCCCTTCTTCACATTTTTTACCTGCACCATCAAACCCTTTGTTGGAAAGTAAAATTCTCGATATCGAAAATAAATAATCGAGACAAGAAAAATATTGCAACAATCAATTTATTGATTTCAATATGTGAGTGTTACAATCTCTATGAATCCTCTGATTCGCCTTTTCAGATATAAATTTTCAAGGGCTTAAAGCTTGATCTTGAATTTGAACTTGGTTTGTTGATTTGAGGGACTTGATCTTGACTTATGATTGAATGCAAGGGCTTTTGAGCTTGTTCTTGAATAATGCGGTCTTGATCTTGAATCTTAATGAATTTGATTTGAATGCTCGAGCTTTGTAGAGAAATTGTGGCCTTTGATTCACGAGCTTTCTCTTACTTCTAGTTAGAATTCTGGGGTTCTTTTCTAAATTATGAGACCCCTATTTATAGTTGTGGAAGGGAAAGATTCATGATGAAGATGAACTCCCTTTGGCCAATCAAATTCAGGTGACGTGACACCTTTTATGGGCTTTGATTTTATTGGGCCTGCTGCATCATTTTGACATGTGACATGGTCCTATTGGCTCCTTTCCTTGACTAGGTATGCCACGTCATTTGACACGTGATGCTTATTTGGACATCTAGAATATGACAGTATCTTGAGTTTAGCAAAGTGGGCTCATTATTTGTAGCCCAAATTAATGAACTAGCCTAATAAAGATTGGACTTTATTTAAATCCATACGTTTTTGGACTTGAATAATTAATCCAATTGTATTAATCCGCAATATTTATTTGGGACTAATCTATTTTGAATTTAACATAATCCGAATTTTGTACGGATTTCAATTTAATGAAATTTTGTTGCCCATAAAATGCCTCATACTTCAAGACTTGTCGAGATATTTAATCTTTTTGAGTCTAGACTTGAAGTATGATTCATTTAAGCATTTCAATTTAATAAAATTTCGTTGCCCATAAAATGCCTCCTACTTCAAGACTTGTCGAGATATTTAATCTTTTTGAGTCTAGACTTGAAGTATGATTCATTTAAGCAAGCTTCCTTCGTGCTTCAAAGATTTCCATAAAGCAAAACCATGCAATTTACATATTGATATTGCCTCTCAAAAAGTCTCTTATTTTTGTATGAATCTCTACACGTAAGATCCGTTGGTGAGGCATGATCCGATTTCAAATAAATTTTGAAAGTCTTTTTATCGCCTTACTTAACCTGAAATAAAACTCTTCCGATTTGAACTTAGATTGGAGAAGAAAATAACCTCCAATTTGAATTTGTATGGGAGAAGAAAACAACCTCTCATTTGAATTTGTATGGGAGAAGGAAACAACCTCCAGTTTGAATTTGTATGGGAGAAGGAAATAACCTTCAATTTGAATTTGTATTGAAGAAGGAAGCAACCTCCCATTTGAATTTGTATGGGAGAAGGAAATAACCTCAAATTTTAATTTGTATGGGAGAAGGAAACAACCTCCAATTTGAATTTGTTTATGAGAAAAAATAATCTTCAATTTGAATTTGGAGATGGAAACTCTTCCAATTTGAGAAGCAAACATCCATCCTGCAACTCTATAAAAGAATGTAGGTTTTCACTTTTTCAGTATCAATTTCGGGGTTTTCAAGCCATGAATAATATTGAGGTAATTTCTTTCCCTCCTACTTTTCTTTTATTTTCGTCACTTTTTTTCAGCACAACATCTTAGTGGTAAAAAATCTATATCTTATTGTAGGAATATCGAAATTATGAATCGTTTGATATTCTAGAAACTAGACTTCGAGATCTATAACATATCAAAAATTCAGCTTTAAATTCCTTTAATATAATTGTCGATAATTTTTTGAAGTTAGCCCTGAATTTAATCATGCTGAAAATTTCAGATCTGCGCTTCTTTACTAAAACTTTTATATCTTGAAGTAGGAACGACAAAATTGCAAGCCTCTTGATTCTTGTGAAACTAGACACAAAGATATATATCATATCCGGAATTCTTAATTTAATACCTTCGATATTATTTTAGGTATTATCCAGAAATCAACATTGAGTTTTGATGCATCAATAATTTCAGATTTGCGTGATGACACCAAAAAATTTATATCTCAATATGAGAGTATTGAAATTATGATCCGCTTGAATCTATCGATGCCGTAAACATGCATATATAACATATCTAAAATTTATATTTTAATAATTCTTGGATTGTTCTAGACGAATTTTTTTTAAAGTCGATCCTATATTCTATCCGACAGAGGATTCCATATTTGCATCGCCTCACCAAATAATTTATATCTTGATGTGGGACCATCACCATAAAAGGAAGTTTGATTGCTTCAAACTAGATTTTGAGAGCTTTATTCTCATCAAGGAATCTTATCTCAATCCAAGTTGGTGATATACAACTTTCAAGATCTCAACGCTCTGACAGGTAACATCCTTTCTATTTGTGTTTTTACTTTCTTTCTTGTTTTACCCCTTTTTTGCACGGTTGAAGCAAATAGCAATATGCAACAATCGGCTTAGGGTTTGAGAGTTTAACTTCGTCTCCGTACAATCTAAGACTGATCAATTTTTACTCCAAGATGGTGGCTATGCAACAATCGGCTTGTGCGAGAGTTTAACTTCGCCTCCGTACACTCTAAGACCGACCAATTTGACTTCAAGATTGTAGCTATGCAACAATCGACTTAGGGTGAGAGAGTTTAAATTCACCTCCGTACACTCTAAAATCGACCAATTTGACTTCAAGACGGTGGCAATGCAACAATCGGCTTAGGTGCGAGAGTTTAACTTCGCCCCCGTACACTCTAAGACCGACCAATTTGACTTCAAGACGGTTGCAATGGAACAATCAGCTTAGGGTGTGAGAGTTTAACTTCGCCTCCTACACTCTAAGATCGACCAATTTGACTTGAAGACGGTAGCAATGCAACAATCGGCTTAGGGTGCGAGAGTTTAACTTTGTCTCCGTACACTCTAAGACCGACCTATTTGATTTCAAGACGGTGGCAGTGCAATAATCGGCTTAGGGTGCGAGAGTTTAACTTCGCCTCCATACACTCTAAGACCGACCAATTTGACTTCAAGATGTATGATTTTCTTTAAGTATGGGCCCTTTCAATGTTCAGCTTAAGGTGCAAAGGGGCAAATTTTATCCGCCTTAAGGCATGAAAATTTTGAGATCCCTTTAAGGATAAACTCGTGAGAACAAATTTTGTCCACCTTAAGGCATGGAAATTTTAAGATCCTTTTAAGGATAAAATCGTGAGAGGCCAGCTTAAGGTGCAAAGGGACAAATTTTGTCAACCTTAAGGCATGGAAATTTTAAGAAAATTATAAGGATAAACCCTTGAGAGGCCAGTTTAAAGTGCAAAGGGACAAATTTTGTCCACCTTAAGGTATATAAATTTTGAGATCCTTTTAAGGATAAACCCGTGAGAGGCCAGCTTAAGGTGCAAAGGGACAAATTTTGTCCACCTTAAGGCATGGAAATTTTGAGATCCTTTTAAGGATAAAATCGTGAGAGGCCAGCTTAAGGTGCAAAGGGATAAATTTTGTCAACCTTAAGGCATGGAAATTTTAAGATTCTTTTAAGGATAAACCCTTGAGAGGCCAGTTTAAGGTGCAAAGGGACAAATTTTGTCCACCTTAAGGCATGAAAATTTCGATATCCTTTTAAGGATAAACTCGTTAGAGGCTAGCTTAAGGTGCAAAGGGACAAATCTTGTCCACCTTAAGGCATGAAAATTTCGATATCCTTATAAGGATAAACTTGTTAGAGGCCAACTTAAGGTGCAAATGGACAAATCTTGTCCACCTTAAGGCATTCAAATTTAGAGATCCTTTTAGTTGTAGGCTTGGGGAACTTTAGCATTCCAAATCCTATTGAAGGAACTCTTTTTCTTTTTGATGGGTTGCCTCCATTGAGTCATAAATATTTGGAGTAAGTTCAAAATTTAATTAGAATAGTGTCATACTTAGCGTTCGTATGGCGGATACTGTAGGAACGTAATTTTTTTTACACTCATGCAACTGAACTTAGAATGAGATTCCAATCGCCTACACACCTCACTGAAGAGGATTAATTCACAACGTGGTTCTGGAGTGAGTGTTTTTTTGTGTCCCAACTTTTGCCTAGGCCACCTCTTTCGAGGTTTTTAACCTAGCAGATATTTTTTTCTGTGCCATACACAGTTTATACTCTTGCAAGCCAAGAGGACATGCAGTTTATACTCGTGCCTTAAGGTGTATCATATTCCTTCAAGGATAGTACTTCTTCAAGAAATTAGCATTGATAGGGACGATTTTTAATTCATCTACATCAACAAGTTTGTAAGCACCATTTCAATATGCCTCTTTTACAACATATGGTCTATCCCACTTTGGAGTAAATTTCCCACCAGACTTAAGAGAAGTAATAATAGGCTTTCTTATTGCGAGGACTTGATCTCCCACTTGAAAGCACCTCAAGTGAACACTTTTATTAAAAGAACGAGATAGCTAGGCTTGATAACATTCTAGATTTTGTTGAGGCTCAAGCCTTTTTTCACCAAGAGCTTCTAACTCTGTAAGACACAACTTAGGATTTTCTTCATCAGTGAGCGCTTCTTGAACAACCAGTCTTAAAGAAGGTATTTGATGCTCAAGTGACAGGACTGCTTCAACTCTAAAAGTAAGTGAATATAGGGTTGCTTGAGTTGGTGTACGGTAAGTTGTCCTATATACCCATAAAGCTTCTTCCATTCGCTTATGCCAGTCTCGTTTGTATTTGGAGATGACTCTCTTCAATAGATTGCATAAATTCTTATTGAATGCTTCGGCTATACCATTGGCAGCCATATGGTACATAGAAGACTTGTGCTGCTTGAAACCAAAGAGATCACAGATTTTGTTCATTAGCTTGTTATCAAATGGCTTTTCATTATCAGTTATTATATACTGAGGAATTCCAAAGTGGTAGATGATGTTTACTCGGATGAAGATTCCTTGAGGGAAACAGCTTTGGCCCATTTTAAAAAGTAATCTATCGCAGCTAAGATATATAAGTGTCCACCAAAAGACTTTGGTAGTGGACCAACAACATCCATTCCCCACGCATTGAATGACCAAGATGCTATAGTTGGATGTAGTACCTCTTGCATGGAATTGACAAGATTTGCATCTTCTAGCATAGTCCAAGCAATATTTCACCATTGTTGGACAATAATATCCTATCCCTTTAGTGTGAAAATGGAGCTTCGGTCCAGACTGATGTGATCCACAAACTCTCGAGTGCGTTTCTTGCAGAGCTTGAATTGCTTCTTCCCCCCCAGACACCGTAAGAGTACTCCTTCAAATAATCTTTTGTACAACATGTCCTTATAGTAAAGGAAGAGAGACACACAACGACGAATGTTAGTCCTTCTCCTTGGGTCCTCTGGAAGTATCCCATAACATAAGTAATTAATGATAAGTTGTCGCCAATCTTTTTTTGCAGCTTCAGTTATGGTAATGAGGTATTTAACTTTATTTTCTCCATCCTCATTTGATGTGGGTACTACCCATTCTTGGCGGATAGTAACTTGCGTTTGATTTGGAAAAGTCAAGGTTAAGGCCAAAGTAGCTAGGGCATCAGCTTGCTTATTTTCTCTTCTTGGCACATATTGTAGGGTTACTTCTCCAAGCCACCCTATTAACATCTGTGCATAATCATGATATGATTGTAATTCAGGCTTTCTGACTTCATAGCTTCCCAAAAGTTGCTTGATCACCAATTGGGAGTTACCAAAGATTTGTAATTGTAGTTGTTCATGTCAACTGCTATTTCAAGTCCAATTATTAATGCTTGATATTCAGCTACATTATTAGAGCAACGTTTTGTTAGGGTAAAAGAGTATGGGATGACTTTTTTTTGTGGAGTAACAAACACCACACCGGCACCAGCTCCATCTCGATGTGCAACACTATTGAAGTACATCTTCCATAGGGGTCTATCTTCAATAACCAGTGCATCTTCATCAGGAAGTTCATCGCTCAGTTTCCAATCATCAGGTATCGGGCGATCTGCCAAGAAGTCAGCCAATGTTTGTTCCTTTATGGCCTTTTAGGGAATATACACAATCTCAAACTATTAAAATTGAAGGTACCATCTTGCAAGTCGATCACTAAGGACTGGCTTCGATATTACAAACTTGATGGGATTTGCCGGAGACACAAGACGGGCAATATGAGCTTGAAAGTAGTGCTTTATATTTTGAATTGAGAAGGCCAATGCCAAACATAACTTTTCTATTGGAGAATCCTTTAGCTCATTTAGTGTCATCATTCTGCTCAGATAGTAAAGAGAGTTTTCTTTACCTTAACTATTTTCTTGAGTCAGTAGTGCTCCAATTGACCTCTCTTGTGCCACGATATAGAGTATCAATAGCTTCTCAGGTATGGGTGCCGCAAGAACTGGTGGCTTCATTAAGTATGATTTGATACTCTCAAAGGCATTACTATAAGCTTGGTCCTATTCGAAGGGAGTGTCCTTCTTTATGAGATGACTAAATGGTTTGTATTTTCTAGCTAGGTTTGAGATAAACCTCCTTAAATATGCCAGCATTCCTTGAAGGCTTTTAACTCATGAATGTTTCGAGGCTCGGGCATCTTCAAAGTTGCATCGACCTTGGTTTGATCAATTTCAATTCCTCGGTGTCTCACAATGAAGCCAAGAAACTTTCCAAAAGTAACTCCAAAGGAGCACTTCAATGGATTCATCATAAGTTGATACCTTTGAATTAACTCGAACACCATTCTTAGGTCTAAGAATATGTAGACCTAAGAATCGTTTGACTATTATTTGTAGTGGGATTCGAATGATTAAGGGATTTATGTTGACAATTATTTTATTTTAATAAGGTTTCTATTGGTTGCAAATAATAGAGTATGCCCTAACTTTAATTCGCTTGATGTAAGGAATTAAATGAGAATATGGATTGCAATAAGGATTCAGAGAAATTAACTCTTCGTCTAATGATTAATACTTTAATGAGATTGGCCAACTTGAAATGAAATCAAACTCAAGTGCAATTTTATTTAAGTTCAAAAGAATTAAATGACTATCCACCTAAGTTAGGTTGAAGAATAGTAGGCATTGATAATTTTGTATTTCCCAAAAGTCAATACAATTCTACCCAATAATTGACAAGTAATAATGATATTAGCCATGGTAATCACAACTCTAATAATTCACGAATGACTTTTATTGCTAAAAAGTTAATGTTGCTGTCACAACCAGAAAAAGGGCCTGACCATGATGGGTATCTCAAGTCCCACGTGGATCGGAGATCACCCCCTGCACCTAACCAACCAAACACAACATTCCCCAATGTCGAATGAATTTCAAACCTATAACAAGATAACATGCGGCAAGTTTAACGAAAGTCAAAACATGTCTATAACCAATACCTAGTGACCGACCAAACAATCAACCAACATCACCCCATATCTACAGTAATCTAAAAAAAATCTTTTAAATAAAGAACAAAAATCAGTCTTGGTCGGGACACGTCTCCGACTTTACATATGACAATGAGAATAAAAATGATAATGTTAATGATAATGAAAGTAACTATCAATTCAAATCTAAGAATGAAAGTCGGTGAAATGCCTAAGCATTTTGAGGGATGAAATCTCACCACTTCACATCAACTCAATGAACTGAGCTGACCAACCTAACTTTTCGCAGGAAAGGTAAAAGTAACTCCAATGCCTGCATTGCATGGGGATACAATGTCTAGAGACGATTAGTGGGGTGAACCCTAGCATGTAACTCAGGGATAAGGATAACATAATCCCATTATCAATAGTTCAAAATCATTCAAAATTAATGCACAAAATCAATAACATATACATATAGATATATCTCATGTCGATATTGGAAACAATGCTTAACATGCGCTTTAAAACTTTTGCTTGGATTGTGCAGCTCAACCGTCATAAATTACAAAGGCATCCATGACTATATGGGCCCAGCTCTTCCCCAGCTAGGAGGGCCCCAGTACATGTGTCCGCACAAACCAGAGGGTATACATATGCACTATGGGGGACTCGAACCTCCCAACATATCAAGGTGACATGAGCAGCAAATTATTTAATAATATATGGGGGCTCGAACCTCCCAATCAAATGATAGTAATTAGGGGTGACTTGAACCACCCATTCATATAGACCCCCGTTTTGGCAACCGCAGTTTCCAGTGTGAGTCTCTTGGGACTACTACTTTCATGACCTAGCTACACAACCCTCATTATAGTCTAATTAAAACATTTATCACACAATCCTATTCATTGAAAAACGATACATATTTATGCATACATTGTTGGTATTATTATACCTACTACACTTACAAGGTAACATCAACATACCACACCAATTATCTTCACTTGGGGAATTCATAACCCCTTGGTTCAATTTTACAAATTCTCATATTTCTCATAATTAAAAATTAATTTCACAATAAGGGGTTGGGGTTATAACTACTTCAAAAGTCAAAAGTTTGGGAAATCACAATCCCTAGTTCATTCACCATTCCCATGCATCAAATTGACTTTAAAACCACCATTTAAACATAACCCTTGCAGGGATAAACGTGAAATATCACATAAATAATAGTTATATAAAAACCCTTAAACCATGTTTTAAAAATCAACATAAATATCTCACAGCCAATACTTTAAAACATATGATTTTAAAAAATTAACAATGAGGAAAGAGTAACATGCCTGAAATATCAAGTTTCACGAGAAAAATCCAACCCTTAATCCCTTAGATGACCTATTTCTTGGAAACCCTAAGTATGGCTGCTTGAGAGAATTTAAGAGAGATTTTAAAAGTGTTTTAGTTATTTAACAATGCTAATGGGGTCCCCAATATGGTTTTAGGTTGTGGGTTACAATCGGGGTAGAAGGAAAATGTTCAAAGTGCCCTTAATGAAAAGAATAAAAATTGTCATAAGTGACTATACGACTTGTATAGACATATTATGACTCATCACAAGGAGTCATAGTTAAGATAGAACCAAAAGGGCCCTATACTAGTCTGTCTATGATTCATACCACCCACTCGTAACCATACTTGACAACTCGTAACGACTTCTTGTACTCAAGAAAATAACAAACTTGGAAAGACACAATGCACACCCTACGATTAGGACATAACGACTCATCATGTGTCTTTATGACTCATGGATTCAAGTTGTAATGAAGACAATGTCTTGGGACAAAATTTTTTGGACATCTTACAACTTGGTCCTTATGACCCGTAAGAAGTCTTGATGACTAATTAAGGGCCACTCATACTCAGAGCAGAATACTAAGACACTTATTTTGATTAAGTAATGACTGATTCCCCACGACCCGTCTTGGCTCCCTATGACTCATCAGGGGTACTGTTGTCAAGATAGTGAGGATAAAATTTTAGAAATTTATCAAGGACCAAAAGCTCAGGGTGTTACGGTTGTACTTCTAGCAACAATTAAAAAACTATTTAATAAATTTTTACAAACCCTATATCTTATGAAAATTGTTGGCTATCAGTCACTTAAATTACAAACATCTTAATTAACACTCTTTTCCCTATGAGATTTGACCCCAACCTTTGTTTGGTTATATGTTTGACGATAATCGCTTACGCTTTTTTAAAAGAAGTTGTAGTTTGGGTATATCAAATTTATTTCTCATATTTTTACTGAAGCCACTGAGATTTGGATAGTTTGTAAAAAAACTAGTGCAGCTTGTCATACGATGGATTCTGAGATTGCAAGTAATAGATACTCAGTTGACATGTTGGTCACGTAGAGCCGATGAGAACAGAAACGTGACCAAGATATGGTATATATGAAGATGCAGATGGATCTACTAACCAAAAACTTATTTTTTGGTAATGTTGAGAAGGTGAAGTCAGTGGGGTCACACAACAGAGTAGTTAAAACTGATTTCAAGGAAAAATTAATTATTTCAAGAGGGTTACTGGGCCAATGTCCAAGGAAACCAAGGTCAAAACTATTAGAGGGATAATCATTATGATAAGTATGGTTATAGAGATCACGAGCAAGAAAATTTGAAAAGCATAGGTGATCGAAGTGGATTATATATGCTACCCAAAAATCTTGATAATACTGTTATGACTCTAGGAAGATGCCTATGGAATCCATGATGGCTAAGTTTCTAAAAGGGAGTGGAATCTACTGATGTAGGTGTTAAGGAGATAAAAAGTGATTTTTCTACTATGAGTCAAATAGTTGATTTGCATTCAACTTCTATTAAGTATTTAGAACATCAGATGAATCAGTTATCTATGACCTGTAACTAGTAAAAGAGTGAAACTTTACCAAGTGATACGATACAGAATTTGAGGAACAATGGTACCTGCTTAGATATTACCACATGAAGTGGTAGAGTATTACTTGAGCCATATTTTGGAGTTCAATCACTTGTGGATAATATTGCATCAGATGACAAGGTTTAGGGTAAGAATGGCGAGTAAAAAATGATCCAACTAAGTCTAAAAATCTTGAAGAGGTTGTGAAAGAAGGCTACTGTTAGGAAAATTCTTGATTTAAAGAATGGAGATGTGTTGAGTAAGAAGAAAGGGAAAGAATATAAATTTCCACTATGCAAGATTATGAAGCCTCCTCCTCTATTTCCATATAGGATAAAGAAAAAGGCTAAGAATGGTAAGTTTAATAAATTTATGGCCATTCTTAAGAAGTTTTTAGTAAATGTATCATTGGTTGAATCTTTGGAACAAATAGCAAGATACACTAAATTCATGATGTTTGGTCACTAAGAAGAGAATGGTAAGCTATGTACTGATTTATAATCTACACACTATAGTGCAGTTGCTACAAGATCGTTGGTTTAAAATATGATCCAAGAGATTTTAAAATTCCATAAACAATTGGCACATTCAGTTTTGCTAAGGCACTTTATGATCTTAGAGCAAAAATCAATTTGATGCCCATGGCAATATATCGATAGTTGGGTGTAGGAGCCCCCAAACCAACATTAATGTAGTTATTAATGGCCAACCATTTTATCAAGAGACCCATTGGGATCCTTTATGATGTATTAGTAAAGGAATCAAATTTTATATTCCCAGTAGACTTCGTAATTCTTGATTATGATATTGACTTTGAAGTACCCATAATTTTAGGTAGACTATTCTTAACCACTGTTAGAGTGTTAGTAGATATGGATAAAACTAAGATTAAATCCAGGCTTAATGATGAAGAGATGAAGTTTAAAGTATGCCAGTCAATGAAATAACCAAGAGATATGAATGTTGTTTTTGTTATTGATATTTTAGAGAAAAGTAAAATAATAGTGCCTATTAAAGAGAGATTTGTAATTGAACCTTTGGAAGCAGTGTTGATGAATTTTGACAGTGATGGAATTAAGGTGTATGATAAAATAGTATGTGCGTTGACCGGTATGGGTCTGTATTCACATGCACTAAAGAGGTTGGACTTGAACTTGAAGAACAGACCAACACCTTCAGCAAAGTTATCTATTTAAGAGCAACCAGTGCTAGAGTTGAAAGAGTTTCTTGGACATTTGAGGTATGTGTTTTTTAGGTGAAAGAACACTTTGCCAGTTATTGTTCTATAGATCTAATTGAATCACAAGTGAAAACTCTTATATTGGTATTAAGGAGATATAAAAAGTCTATTGAGTGGACCATTGCAGATATTATTAGGCATTTCTTTAGGTATTTGCACTCATAAGATTCAGTTAGAGGAAGAATGCATTCCTACTATTGAGCATCAATGCAAACTTAATCCACCCATGCATGAAGTGGTAAAAGAGGATATAATAAAAAAGCTTGATGCTGATGTGGTTTACCCATTCTCTGATAGTGAATGGGTAAGCCAGTCTACTATGTTCTTACAAAAGTAGTATGACTGTAGTGGCCAAGGAAAAAAATAAGTTGATTCTACTTAGACCGGTTATAGGATGGAGAGTGTGTATGGACTACAAGAAGCTGAATTCTTGGATGCTAAAAGATTATTTTTCAATGCCTTTTGTGGACCAAATTCTAGATCATTTATTGGGAAGGGGTTGATATTACTTACTAGATGGATACTTAGGTTACAGTCAAATATCAATTCCCCTGAAGATCAAGAAAAAATAACATTCACTTATCCATATGGAACTTTTGATTTGAAGCGGATGTCGTTTGGGTTATGCAATGCACTAGCCACGTTTAAAAGGTGTATACTATCTATTTTTCAAACACTGCAAAGGAAACTTTTGAAGTGTTTATGGATGATTTTTCTATGGTAGGTGATTCATTTGATGATTTTTTTATGAACTTAAGCAATGTTTTGCAGCGCCGTGAGGAGTCCAATCTTATTTTGAGAAAAGTGTTACTTTATTGTGAAGGAGGGCATTGAAGTCGATCGAGCCAAGATTTAAGTCCAATAATATTGGGGAACAAGATTTCAGCCAAAGGATAAGTAAACAAAAAGTTACCTTTCCCAATATTGGTGAAGGGGGCACACAATTTCCTTGGTCATGCAGGCTTTTTATTTGAGGTTCATCAAGGACTTTTCCAAGATTGCAAATTCTCTTTGCAAACTATTAGAAAAGAATGTCAAGTTTATGTTTGATTTTTAAAAGCTTTACAATGCCTCAAAGAGAAATTAGTGGTTTCTCTCATAATTATTTCTCCAGATTGGTCCAAACCATTTGAAATAATGTATTATACAAGCATAGTGTAACTTGGGGCTGTTCTTGAATAGAAAATGGAAAAACTTTTTCATCCTATCTACTACGCTAGCAAGGCATTAAATGAAGTGTAAAATAATTATCCTATTACGGAGAAAGATCTCATGCTTATTGATGCAATAATTATTACGAAACACTTAAAACAACCAACAACACAAGATGAACAATAACTCATGGCAGCAACACAAACATGAGATAAGATAATAAAATGTAATAAGTAAAGATAGATAGTGAGACATAAAATTATTCAATAAACAAGAACCCAAGTGTGTATCAAACAAAAAGACCCCAATAAACAGTATAAACAACACTACACTCTTACGAAGACCTCAAGGGAACTGAAATCCCCAAGAAACCTCCATTTCTAAAATAGTAACCAACACAACGATTCCACATTGCCGCAAGTGAATCCACACTTGCACAAGTGATACCACACTTGTATACACTCTCAAAGATAAGTCATTCAAAATATTATAGTTTCTGAAAAATGAACTAAGAGGATATATTTAAAGTCGTCCTAAACTTATTACATAATAAAAGACCAAAAAGCCCTTAATAAGGCTTTTCAAAAAGGGGCAGCCATGGAGTGTATACATAGGGCGACTTTGGAGTGTTTGAAGTCTTTCTTCACACTTCAATTCTTGTTCTCTTGGTTAGGCATTGAGGGCATTCCCTAATCTTGAATCTTTCTGCGTTTGCCTTCCATGGTGTCATCAAAAGGTATGATTCCCCCATGACTCGTATTATCCTCCCCTTCTTGAAAAGGATTCAACATCGAATCCAAATCTTGAAAAACTAAAAGAAGGACAACCATACACAAACTCCTCATGGCATGAGGGTTAGGGTTAGTACAAACAATCATAGTATCATGCCAAGGTTGCACGCACTTCATATATAGCCAAACATCCTTCAAGACATTAGAAAGAAGGTCAACATTGAGTGCGAAGTATTCAGGTATAAAAATCATCAAGTGTTTCCATACTTTCAAGTTGTACATTATCATCATGAAGTAAAGAGACAATAGGCTCACCTAAAGATAAACTATCTTTCTTATTTAGTTGGATACTAGCCTCATTTACTAGAGTGCAAGAGTTAGTTTGATTACCTTGAAGATTATTTAGAGTATGTAGAATTAAGAGAGCTTGAGAATTTGGTGGATTGGAAAGGGTGGATTTGGGAAAACTTGGATGCTTATCATGTTATCCAACCTCTTTGAAAGAGAGTTTTCCATTCCTTCTATTCTTTCTTCCATTCAATTAATCATAGCATCATATTTTTTAATAAGTGACATAGCCCAACTAGGTATCCCACCTTCATTATCCATTGTACCTATTAAAATAAATAATAAACAAACAAAAAAATAGCAAACAACTTAAGGTTAGAAAATAAAACATTCTCATAAGCTCTCAAGCTCACACTTTTGAAATATCACTCAATTGGCATCGCAAGTGTTGGTATCTCATTTATACTCCAATGAGGCTACTGGGTGCCAATTGTGGCTTGAGGTCGGAATAGATTTTTGTTTGAAATGACTCAAAGAAAATATATGAGGACTTGTACCAAGAAACTACAATAAATCACAAAAAGATAAAAGCACACAAAGAAAGGTAACACAAAAGAAATAGACTCAAACAACTAATTTACAACCTAGTAGATGATTAGTAGTTGCTAATTAGCATTAGAATCAAGCAATGTAACCAAAGAAACAGAGAGAAGAAACTTAGAATCTAAAATTTTGAGCTTAAGCAATTTCATGTAGGGTGATGAGGTGGCGGCCTATCATTGGTTGTTGAAAATTGTTGAAAGTTGAATTTTTTTTTCTTTTCTTCAATTTGTATTGATCAATATTCAATTGGAAGAGTGTATTTTCGGTTTTGGGAGGGAAACAATAAGAATTGGAGGGTTTTCAATGTTCAAAAAGGCTTGACTTGTCTTTCACCTTTTTGGCAAAATACGTTTTGAAGCCTTTGTCCCCCTTTCCTATTTTGTAGGTTTTGGGAAGACCCCTTTCTTTCTTTTGGTAATAAGACTTTTTGAAAATCTTTCGGTCCCTTTTTTTCCTTTGTAATAGTCTTGGAATATTTTCAAGACTAACAAGACCACACCTTCTTTCTTCTTTGATTTTAGATCAAACAAACCACTCATTTGTTGACAAATAGATTCTTGCAGTTACCTTGATCCTGAGACTTGGCATGTAGATTTTGCTAAATACTATGTCAGAGACATTATTCTGCATGACCTTAGTTTTCATCAAATGAAAAAGTTCATACATAATGTGAATATGTATTTCTGGGATGAACCTTATTTGTTCAAATACTTCACTGATGATATTATTTAAAGATGTGTGCCGGAGGTAGAAATGTTAAATATTTTGTAGGCTTGTCATTTCTCCCTAGTAAGAGCACATCTTGCAGTTGATCGAATAGTTAGAATTTTTTTTCCAAAGTGGGTACTACTATCCCACAATTCATAAAGACGCTAATGAGTTTTTTAGAAACCATGATAGTTGTTAGTGACAGGGATTAATTCCAAACATCATGAGATGCCAATGGATAAAATACTAGAATTTGAGTTGTTTAATGTGTGGGGTATAGAATTCATAGGTCCCTTTGTTATCTCTGATGGTCATAAATATATTCTAGTCATTGTGGACTATGTGTCCAAATGGGTAAGAGCGATAACTCTAGAAGATAATGAAGGCAGAAGTGTAGTGGTATTCTTGAAGAGAACATTTTCTCTTATTTTGGTACTCCATGTACAATCATAATCAAGGAGGGTCTCATTTCTGTAATGAAGTATTTAGGGCGGCTTTAGCAAAGTATGGGGTGAAATAACACAAGGTAGCTACCCTTTACCACCCACAAACTAACAGGCAAGTGGAAGTGTCTATTAGAGAAATCAAGGCGATACTAGCCAAGACTTTTAATGAAAATGGAAATGATTAGTTGAGGAAGTTTGATGATGCCCTTTAGGCTTATTGAACTTCTTTTAAGACTTTAATGACCTTTAAGATCATTTCATTAATTTGCATGCATTTCTATTATTTCAAGCTTTCGTACAATAGCTATAGATCATTTATGACTTGCTGGAACTATCGATTAAGTTATCAAATAGTTCATCTGGGTTTTAGGCTCATTGTGCTATTTTGGAGCTTTTGATGTTTAGAATTTGGTCTCATACCAAAACTCCTAGTAGATGACCTTAGATGAGAATTATGATAGTTTTATTAGCCCTATAATATTGATTTTAAGCTAGGGGACCCTTGGTTAAGGTTCCTAATCCTTCAGATTCATTTTAGACTATTTGGAACATTAAATAAAAAATAAAACTATAGATGTAGGCCTCACATTTAGTCAAAATGATCTCGGATGAAAGGTTTGGTGGTTCCATTCAGTCCAAAACATTAATTCGGTAGGGTAGCATAGTTTGTTTGTGTGAACGAGATTTCAAATGAATCTTGAGCACCCAATTGGAGTCTATTTTTGGACTAAGAAAAACATTTGGTACCTGTTACCTGATAGGAACGCTTTAGCACTCATAGGGGTTTTAGCGGCCAACACTTTATCTCCTATGAGCCACTTAAGTAGCCTTGGACTATTATCTTAGGTCGACTTTGGCAGCAAGGCATGCGTCTAGGCAATTCTTCTTAAGTGAAAGGGTTTTTGCTTTTGTGGTGCACGTATAAAGCTGCCAGATCGCTTTAGCAGTTAAGATATATCTTTAGCAAAAGGAACTTTAGTGCCAACATATCCTTTTTAGTGATATTTGGGAATTTTAATCCCCTTTCCCCATTCTCCACTATATCTTTCACCATTTTCACAATAATTTGAGAGATGAAAGAGGAAAAAATGGGGAATCATCCATTGAGGCTAAAGGTATGCTATCCTAACACTCCTTGATCATTTTCCATTAATTTTCTAATTAATTTCCATCCTATTTCATGGGTAAATTCTTCGAGATTAGGATTTTAAATTCCTAAACTTTAGGGGATAATTTGGTCCCCAATTCTTGCACAATTTGTGTTCAACTTTTGAGCTCACTTCCTTGTCGTTTAAGGGACCTCGTGATGGATTCAATTTTGGATTCCTCTTGTGGTCTCCACAGATAGACCAACCCTTAATATAGCAATATGGGTCTCATTTTACTCCTAACAATGTGTAGACTACTATTTTGATTGCTGTGATATTTTAGGATCATGGAGCAAAGATGGACGATTTGTAGGCAATTTAAAGATTTGTAGTTCAACATTGAGGTAGGCTTCTATCTACTCTTCTTTATGAGATAGTGTATTTTATATGTTGCTTGTTAGATAGGAATGTTAGGATGTGATTATGCATAGAACACCATGACTTAGCCTAAATTATGTGTTTAGGGAATAGAAGAGTGAATCATCCCTTAAGGTGAAATACTTATTATACTTCTAGAATCCTATTACCCTAAGTTACTAGCATGTTTTAAAAATTATGTTTAGAAATCTAACCAAGATAGAGTCCTATCCATGGTTTTACTACTACTATTTACTTTGATCGAGAGTATTTTGACCCTTTCTATACTTTTATGATAATTTAGTCTCAAAATAGACCGCGAGCAATGGATTTACAGACTTACATACTTTTAGCCTTGATTTAAATCTGTTCATTTATTATAGATACATCTCTTTGATACTAGACGAAGGAGATTGATAAGGATGATTATGATGATGATTGAAAATTTTGGATCAGAACTAGGTCTGTGTATACAAGTACTCTCGAAACCCCAGGACCCTCTGCTGTTGTGTCGGAGAAGAGAGGTCACCGTAGGTCCTATCTTTGTAAGTCGTCCAGCTGGATAAGTTGTATACACTGGGTTATGTTATGGCTATTTGATTGGTTATGGTATTATAGATTTACTTTGCAGTCATTCTTGAATGCGCATTGCCTATCACCAGTGTAACAACCTGAATTTTAATGAAATATGTGAAATTTATGTTTCTATGTGATTTGATCATTTTACCCCTCCTCGTGGTTGCACTATTATATGTCTAGGTTGTGGGGTTGATTGGAACGGTTCCCGATGTATTTTAGTGCAATTTATGTGATATTATGATTTTTGGTGGCTTCGAGAGCCTTATGTTTGACTTGAGTCAACATCTTTTGATACTTGTGATGGATGGAAGAAGAGACTACGCTAGTAGAACTAGAATGTCAATGCTAGGGTGGTAACACGATTGGTGAGGTTTTATGGCTTTTAAATCTCATTTCGATTATCGATTTAGAAAGTTGTAATTTTGGTTTTGGGGGTCAACTCTTTGAAAATGATTTTTTTTCAAAAATAGGATATTGTGATTGAGTTTGGAGCATCGAATTTAATAATATTGCATAGTTTGTTTGCATTCACGGGATTCCAAATGAATTCTTAAGGGCCCGCTGAGACTCAGAATGCATTAAACCCCAACTAGGGTATCACTTAGCTAGTGCACCCACGATAGCGATGCTCATGTCATGATCACAATTAGGGCTACAGATGTAGTGTCATGATTGTGGTACCCTTGTCAGCCAGGTACTGCAATCACGACAGCTGGTCCACGATCACGAAGCCCGTGTATATAAATATCTGGGTTTTCACCATTTTCACCTTTTTGAGACTTGGAGCTTAGAGTTTTACAATTTTGAGATTTTTCTTCCACTTCTAAGCTAGGTTAAGCTTCATAACATCCATTTCAATTATTTTTTTCAATCTTTATCATCTAATTCTTGTTTTAAACTTGAATTTAAGTATGAAATTTGGTGATTTTGTCTTGTAAGGCCTAACATTTATAATTCTTAAATTTAAACCCCAATTTATACCATTTTTACTTAGATGAGATTCTAACTTAATAATTACCAGTTTCCCTCAATATCATCTTTAAAACAACTTCAATTCTTCATTTTTAAATGGATTTTAGGTATTTTTACCCATAAATCTTGAAAATGATTTTCTTTAGTTTGAACCTTATTTTAAACTCATTTGTGCTTGGGATTTCAGCTATAGACTCCTAAAAATATGGGGTATGTGTTTTTGAAATAAAGTTATGATTTTGTTCTTTTTTTTGAAAACCCACTTCGAGGGTCTATTTTGACCCCAACTTGAAACTAATCAATATGGGTATCATATGCTTTCTTTTAATGCATAGATTTTATGTTTCAATGTTTTAGTTCGTTTTGAGTGCTTTCGCGATGAGTAAGGCTTTGGGATTGAAGTGTTATGGACTAGTTTTCAGCCTTTGAGGAAGGTTATGGCTTAACTTCTTTTAGACTGGGCTAGATAGTTAATTTTGATACAAAAACATGTTAAGGGTGTGGGAAATAATCATGAAATGGCTATCTTAATGTGTTTTGCCTGTGTGGTGGCCTATATGTGATGTTATGTGGTGGTTTTGGACTATTATGTGATATGTGTGACCGTGTGGGGTCCTATGGCATATTGATAGCCTATATACATAATGATAATTGTATCTTGTTTGATGAAAAAATATGTTATAGTACCAATTATGTGTTGTGATATATTCAGATTCTATTGGCATATGAATCATGTTGGATTTCATGGATGGTTGGAAATAATAAGTGGATAATAAAGTTGTTTAATACAAGCTATCACTGCTCAACATTGTCTTAGATTGAATATTTATTTAGCTCATATGATGGTATATTTTTGGTTGGTTGTGGAAATACTCTTCATGGTTGGTTAGGGAAATATTTATAATGTTTCTTTGTGAGCATTACATCCTTATAATCATTTAT